>JAOWCC010001215.1:0-181557 GCA_030867875.1 Actinernus sp. WN-2022
CTTAAATTATTTTAGCGCCAAGCCATTGTAGTATGTTGCGTGATGAAAAGAGGAAACTATTGTCATTACGCATAAATTACGGAAATGGCGTTTAGGTGTTAAAAACCTCTTGATGCGGCATTCTTTGCATATAGACGAGGGCTAGGTGATATATATATAAGGAGTGGGAAATTGGAATTTCGCCTCCCCGCGTCTATATCCCCAGTCTGATAGTTACGGTAGTGGAATAACTGTACATGTGATAACGATACGTCTCCTTAGTGTCGCTTAGCTGTTGCTCAACCCTGTCCTGCGCCTTTGGCTGCCCATTTTCTTCCCATAACTTAAATTATTTTAGCGCCAAGCCATTGTAGTGATGTTGCGTGATGAAAAGAGTAATCTATTCAACTCGTTCAAAATACGAACGTGGATTCTAAACTAATATTTATAAACAGCGTACATTTAAGTAATACAATATATAAGCCTATAATTATATTTTTAGAAATCTAGAGATTTAGAAATTTACAATATTAAAGGTAATGTTATACAATAAGGTAGTATGTTTTAATTAATTAATAATGTTAGCTGATATCAGTAGTATAGGAAATGGCGGTTCTGGCGCAGTACCAAGGATTATCACCGCACCCCTTCCTGCCCCCCACCCAGGTGCGGTGATAATCCTTGGTACTGCGACCAGAACCGCCATTTCCCACCCTACTATCGTATTTCGATACCCTATTAGAGGAAGAATAGTATAAGGTAAATCACGCACCATAGTTACTATATCGAAAATCGTATTTCGATACCCTATTAGAGGAAGGATAGTATAAGGTAAATCACGCATCATAGTTACTATATCGAAAACTATGGCTAATGTATTATGCCTCCCCATAGAAATCTTGACTAAGATCGTAGAGCATGCAGGCCCTAGATCATTTGCAAGCATTGCTTCGACTTCAAAACGTCTAAACGATGCAGCATCCCTAGCACGATACAAAAACGTAGACCGAGAGTTCCGTCATCTAGTACTAACTTTAGGGTTTAGGCCTACTCGTAACGACAACGATCGAGACAATTTGGCTAGGACTTTCGGCATTTCCGCAAATGATAACGATGATAGTTTTGCGCTAACCTACGCCATTAGAGATAACAATCTTAATATCATTAAGTGGCTCGTTAAGCACTTACGGTTTATCAAAGAGGATGGACAAGCCGATCATGCTCTATACTCTGCCTGTAAGGATAGCCATCTCGATATCGTTAAGTGGCTCACTAAGCGCTTTAAGTTCACCAGAGAGGATATAGTCGTTAGGTGTGCTATGCTAGAGGCCGGTATGGATAACAATCTTAATACCATTAAGTGGCTCACTCGATGCTTTCAGTTCGCCAAAGATGACGTTTATCATACTCTACTATGTACCTGTAGAAATGATCATTTCAATACCGCTAGGTGGCTCATCGAGTGGCTCATTAAGAACTATCGGCTCACCATAGAGGAAGAAGATGCTCTTTATGCTCTACTATCTGATTACAGAAATGGTTATGCCGTTTCCATATGGGAAGAAGAAGAATCCTATTGAATTTAACAAGTTAGACCGTGTTTTTCATAGATGGGCTCGAAGTAGGAATTGCAAGCGAGTAACTTATCGAGAAAACGCGAGATCGAGGTCTTATGCGTACCACATAGTTTTATCGCGTTATTAAGAGACATATATGATCCCGAACGTCGTAGCACCTCGTAGCTTACCCCAATGATTTTAGTTCGAAGTATGGAACTGGCACCTATGTTGTTTTCTATTACCACATGAACGATCTCATAGACTATTTGTTGATTATCCTTAAATACTCCTCGAGGATCGAGTTTAGCAAAGGTCGTTACGATGTGGGGAGTTACGCTGTCGGCATTTACATCTATATCGATCTTACCATCAGCATGTAACGATCGTAGAAAGTCGCTACCACAATAGATGCGTTTGTTATTTAGTTGTACGAAATTAGCAACCTCACCCTTAGAGCGAACGAACCCGCATTGTATACACGCATGGTAAAGTAGTGCAGCTAGAATAGTTCTCTTAACGCGGCCACGCATGGGAAAAACCTTCTTCGCTTGGATGAATGCATCGGCTACGATTCCTAATATGCTCATAGGAAACGATAGGTCATAATTATGTTTATAAGCAGTGTTGTATGCTTGTAGTTCTCGCATAATTGTTTGTCGTTGTGCTTCTTGGTTATTCAATTTCTTTGGGTTCGTACGATCTAGATCGTGTTGATACTGAAGGCTATCCGGACCTACTATACGCAGCCGAGTAGTAACGTTAACCATTTCTTCACACAATTCAATCTCAGAAGCGAAACCACATGTAGAGCAAACTAATTCCGTTCCTTGCACTTCCATCGAGCAGAGACACTCGGAACATGTTTCCCTAGGGTTGAGTTGTAACTGTGGAGTAAGAGGGTTGATATGTAGACTTGCACAAATTTCAGGACCAAGCAATTTAAGAAGATCGTTCATACTAGTAGCGTATACAGTAGGGTTATCTATTGTCTAATTGCTAACGAAAAAAAAAAGAAAAAAAAATGAAGAGAGAGAGGCAGTTACCAGTTTCCCTTTATTTATTTTTTAATTTTTGTATTGCTATTTCTAATTACTCAAACTCTTCTAATAAGTCCTACAATTTCACCGTTAACTCATCTACATTATCTCTAGGAATTGTATGGTCCTTCAATTCCACCTTATGGTCCTTCAATTCTACCAATACGTTTGAGAAGCAATCCTTGGTTTTGCATTTCAAAACACGGTATTTATTCTCGCGTTTACGGCGTTGAGGTGCACCACACTCTGAGCAAATCCCGTAACTCGTACGACATCCTCTACCGCACTTCGAACATGGAACGAATAAGGCGACCCCTTTTCGTATCTGAAAGTTATGTTGAGCGCAGTACTCCGATATCTTAGAACGCTTCTTTACACATTTTGTGTCCTTACCCCGCATCAACCAAATACAAGTTATCGTCTCAGCCATCATGCGATATATACCTTATACTAGCTTATCTCTAATTGGTGTTCAGATGTCGGAATTTATACGATTTTGCTCTTTGTAAAGTTAAAATAGAATCCACGCGGGTTCCTTTCATCGGAGATATCTATTCTTACTCCATTAGACTGCCAATTTTTTCCCGCATTTCCTTTCGCACTTCGGTTCGAATTTGTTCCATACTTTTTTTACCACCGGCGGTCATCGAAGTCTCTCGGCGAATTTCAGACCTCATAATCTCGTATTTATATGCTTCGGCGAGGATGAGACCGTATTCAGTGTTAGATATTTGAAGGATAACAACAACAATAAGCTACATTGTGGCTGATATTTGTCCTTGGACATTATCTGATCCTCAAAGCTCAGCCTAAATATATTTTTATATTATATACCATAGATGGGGTTATAAAATAATGAGAGTCAACTAAAAGTGATCTGTATGGGAGCACTTCATCTCAACCACATATTTTATTGAGAGTTAAAATTATTCTTACAAGTCAAAAAAACTTATGACAATCAACCCATTGAGTTGGAACCATTACATACATAGATTGTCTTTTTGAATGTTCCTGTGAGCTGTACCCGGGTAGTTCACAGCTGACTGCCTGTTTGATGACTGCATGTGAAGCAAACTATTTTCTGTTTTGAGGTCAACACAGGGCACTGTAACCTTGATGAAGGAATTGACCTATATCATTATGACGTCACGGCTTGTTTATGAGGGGGACAGAATCGACATGAACAATAGAATTTTGAACTAAATCTGCTCTGCTGAGGAAAATTTAACTTCGAATTGTCTGGTTTCCAGATATCAGCTGTATCAATGTTTATCCCACAATATTTACCGTATTTGGTGGCTGTTACCGCTATTCTACGTTCTACAAAATGCATTTGATAGCGATTTCCTTTGTGTTGTTGCCGTTTTGTCCCCTTCCCACGACCGTGATCCTTAGCATTTAAACAATAGATTGTTTTGATTTGACGTCATAATGATATAGGGCAATTGCATGTGTGCAAAGAACTGTTATTGGACAGTCGAGTTAGCAGGTGAAAACGTGTATATGTCATTTGATAAAGTACCCCTAACCTCATTTTTTTATTTCTTTGTTTGCTTGAATCCTTGATTGTCTACAACCTTGTGTATTGTGTGCGATGTATATAAGAACAAGAACAAGTGCTAGTGAACAATGGCTTTTGCTTGGTCTTATGTCACTCGACCAAGACCTATGCAACTTTGAAAATAAATAAAACAAAATGAGGCTAGGGGATCTCTAAGAATAATCTGTCCATGAGGAGTGTGCAGAACAGAAAAATTCCTTTCCCCCAAAGTCCACTGACTGGTACATGATTTGTATTTATGTAAACATATAACTGACCAGCAGCTGGTTTGTAGTTTGTGATTGTCTTTTTTACAAAATAATTATAAGGATACATGTATGTAAGTTTGCTATAAAAGACCATAACTTGTTAGTCTCTATTTTTACAAGATTTTAAAAGTTTTTACAGCTGTGAAATACAGAAGTGGTATTTTACTATTGTGTATTTAGTGTGCATGTTAACAAAATAAATGCAATATGATTTTAATTAATAAATTGATGGATTTTTCTTTTTGAGCATGACTCCTTCAAATTACTCAAATATTTCCAATGAATTGCTATTATAATTCAAGGAAATGTCTACCAATGTCTATCAAAATTTTCAATATATTAGCATTAATTTCCAGCCGATGGAAATAATTTCCATCCCTTGGAAGTATGCAAAACAATGGAAATTCCAACACATTTCCAACTTATTTCCAACCTATTTCCAACCTATTTCCAACAACTTTCCAACAAACTTCCAGCATATTTCCAACCCATGGAAATGAAATTTCCATCCGTTGGAAGTGTGCAAAACCTTGGAAATTCAACTTCCAACTTATTTCCAACATATTTCCAACAAACTTCCAACCCATGGAAGAGGTCTAGATTTTCCAGTAGTGTAAACGGCTGACTGTTAATAGCATCATTGGAAAATTGCGTCGCATTTTCCTAAATAATGGGAGACTTGGTGAATGGAACGAGTCCCTAGGGGTGGGCAATCCAGCCGCGCATCCAATTATCCGTGAGTATTTGAGGTCAATTCAGGAGGAACAGGCTCAGGCGCGTGTTACCCCCGGGTAGGCTCCGCCACTGTTCTTTGACAATCTTGCGGCATTACTTAGGCATATCAGATCGCAGTTATTTGCCCTATCAAATCCGCCCTCTTCCATCCAGGCCTATGTGTTTGCTAGATATTTAAAATGTTTTAGTTTAGATTTCTTTTCTGGAGTCCTCGCATCTGATTTGGGTAGGGTTAAGACCAAGGAAGTGCGTCGTTCGCCTGACCTTTCGGGCCTGTTATTTAATCATACCTTCGGTAAAACGTTTAGAGGTAAAGTTAACAAATCGCACACATTTTGCCATTGTCTGAACTCGTATTGATCATAGAAATGACGCCATAGAATGTTTAAAACTCAAGTGGAACAACGAGCGTAGCCAGAGCTGCCCATTTTCTTCCCATAACTTAAATTATTTTAGCGCCAAGCCATTGTAGTATGTTGCGTGATGAAAAGAGGAAACTATTGTCATTACGCATAAATTACGGAAATGGCGTTTAGGTGTTAAAAACCTCTTGATGCGGCATTCTTTGCATATAGACGAGGGCTAGGTGATATATATATAAGGAGTGGGAAATTGGAATTTCGCCTCCCCGCGTCTATATCCCCAGTCTGATAGTTACGGTAGTGGAATAACTGTACATGTGATAACGATACGTCTCCTTAGTGTCGCTTAGCTGTTGCTCAACCCTGTCCTGCGCCTTTGGCTGCCCATTTTCTTCCCATAACTTAAATTATTTTAGCGCCAAGCCATTGTAGTGATGTTGCGTGATGAAAAGAGTAATCTATTCAACTCGTTCAAAATACGAACGTGGATTCTAAACTAATATTTATAAACAGCGTACATTTAAGTAATACAATATATAAGCCTATAATTATATTTTTAGAAATCTAGAGATTTAGAAATTTACAATATTAAAGGTAATGTTATACAATAAGGTAGTATGTTTTAATTAATTAATAATGTTAGCTGATATCAGTAGTATAGGAAATGGCGGTTCTGGCGCAGTACCAAGGATTATCACCGCACCCCTTCCTGCCCCCCACCCAGGTGCGGTGATAATCCTTGGTACTGCGACCAGAACCGCCATTTCCCACCCTACTATCGTATTTCGATACCCTATTAGAGGAAGAATAGTATAAGGTAAATCACGCACCATAGTTACTATATCGAAAATCGTATTTCGATACCCTATTAGAGGAAGGATAGTATAAGGTAAATCACGCATCATAGTTACTATATCGAAAACTATGGCTAATGTATTATGCCTCCCCATAGAAATCTTGACTAAGATCGTAGAGCATGCAGGCCCTAGATCATTTGCAAGCATTGCTTCGACTTCAAAACGTCTAAACGATGCAGCATCCCTAGCACGATACAAAAACGTAGACCGAGAGTTCCGTCATCTAGTACTAACTTTAGGGTTTAGGCCTACTCGTAACGACAACGATCGAGACAATTTGGCTAGGACTTTCGGCATTTCCGCAAATGATAACGATGATAGTTTTGCGCTAACCTACGCCATTAGAGATAACAATCTTAATATCATTAAGTGGCTCGTTAAGCACTTACGGTTTATCAAAGAGGATGGACAAGCCGATCATGCTCTATACTCTGCCTGTAAGGATAGCCATCTCGATATCGTTAAGTGGCTCACTAAGCGCTTTAAGTTCACCAGAGAGGATATAGTCGTTAGGTGTGCTATGCTAGAGGCCGGTATGGATAACAATCTTAATACCATTAAGTGGCTCACTCGATGCTTTCAGTTCGCCAAAGATGACGTTTATCATACTCTACTATGTACCTGTAGAAATGATCATTTCAATACCGCTAGGTGGCTCATCGAGTGGCTCATTAAGAACTATCGGCTCACCATAGAGGAAGAAGATGCTCTTTATGCTCTACTATCTGATTACAGAAATGGTTATGCCGTTTCCATATGGGAAGAAGAAGAATCCTATTGAATTTAACAAGTTAGACCGTGTTTTTCATAGATGGGCTCGAAGTAGGAATTGCAAGCGAGTAACTTATCGAGAAAACGCGAGATCGAGGTCTTATGCGTACCACATAGTTTTATCGCGTTATTAAGAGACATATATGATCCCGAACGTCGTAGCACCTCGTAGCTTACCCCAATGATTTTAGTTCGAAGTATGGAACTGGCACCTATGTTGTTTTCTATTACCACATGAACGATCTCATAGACTATTTGTTGATTATCCTTAAATACTCCTCGAGGATCGAGTTTAGCAAAGGTCGTTACGATGTGGGGAGTTACGCTGTCGGCATTTACATCTATATCGATCTTACCATCAGCATGTAACGATCGTAGAAAGTCGCTACCACAATAGATGCGTTTGTTATTTAGTTGTACGAAATTAGCAACCTCACCCTTAGAGCGAACGAACCCGCATTGTATACACGCATGGTAAAGTAGTGCAGCTAGAATAGTTCTCTTAACGCGGCCACGCATGGGAAAAACCTTCTTCGCTTGGATGAATGCATCGGCTACGATTCCTAATATGCTCATAGGAAACGATAGGTCATAATTATGTTTATAAGCAGTGTTGTATGCTTGTAGTTCTCGCATAATTGTTTGTCGTTGTGCTTCTTGGTTATTCAATTTCTTTGGGTTCGTACGATCTAGATCGTGTTGATACTGAAGGCTATCCGGACCTACTATACGCAGCCGAGTAGTAACGTTAACCATTTCTTCACACAATTCAATCTCAGAAGCGAAACCACATGTAGAGCAAACTAATTCCGTTCCTTGCACTTCCATCGAGCAGAGACACTCGGAACATGTTTCCCTAGGGTTGAGTTGTAACTGTGGAGTAAGAGGGTTGATATGTAGACTTGCACAAATTTCAGGACCAAGCAATTTAAGAAGATCGTTCATACTAGTAGCGTATACAGTAGGGTTATCTATTGTCTAATTGCTAACGAAAAAAAAAAGAAAAAAAAATGAAGAGAGAGAGGCAGTTACCAGTTTCCCTTTATTTATTTTTTAATTTTTGTATTGCTATTTCTAATTACTCAAACTCTTCTAATAAGTCCTACAATTTCACCGTTAACTCATCTACATTATCTCTAGGAATTGTATGGTCCTTCAATTCCACCTTATGGTCCTTCAATTCTACCAATACGTTTGAGAAGCAATCCTTGGTTTTGCATTTCAAAACACGGTATTTATTCTCGCGTTTACGGCGTTGAGGTGCACCACACTCTGAGCAAATCCCGTAACTCGTACGACATCCTCTACCGCACTTCGAACATGGAACGAATAAGGCGACCCCTTTTCGTATCTGAAAGTTATGTTGAGCGCAGTACTCCGATATCTTAGAACGCTTCTTTACACATTTTGTGTCCTTACCCCGCATCAACCAAATACAAGTTATCGTCTCAGCCATCATGCGATATATACCTTATACTAGCTTATCTCTAATTGGTGTTCAGATGTCGGAATTTATACGATTTTGCTCTTTGTAAAGTTAAAATAGAATCCACGCGGGTTCCTTTCATCGGAGATATCTATTCTTACTCCATTAGACTGCCAATTTTTTCCCGCATTTCCTTTCGCACTTCGGTTCGAATTTGTTCCATACTTTTTTTACCACCGGCGGTCATCGAAGTCTCTCGGCGAATTTCAGACCTCATAATCTCGTATTTATATGCTTCGGCGAGGATGAGACCGTATTCAGTGTTAGATATTTGAAGGATAACAACAACAATAAGCTACATTGTGGCTGATATTTGTCCTTGGACATTATCTGATCCTCAAAGCTCAGCCTAAATATATTTTTATATTATATACCATAGATGGGGTTATAAAATAATGAGAGTCAACTAAAAGTGATCTGTATGGGAGCACTTCATCTCAACCACATATTTTATTGAGAGTTAAAATTATTCTTACAAGTCAAAAAAACTTATGACAATCAACCCATTGAGTTGGAACCATTACATACATAGATTGTCTTTTTGAATGTTCCTGTGAGCTGTACCCGGGTAGTTCACAGCTGACTGCCTGTTTGATGACTGCATGTGAAGCAAACTATTTTCTGTTTTGAGGTCAACACAGGGCACTGTAACCTTGATGAAGGAATTGACCTATATCATTATGACGTCACGGCTTGTTTATGAGGGGGACAGAATCGACATGAACAATAGAATTTTGAACTAAATCTGCTCTGCTGAGGAAAATTTAACTTCGAATTGTCTGGTTTCCAGATATCAGCTGTATCAATGTTTATCCCACAATATTTACCGTATTTGGTGGCTGTTACCGCTATTCTACGTTCTACAAAATGCATTTGATAGCGATTTCCTTTGTGTTGTTGCCGTTTTGTCCCCTTCCCACGACCGTGATCCTTAGCATTTAAACAATAGATTGTTTTGATTTGACGTCATAATGATATAGGGCAATTGCATGTGTGCAAAGAACTGTTATTGGACAGTCGAGTTAGCAGGTGAAAACGTGTATATGTCATTTGATAAAGTACCCCTAACCTCATTTTTTTATTTCTTTGTTTGCTTGAATCCTTGATTGTCTACAACCTTGTGTATTGTGTGCGATGTATATAAGAACAAGAACAAGTGCTAGTGAACAATGGCTTTTGCTTGGTCTTATGTCACTCGACCAAGACCTATGCAACTTTGAAAATAAATAAAACAAAATGAGGCTAGGGGATCTCTAAGAATAATCTGTCCATGAGGAGTGTGCAGAACAGAAAAAATCCTTTCCCCCAAAGTCCACTGACTGGTACATGATTTGTATTTATGTAAACATATAACTGACCAGCAGCTGGTTTGTAGTTTGTGATTGTCTTTTTTACAAAATAATTATAAGGATACATGTATGTAAGTTTGCTATAAAAGACCATAACTTGTTAGTCTCTATTTTTACAAGATTTTAAAAGTTTTTACAGCTGTGAAATACAGAAGTGGTATTTTACTATTGTGTATTTAGTGTGCATGTTAACAAAATAAATGCAATATGATTTTAATTAATAAATTGATGGATTTTTCTTTTTGAGCATGACTCCTTCAAATTACTCAAATATTTCCAATGAATTGCTATTATAATTCAAGGAAATGTCTACCAATGTCTATCAAAATTTTCAATATATTAGCATTAATTTCCAGCCGATGGAAATAATTTCCATCCCTTGGAAGTATGCAAAACAATGGAAATTCCAACACATTTCCAACTTATTTCCAACCTATTTCCAACCTATTTCCAACAACTTTCCAACAAACTTCCAGCATATTTCCAACCCATGGAAATGAAATTTCCATCCGTTGGAAGTGTGCAAAACCTTGGAAATTCAACTTCCAACTTATTTCCAACATATTTCCAACAAACTTCCAACCCATGGAAGAGGTCTAGATTTTCCAGTAGTGTAAACGGCTGACTGTTAATAGCATCATTGGAAAATTGCGTCGCATTTTCCTAAATAATGGGAGACTTGGTGAATGGAACGAGTCCCTAGGGGTGGGCAATCCAGCCGCGCATCCAATTATCCGTGAGTATTTGAGGTCAATTCAGGAGGAACAGGCTCAGGCGCGTGTTACCCCCGGGTAGGCTCCGCCACTGTTCTTTGACAATCTTGCGGCATTACTTAGGCATATCAGATCGCAGTTATTTGCCCTATCAAATCCGCCCTCTTCCATCCAGGCCTATGTGTTTGCTAGATATTTAAAATGTTTTAGTTTAGATTTCTTTTCTGGAGGCCTCGCATCTGATTTGGGTAGGGTTAAGACCAAGGAAGTGCGTCGTTCGCCTGACCTTTCGGGCCTGTTATTTAATCATACCTTCGGTAAAACGTTTAGAGGTAAAGTTAACAAATCGCACACATTTTGCCATTGTCTGAACTCGTATTGATCATAGAAATGACGCCATAGAATGTTTAAAACTCAAGTGGAACAACGAGCGTAGCCAGAGCTGCCCATTTTCTTCCCATAACTTAAATTATTTTAGCGCCAAGCCATTGTAGTATGTTGCGTGATGAAAAGAGGAAACTATTGTCATTACGCATAAATTACGGAAATGGCGTTTAGGTGTTAAAAACCTCTTGATGCGGCATTCTTTGCATATAGACGAGGGCTAGGTGATATATATATAAGGAGTGGGAAATTGGAATTTCGCCTCCCCGCGTCTATATCCCCAGTCTGATAGTTACGGTAGTGGAATAACTGTACATGTGATAACGATACGTCTCCTTAGTGTCGCTTAGCTGTTGCTCAACCCTGTCCTGCGCCTTTGGCTGCCCATTTTCTTCCCATAACTTAAATTATTTTAGCGCCAAGCCATTGTAGTGATGTTGCGTGATGAAAAGAGTAATCTATTCAACTCGTTCAAAATACGAACGTGGATTCTAAACTAATATTTATAAACAGCGTACATTTAAGTAATACAATATATAAGCCTATAATTATATTTTTAGAAATCTAGAGATTTAGAAATTTACAATATTAAAGGTAATGTTATACAATAAGGTAGTATGTTTTAATTAATTAATAATGTTAGCTGATATCAGTAGTATAGGAAATGGCGGTTCTGGCGCAGTACCAAGGATTATCACCGCACCCCTTCCTGCCCCCCACCCAGGTGCGGTGATAATCCTTGGTACTGCGACCAGAACCGCCATTTCCCACCCTACTATCGTATTTCGATACCCTATTAGAGGAAGAATAGTATAAGGTAAATCACGCACCATAGTTACTATATCGAAAATCGTATTTCGATACCCTATTAGAGGAAGGATAGTATAAGGTAAATCACGCATCATAGTTACTATATCGAAAACTATGGCTAATGTATTATGCCTCCCCATAGAAATCTTGACTAAGATCGTAGAGCATGCAGGCCCTAGATCATTTGCAAGCATTGCTTCGACTTCAAAACGTCTAAACGATGCAGCATCCCTAGCACGATACAAAAACGTAGACCGAGAGTTCCGTCATCTAGTACTAACTTTAGGGTTTAGGCCTACTCGTAACGACAACGATCGAGACAATTTGGCTAGGACTTTCGGCATTTCCGCAAATGATAACGATGATAGTTTTGCGCTAACCTACGCCATTAGAGATAACAATCTTAATATCATTAAGTGGCTCGTTAAGCACTTACGGTTTATCAAAGAGGATGGACAAGCCGATCATGCTCTATACTCTGCCTGTAAGGATAGCCATCTCGATATCGTTAAGTGGCTCACTAAGCGCTTTAAGTTCACCAGAGAGGATATAGTCGTTAGGTGTGCTATGCTAGAGGCCGGTATGGATAACAATCTTAATACCATTAAGTGGCTCACTCGATGCTTTCAGTTCGCCAAAGATGACGTTTATCATACTCTACTATGTACCTGTAGAAATGATCATTTCAATACCGCTAGGTGGCTCATCGAGTGGCTCATTAAGAACTATCGGCTCACCATAGAGGAAGAAGATGCTCTTTATGCTCTACTATCTGATTACAGAAATGGTTATGCCGTTTCCATATGGGAAGAAGAAGAATCCTATTGAATTTAACAAGTTAGACCGTGTTTTTCATAGATGGGCTCGAAGTAGGAATTGCAAGCGAGTAACTTATCGAGAAAACGCGAGATCGAGGTCTTATGCGTACCACATAGTTTTATCGCGTTATTAAGAGACATATATGATCCCGAACGTCGTAGCACCTCGTAGCTTACCCCAATGATTTTAGTTCGAAGTATGGAACTGGCACCTATGTTGTTTTCTATTACCACATGAACGATCTCATAGACTATTTGTTGATTATCCTTAAATACTCCTCGAGGATCGAGTTTAGCAAAGGTCGTTACGATGTGGGGAGTTACGCTGTCGGCATTTACATCTATATCGATCTTACCATCAGCATGTAACGATCGTAGAAAGTCGCTACCACAATAGATGCGTTTGTTATTTAGTTGTACGAAATTAGCAACCTCACCCTTAGAGCGAACGAACCCGCATTGTATACACGCATGGTAAAGTAGTGCAGCTAGAATAGTTCTCTTAACGCGGCCACGCATGGGAAAAACCTTCTTCGCTTGGATGAATGCATCGGCTACGATTCCTAATATGCTCATAGGAAACGATAGGTCATAATTATGTTTATAAGCAGTGTTGTATGCTTGTAGTTCTCGCATAATTGTTTGTCGTTGTGCTTCTTGGTTATTCAATTTCTTTGGGTTCGTACGATCTAGATCGTGTTGATACTGAAGGCTATCCGGACCTACTATACGCAGCCGAGTAGTAACGTTAACCATTTCTTCACACAATTCAATCTCAGAAGCGAAACCACATGTAGAGCAAACTAATTCCGTTCCTTGCACTTCCATCGAGCAGAGACACTCGGAACATGTTTCCCTAGGGTTGAGTTGTAACTGTGGAGTAAGAGGGTTGATATGTAGACTTGCACAAATTTCAGGACCAAGCAATTTAAGAAGATCGTTCATACTAGTAGCGTATACAGTAGGGTTATCTATTGTCTAATTGCTAACGAAAAAAAAAAGAAAAAAAAATGAAGAGAGAGAGGCAGTTACCAGTTTCCCTTTATTTATTTTTTAATTTTTGTATTGCTATTTCTAATTACTCAAACTCTTCTAATAAGTCCTACAATTTCACCGTTAACTCATCTACATTATCTCTAGGAATTGTATGGTCCTTCAATTCCACCTTATGGTCCTTCAATTCTACCAATACGTTTGAGAAGCAATCCTTGGTTTTGCATTTCAAAACACGGTATTTATTCTCGCGTTTACGGCGTTGAGGTGCACCACACTCTGAGCAAATCCCGTAACTCGTACGACATCCTCTACCGCACTTCGAACATGGAACGAATAAGGCGACCCCTTTTCGTATCTGAAAGTTATGTTGAGCGCAGTACTCCGATATCTTAGAACGCTTCTTTACACATTTTGTGTCCTTACCCCGCATCAACCAAATACAAGTTATCGTCTCAGCCATCATGCGATATATACCTTATACTAGCTTATCTCTAATTGGTGTTCAGATGTCGGAATTTATACGATTTTGCTCTTTGTAAAGTTAAAATAGAATCCACGCGGGTTCCTTTCATCGGAGATATCTATTCTTACTCCATTAGACTGCCAATTTTTTCCCGCATTTCCTTTCGCACTTCGGTTCGAATTTGTTCCATACTTTTTTTACCACCGGCGGTCATCGAAGTCTCTCGGCGAATTTCAGACCTCATAATCTCGTATTTATATGCTTCGGCGAGGATGAGACCGTATTCAGTGTTAGATATTTTTTCATCGCGTAGGGCCTTTGATACTAGATCACGAATCGTATTAATTTTCGCTTTAGCCAACATAGTGGTTTTCTCATGTTTAGAAACTTTTATTCCGAGCTTTTTAGTTCCCACAGTTGTAGATGCTGAAATTAATCCACAGAGTCCACCGATAACACCAAGCGGTAGACCAATCACTATTCCAATACCAGTTAGAGCAACTGCCAATCCAGAACTTGATAGGAGTACAGATAGGCCTCCTGTCACCACAGCGACACCGTGAACTATTCCTTGCATACGGGCATATTTCTTACGCACACCTTCATAGTGTTTTTCTTGAGTTTCGATATCTGAAAGAGTATCTCGGATCGCTCGCAGTCTAAAGCTCGATCCATTATCGCTAAGTTCCTTTATAGCTCCCAATGGATAGATCGGTGGTGCTGTTGGAATCGGTTGAATTGAATCGCCGTTCATCGCCATATTATACATATGACTTACTCAATCTTCAATACGTATCGTATAGGTCGACCACGAAAGTCTACCACGTTGCCTTTCTCATCGCGAACTGTCAGGCGAAGGCTGTTTCGCATTGTTCCTAGAGCTCGGACAGGTAGTGGGGGCGTTATAGAATAGGTATTTACTTCAAACCAGCTACCTCGTACTTTAAAGCTAGTCAGTACATACGATAGCTTTCCTTCTAGTAGCGAGAAACTGGAATCCACTATACTGCAGAATACGTACATTGTGTTGATATCTTTGATCACCAGGTCATGGTGTCCCACTTTTAGCGATACGTTTCCCTCCACATCTTCATTTCCTTCTATACCCAATAGTTCGCAGAGATTTTTACTGAACTTGATTGGTTTTTGTACCTTTAGGATCCAATCCCTCTTACTGCCTCTATTTATAAAGCTTACGACTTTGTTCAATACAGCTTCATTGAAGAAGGGCTTGAGTGTACGTATATTATGAGACCCCGGATAGATTTTGTATGGGAACCCTACGCCTCCGGTATCCCACTCAAACGTAGCCTCCGTTTCTAGGTTCCACCAACTGTTCTCAAAAGTGACCTCAACTAGCGAAATATTATTGATAAGAATAGGGTGATCGAAGTTGACCGTATGGACAGCCGATGTGGTGGTGACATATAAGAGAACCATCTTATATATTGAAGGTATAAACTATATATATGTATAGCTTCAATACGATGACATCGAAGAAGTATCAGTTCGAGGATAGACTTCACCACTCAGGATTCATTCCGTGGCCTAAGGAACGACAAAAATTCGCTCTCACAGCACAACAAAAATCCGATGTTCTCACTGAGTTCGACAAGAAGGTAGCACCACGCAACGCAAAAGCTTTCGCTACCTTTCGGAAGAAGCATCCCCATGCCGACTACTCGAAGTTCTATGCTGAGACAAATGCCTCTGATATACAGGATGAGTCGACCTACAGAACTAGGATTACCTTCAAAGACGGTAGTAAGGAATGGTTCATCGACGATCTCCACATTCCAACAGATGTGCAGACTAGGTTAGATAGGGCATTAGATGCGAAGAGTTTCCCATCTACGTTGACACTAGACAAAAGTGCTAACTATCCTATTCAAGCAGTTCCTTTTAACGAACCGGCGCAAGATATAGATCTCACCAATCTATGGATATACGTTACACCAATCTGTGGATATACGTTTGAAGCAGGCGTTCCGAATATATTCAAGGAGACCGTTGTAGAGCATTTGACAGCAAAGGAGTCCCACCATTGGTTGGCTGGTCCGGATTTTAAATATTGGCCTCAACAATTGAATTTCGCAACGTGGTGTGCAACTTCCGGATGTGGAGTGTCATTGTTCGACCCTATTTTCGAAACGTATCCACCCATCGTTCAAGGTTTCCTACGATTTCACGTATATTTCACAATACGAAGAATCCTACATGAACTTGGCGGTACTCATGGAGTTCCTCTACCTGGCGACCACGATTTCAAACAAATTGATAATCTCTATAGCAAAGCGGCACTAGAGAAATTGTGCATCGAGTTTGGTATATCTCGAACACCAGACTTCCGATGGCACGGAGGTAGGAATAACGGACTTGGCGATGCATTCCTTTCGTACGGTGATGGTTACAAAAACGTCCACGTAATCCGAGGCTACGACAAAGAAGCAAATGAGTACCCCAACCACAATAATTTGTTTGGAGATGAAGGAGGTGGTGCGTTAGAAAAGAGAGAAAAGGGACTAGCGGGCGAGAACAGTGATGTAGGAAAGTATTATAAGGAATCCGTCGCGGGAGATCTCGTATCCTTCATTCGGAACGATGACCACGGAGGAAAACAATACAATTGGTTCTCACCACCAATCGGAAAAGGTTTCACAGACGCTGGATTAGGTAGATTGAATCTATATGTCGAGGCTTTCGGATATTGCATGCTTGGTGCACAAGCAGATCTGAATAAATCAATTGTAGATAGCTGTAACGTTAAAAGAAAGTTTAAGAGCTTGGTTGAAGTCGCTATTAAGGTAAACGACTTAACGTTAAGTTACAATAACTACCTTACCGCTATAATGACAACGCATAAGAGGCTAGATCTAGCAATAGCTGTAGGTGTGCGATTACTGCCAAGCGATCTAGTGTACTACCTCGGAAAGAAAGATGGTTATAAGAATCCAATCCCGGGAGCGATGAAAGGTATGGTGTTTGGTAAAAACGATATCAATACGGAAGTTAAAGAAAAGAACCGTCCACCTCCCATGGAAGGACCACCCGATAAGAAGCAAGTACCACCCTATAAGAAACAAATACCACACAAGAAACGAGTACCACACACTTACGTACCAAGGGCCATCCCACAACATGAGATCAATCTTACAGTGATATCTATTGCCGCAGCTGGAATCGTATGGACGTTGTTTCGTTAACGTCGTTTGTATTGCTCTACTATGATCACGACCATTGCTACGACGAATAGCCAAACGTATTCTGCGAGAGTTCCCAGAGCCTCGCCGGCCATACGAAATATGAAACTAGCGATCGCTCCAATCATTCCAGGTAACGCCTCTCCCAACTTCTTCCCTATTGTCTTTAACCACTCGCCCGCCGTCTTTAATCCTTCTTTTACTTTGTCTACACCATCCTTCACTGGTTTCGGTATGGATTTCGATAGCTGGGAAACTATAACGCTAATCACGGCACCAATCGCAGTAACCAATGCAAGTGCAGTCATTCCATTCTTTTTGAAAATAGCTTTGACCCTATCACGTAGCGACATACGTTCAAGTATGGATTCTTCTTGACGTTCAAGGAGTTCTATTTCATTACGGATACGTATTTTATCTTTCTTAGCTGCTTCTCTCTGAGCCTCAGTTGACTTCGGGTCTTGAAGTATGCTTTCTTCTAGTTTGAGATGCTCAGCAGCCATTTTACTAGCTAAGATGACTTTTTCAACCGCTTCTTCATTCGTAGGACCTAGAACGTATTTGAGATCCTTACCAATCTTATTATATCTAGCTCCTTTCTTCGTAGTTAAAGGGACAGGTTTCTCATCGCTTCCGTAAGAGTGAATAGCAATTCTACCGTCTTTCGTGGTTGCTACCTCGAGTACGCCCCGAACCCCCGCATCCTCATAGTGTTTCAAGACTTCATCGAATAGCATCTGCTTAGCGCCTTCCGATATGTCTTGTGTGAAGTGGATATGTCTAGTGTCAAACTTTGGAGATTTCGAAGTGGAGATTTCATACATCATTAGATCAAACTCTTCATCTGTCAACGAGGTTTCCTGATATTTTGGTAGAGCGCCTTCTTTAGTATAGTCGCGTCTAGTTTTCATTTGGATCACTCCGCCTGATGCACTAGCGTCATCTGGAAATTTTGCATCCCATTCCCCTGCATCGATAGTATCCTCGTCCTCATCCTTATAGTCTTCGCCTTCCGTGGTTTCATCGGCTCTTTCCTCTGTGGTATTACCTTCCATATTGAACATAACTATATATCTACGTATATTCAATATGATAGCGTCGAAGTTAGTTCCTGCAAAAGCGCAAAGAGAACCTCGAGCACTCAAGGCTCCACGAACTCTATATAGAAAAACTTTCACCCCATCATCTGCCAACCCTGGAGAGACGCTCTATGTGGAAGTACCAACGCTAGGAGAAAATATAGTATTGTTACCTGGTAGCTTAGCACTATTGGGTGACATCGTATTGTCTGGTGGACATGCCAATAATCGTGTTGTTTCCAATGTTGGGCGTTGCTTGGTTATACATCGAGTTTGTAAAATGGGAGCTGAAATAGTAGAAGACATCGCTAGGTCAGATCTACTACAGACATATTCTGATATATACCTATCTACTCAAGAAAGAGAATCTAGAACGCAACAAGGTATCCAATCAGAGAACGCAAACTGGCGATGCAAGTACTTCAGACACTGGAGAAAACGCTCTACTAGCCGCACATGGTTCTAAATATAGAATTCCTTTAGACGTTGATATTCTGACACAACATGGAGTTCTATATCCACACCCACTAGAAGACACTATATCGTTTGAGTTGACTCTAGCGCCTGCCATCGAAATAGTTGTTGGATCAGACGCCACGAAGATAGGTACATACAAGCTTACCAACATACAGTTAGAATATGAAGCGATCAAGAATGAAACTCTAGCTAAGGACGCACTTGACGCATATGAAAGAGGTACTGCTTTCCTATACAACCATGCCGTCCATTTCAAGACAGTAACTATCGTCAAGGCATCAGATACTTTGATATCTCAGAATATCAATGTTCCACGACGATCATTTGCTGGACTACTTCTACTATTTATAGATCCACCTACCACTGGTACGCGGGATAGCGAAGCATTCTCAAATCCTGGTATTTCTAAGATAGAGGTAGATGTCAATGGAGTTCCAAATAGATTCTTTCCAGGAGGTATGCTACCACCAGATTTCTGGGAGGCTGCAAAAGGATGGTTTGCCACATCCAATACTTCTATGACTCCTACCAGATTTCATAACAATAGATTTGCTATCCTAGTTGATTGTCGAACGGCAAAAGATTCCACTGTTCATGGCGATGGTATGGCACAAACAGGTGGTGGGAAAGACATTGATCTTCGTATACATAGATCCGCAAAAGGTAGTGGAAACGTAAACATGCACATCTACGTTCTTGCAGATGCTCAACTCACTATATTGAACAGAGAACTGCAGAGTATAACATACTAATGGATTCCTTGGTAGAGCACATACCATTCAACGCACTCATAGTAGGTCCAACGAACTGTGGAAAGACCGCATTTCTCATAGAGCAACTTCGTGGAGCATTTCGCGGCAAGTTCGATTATATAGTATTAATATGTCCTACACATGCGCACAACAAAACCTATCGTGGATTTGCCAATCAAGATCCACACTTCCATGTTATGTCACCATCACAGGATGCCATCAATACAGCACTAGAGGTTTGCGCAACCTTTTGGTCGGGAACCAATACGCTATTGATTCTAGATGATTGTGCCGCCTCAAAAGATGTAAAGCGAAGAACTGACAAATTAGTAGATCTAGCATTCTCTGCTCGACATATAGGACTATCCATTTGGGTGCTATTCCAACAATTAACGAGTATATGTAAGCTTTTCCGCGAGAACGTAGCGGTCGTAGTTGCCTTTCATACTGCATCGATTATAGATGGTAAGAGGATATTTGAAGACTACGGAGGATCGCAAGAATGTAATGAGTTACGAGCAGTACTTCGGTCCCACAAGTTTGCTCGCATATGTTTTTGTTTACGACATCCTTTTATGATCATGTTAGAGCTACCTGCACCTATTATGTATCATGATGAGCGAGAAAGAAATACTTGGGATAGTAGGCAAGGACGTAACAGGTCCACCACCAAAAATAGATGACGATGCAACGGACAACCGGGAAGCACTTGCCATTTTGGCTGCAACTGGTACAACGAAAGAATACCTAGGAAAGAACCTATCTCTAGGAGACGTTACTAGACTACCCGAAAAAGAAGTAGATAAGTTATATAGAAGATACCAGGCCGTTCTAGCTCAGCAGATAACGGGGAATCTAGTCGATGGCATTATGCGTTTAGCTACCCGACTAGTTGCATATCTAATACCTATAGATTCTCAGGAAGCACTGATGCTAGACCTACAAGAAGACCGCCCAATCCGCAATGAGATTAGTGCTGCGGCTGGTCTGTTATCACTTAAAGCAGGTCGCTTCGTAGCATTAGCTAGCGTCTTATTCCACGTAACTAATCACATAGCCATTCCTAGTAGCTCTACTACCACACCTATTGAACCTTCGCATATATCTACTATATCAAAGCAAGATGGAGGAAAAGACGGATCGGATAACTGCAGATCCTCCGAAGACTGCGCCTGAGAAAAAAGAAAAGAATCCGAAACGCGTTGCTGCTGGAAAAGCATTTGCGGCAAGCATCAAACTTAGCAGAGAGGCTCAAAAGCGGGAGTTGGAACGTGAAAGCGAATCATATAAAGAAACCAACGTAGAGGAAGTCACTAAACCACTACTAGATGTGTCTACTAATACTACCCTAACGGCCATTGGCGTAGGTGCTGCATTGGTGGGCGTATACTACCAATATAAAAGGTACAGATGTGACGCAAGTACGATACGACCCGCAAGTCCAGTAGAGACTAGGAAGGCGACATTACCAGATATGGAGTAGCATTTAAAGATTGGAATCATAAGTAGTATAACGACAATGGTAGAGAAGGAACCAATGCCGATGAAAACGGTCACCGACGCCGCAATAATTACTGGACTAGCTACAGGTATTGGGTGGGTTGTAAGAAAAGTGGCAAAAGAACCAATGCTTAACGATCCTTCCGTTTCTATCTTGAATAGCGTGAAGTGGATAGCGGTATTGGCGGGTAGTCTAGCCGCAAAGAAGTATCTCGAGGATAATAAGTACGTACCAGTCTATTTGTAATGGGTGCGGCCATGGCAATGGCTGCTTTCGGAGCCGTTTTGAATGCAGCGGCATTCACCGGTGGTAACGTACTCGCTAAGACATTAACTGGAAACGATGAAACTGCTAATATAGAACGAGAAAGGCACGACAGGACACTAGAGGAAGAAACAGCTGCCATGGATGCTTACACTAAACAACGTAAAAGACTATACGACCATGCGCAAGAAGAGGAAGGTCTGGAACGTAGTGCACACGATTCTCAAAACGACACTAACCGTGCTTTCGTACGATCCGACAAACTACGCAAGCAACTACAACATCTCAAAGAAATGAGAGAACCTCGTTTATCAGACTACTATCGACCATCGAGTTCGCAGAGGACTGGTGAGTTGGTCTTCGTTGGAGGTGGAATGCTAGCCGCTGGATATGCCGTTAGCCGTTTGATATGATTATGCTTTTTTAAAAACGCTTTTTTACGCTTGGTGAGATTTTTTACATTAGGTGAGATTACTGGCAATTACTGGCAAGATTACTGGCAAGATTACTGGCAATTACTAGGAAGTTACTGGTAAGATTACTGGCAATTACTAGCAATTACTAGGCAGTTACTGGCAATTACTGGCAATTACTGGCAATTACTAGCAATTACTAGGAAGTTACCGGTAAGATTACTGGCAATTACTAGGAAGTTACTGGTAAGATTACTGGCAATTACTGGTAATTACTAGGTTCATATTAAAGTCTCGTTGTGGTGCTATATATAATGGACGCTATCTTCTATGGACCCCGAAGGATACTGGAAAGGCTACTCTGCAATTGGTAAACTATCAGTGGCAGCAAAAGTATCGGAAGACGCAGCTAAGAGTTGGTTAGAGAAACAAGCACTATGGCAGATCTATTTACCACCACCACGATATATACCACGGCCACATTGGACCGTATCGAAACCAAATGAGGTCCATCAAGCTGATTTGATATTTCTACCTCATGATCGACCTGGGCGTGGAAGGAAACTATATAAGTACGCTTTAGTAGTAATCGATGTGGCTTCTAGATATAAAGAGGCTGAACCTTTAGCATCGAAAGATAGTGGCGAAATTGCTACTGCATTCGAACGAATCTATAAAAGAAGTCCACTCAAATGGCCAAAAACGTTGCAAGTAGATCCTGTTAGAGAATTCATGGGACGTATGTCTGAAACCTTAGAACTACGTGGTACGAAAGTTCAACGAGGTGAAGCTGGTAATCATAGGGCACAAAGTTTTGTCGAACGAGCAAATAGAACGCTAGCTGAGAGATTGTTTGGATATCAATATGCACAAGAGATGGTACTTACTTCGGAAGGATCAGATGCGCGCAGTAGAGAATGGGTATTGCGGCTTCCAGAAGTTATCAAAGCCATGAATAATGAAGTTACTCGACTTACTGGTAAAAAGCCTTCGAATTCTGTAGTGGTACAGCAAGTCAACATCAAAACTCCTACATATTCGCGCACCGTTGGATTGAAAGAAAAGCGGTTACCATTCGACGTTCTAGTTCGATATCTCTATGCGCCTGGAGAATTGGAAGGTGGAACTAAACGAGCAACTGATCCCGTGTGGAGTTTACAGACATGCATTATTTCGCGTAGTGTGATATCTTCAAACCAACCAGTTCTGTACTATTTGGAAAAGGATGCACCGAAGCGAGGGTTCGTGCGCGAAGAGCTACAAGTCGTTCCACCAAATACTGAACTACCACCAAAGGGAATTCTGTTCGTACCCAACCGATCTAAGATAGCAACTCGTAAATAAACTCATCTATGTCTAAGTTTTTGTGTCCATAGGCTAATGTATTGATTCCGTTTGCTGAAATCCAACGCTTAGAGTCGAATGGTGAGAGAGAGATCTTATTCATATGAATACCATACATCCTATGACCTTCACTTCTAAGCATATGCATTCCGTGACGAAATACTTCCTTATCTCGTAAGCACTCTTTGTATTGTTCGTGGCGAATACGATGTTTAACAACTGCCTTCTTGGTACCTTTAGCTTTCCGAATCTCGCCACCACCTACTTTCGAGATCGAGTATAGCTTCGATCGTAGTCCAACATATTCAGCAATGGGAATAACTCCGCATTCGTCTTTCATTTTACCAAGTACTTTCTTGTTGGATATGTCATACTGGGGATGATCCTCGTTGTAGTTGCTCGTATCGTATAGATGTTTATTGGTGGCAATGTCCGTATAGATGTCTTCCGTTTCAATGTGAAGTAATAGACTATCGGTGTCAGTATATAGTAGATTACAACATTGCCCATACTGATTCTTTATCTCATTATAGTAGAAGTCGTACATCAGATGTTTCGAAAGATCTAGAATCGGTATCCGACATATACTGGACGGTTCAAAAGTAACTTACTTCTGTAGTTGTGTACGGCAGCTAGATCGTTGTCGAAGATCGTAGATCGGGCATAACTAGGCTTATTCAATAAACGTTGTAGTTTGACTCCTTCTGAAGATCGCACTAGTTTGACATCTACACGTTTTCGTAGATTTTCCATTGTCTTACCAAATACGCTATTGTTCATTAGTTTGTAGAGATCCTGCTCGAAAGTGCTCTTCGCTTGTTTTCGTAGTTCTGTATTCATTCGTATGTATGGCTCCATCCATGGTGATTATTGGTTGAATCGTAATGCTCTGCGAATCTTCGTTAAACGCATTCCAAGAGATAGATACAGTTGTAGATTACGGTAGTGGAGCACATATCGTTCTTTGTTGTATAGGTTAGGTACGAGCTTTTCCACTTTCAAAGATCCGTTGCCTTCGTATAGTTTCTCAAATAGATCGATTTGATAATTTGATAACCAACCTTTATTTACTTGCATTCTCTCGGGAGCTAGTGGATAGTCGTTGTGTAAGTCGTGAAGTTCTTTAGGATATTTGAGGTCAACTTCGAGGATGTATCCTACGTCTGAATCGTCAGCAAGATTGACGATCCTCTCTTCTGTTGGTATATCCCACTCAAACCCTCCTGTTGGTAGATATTGACTCATGGCCCATCCATATAGATTGTTGGCGTCAAGATACATTATATGGCTATTTGGCTTATCTGGATCGAAGTCGGGTACGTTTGGATTGTTCGCTTTGGCATAACGTTGAGACACCATAGATATCCCACCGCGTAGACCTTTCTCGACGAATAGATGCATGTCATAGTCGGTTAATAGTTCTAGTTCCACTCTAGTCTTCTTTAACAATGCATCCCACGAAAGACCTGGACTAGTGTAATAGTGAGCCGGGTCCAATCCATAGTTTTGCATACATGTCGTTCGAAAGGTCTCGAACACATCTGCTAAAAGAAGTACATCGGTTTGTAGGTAAAGGTCGTGGTAGTCTCCTAACGTTTCACAACTGAATACCTCCCAAACTTCTAGTGCGTGTTCGTAGTCTTTGTCGGAGATGCCCTCTAGGGTTAGTTTACTATAGAACGCATCTTTTGGTGGAAGAGAAGTCTCTGTAAATATATCCCAAGAGTCCATGTACTCATATGGATAAACTCCTTTACGTAGTAGCAACTTGTTTTTATCTGGATCGGGCGTATTCTTCGTAGTTTGATGGAATGTGTCTGGTGCTGAACTTGCTACCAATTTATCGATAGAAGATAGCAGGAATTGCATGCTATCGATGAACCGTAGGTTACCAAGTGAGAATGAAATGTATTTCTCCATATTGTTTGGAATACAAGAGATATCACCTGACGTCTTAGATATGGATTGCATCAATAGGTGAGAATCATATCCACGAAGATTGTGGAAAACGACTGGGATAGTAGGAAAGGTACGTAATTTGAGATTACATACTTTATGTGCGGCACCTCGAAACTCTCCCGTAATGTGACAATGGTCGCGTACTCTATCTTTACAAAGAGGTTTCTGGCAGATATGACAAATAGTTGACCTATCATAATCTCCCTTATTTTTCCGTGACATACATAGTGGCTTGGCAACTTGGGCCTTTATCTTTGCTTCTTCTTCTTGTATACATTGCAGAAAGCACTCAATCGTATCAGGACCTCGATATAGTACTGGTGGTTCGCTATGACCATCGGAACGTACGACGATGTAGGAAAATCCACAAGGAATGTGTTCTTCCGTTTTAAGTGTATTGCTTTTCGTGGGGTCTTGGGCAGGTCCTTCGATCTTAGTAGTTAAGGCCTCAAGATCTGCATAGATTACGTAGGAAACTTTTAGCTGTTTGTGAACGTTCTGAAATGAGACTTTGTTGTTCTCATTGGTGGGCATTTCGATTCGAATGGCTCGGTCGTTAATTCCGTTACACTCTGGGATGTGCTTTTCGAGGAGAGCTTTGGTAGTATATCCATGTAGACATCGCTCGCAGAAGTGTTTCCTATGTTCATGTTTCGTTTGATCGAATAGGAGGCGGTAGAAATCCTTGATACAGCAGTAGTGTTGCAGACCACTCTCTGGACACTCTATTAGCAATAGGTTAACGCGTATTGAGAAAGTCTCCTTCGAGATGTGATGCACGATCAAGCACTTTTCCTTGGGGTCCCAACCATATACGTTGATAGAGATCTTGTTTTGCTTCTCCAAACGTGGTATTTGTGAGATTGGTGTCGGTGAGTCCACTCCTTCGGATTTCACATCGTCTTTCTTATACTTTGATGTCCTCTGAGGATCTTTTTTAACTGGAAATAGTGCTACGCATATCGACCAAAGTGCACAATGGTCATCATAGTTCTGCACATTGATCACGGCTTTCTTATTCGCGATTTCTGTAGGTAGTGGTAAATATGAACCTCCGCGTAGTCTACGTAGTGGTTGATATCTAGCAATATTCACCCATAGAATGTTGACTTTATCTATGGCCCAGTTTGATCCTCGACTGATCCACTTCTCAATGTAGTTATAGATCTGGGCATGTGCTTCTACTATTACTCCACGGGTATCAGAACTGTTGGTCAGAACTGCTTGTGAACTCCGAAATGTGATTGTATCGTATACTGGACCCTCAGGTTTATCAAGACGAAAAGTTATATTCAAACTAGCTGAACCTTAATGTTATTTAAGTCTTGTAGCTCTTCATCAATCTTTTCGGTAGTCTGCCTTCGCACGCCGGATAGGAAAGCAGCTGGGTCTGCTTCTAGGGGATTGCCATCTAGAATGTCCATCTTCCAACCGTGTAAATAACCCTCAATGGTCCTGGGTGCTCGAACGAACGTTAGTATATGTTCAGCCATGGTATAATACCTTATACTATCCTTCCTCTAATAGGGGTTCGAAATACGATTTCGATATAGTAACTATGGTACGTGATTTACCTTATACTATCCTTCCTCTAATAGGGTATCGAAATACGATAGTAGGGTGGGAAATGGCGGTTCTGGTCGCAGTACCAAGGATTATCACCGCACCTGGGTGGGGGGCAGGAAGGGGTGCGGTGATAATCCTTGGTACTGCGCCAGAACCGCCATTTCCTATACTACTATATCTAATATAAATCTAAAAAGCGAAAGAGCAATAAAACCAAGTGCAAGATACTAGCTTATATAAGTACTCTTAAAAATACATACTATAGGTAAAAGATACTTAGGTAAAATAGTCCCGCTGTCACAGCGATTTCGCCCACAGTGAATTGCCTCCCCCCCCCCCCTAGGGCAAAATCGCTAGTGATTTCGCCCACCCCCCCTCCCCCTCAGTGAATTCGCCTAACCCCCCAGGGTGTGATAAGAAAGTGATAAGAAATTAGTAAAACAGTCGAACAGCCGATAAATATTCAAGGGAGAGTTTAACTTGTAGTTCATTTCAGCAGTAGGGTAAATGAAAAGAGTAACTCAGAGGCCCAGTTCAAACAGCGTACTTTTCATGAGCCGTTCTTAATTGTTCCAATTAGGTACATGAAAAGAACGGCGTTTGAATCGAATAGGCCCTTTTCAGCTAACAGTCACGTGCTGATATAATACTTCATTAACGAATGAATTGAGCTCGTGATCGCCATGGGAACTTGCCATGGATGCTGGAGAGCAAGCTATCTTTAAAATCGCTGTTTTTGAAAGATCAACAATCGATTGGAGGTGAAAAATAGCATTTACAAACAGGTTTTGCTAATAGCAATACCGATCGTGTACAATGCATTTAAATAAACGAAGTCAGATATTTTTTTGCTCTCCAGTACAACCACGTACGTGATGTGTTAGCTGAAAAGGGCCTATTGGAACGGCCCATTTGATTTAGAACGGCTCAGGTGTTCTGCACGCCTTGGTCAGCCGAAATTTACGGCTGTGGGTCGAGTCCAATTCAAACACCGTGCTATCCATGGGCCGTACCAAATGCATAAGTTATTATAATGATATTCAAATGTTATCCGTGAGTTGTTCAGCCGTGAAGTACGGCTGTAGAACGGCTTTTTATTCATACGCCATACTTTCCATGTGCCGTAACCACGAATGCAATTGTTATTTAAATAAATTCAAATTAAAGTAAAGCGTGCATGTCGTTTCCAGACTCACGTTTTGAAAACAAGATGGCGGAGTGGCGCGCGAGCATCAGTAATCTTCAGAAAGAAATTTGTAGTTCGTATTTTAGAACCACGAAACCTTTTGCATCGGATGAGTCATGCCCTTATTCATAAACCTTCGCCTGCGGAGCACGATCAAATGCAAAAGTGTTTGCATTCTTCGCCTTATCGCTGCACTTGCAGACAGCAATCTACGAATTCCGAACATTCGCGCTCTGACTTCGCTATCCACAATCATTGCAATGTAGGAAAAATATTCTGGTCTGCATCGCTGCATGTCCTTTAAGCCCGAGTGGTCATTTAATGAATTAGGAACGGCTGATTAAGAACGGCGTTTGAATCAACAAGCGCATCTTTGTTGATTTGGGTCGGCCTAAATATGAATTAAGAACGGCGCATGAAAAGTACGGCGTTTGAACTGGACCTGAGATGTAGAGTAAAACAGTAGCAACGAGAAAAACTAACACATATACACCTGTTTCAAAAACGGTACGCTGTCCCGGAAAAGACAAGTGACATTCCCAGACCGGCGGGTGTAAAGTACAGGTCAGGTCACAGGTCAGGTAACTTCTTGTTTACCTGTGAAACCTAGCTCTAGGTGAGTGAGAACCCGTCGTTTACCTGTGAACTCGTCCGAAAGTTAGGGTTCAGTTTGTGGTTAGGGTTAGGATTTGTCCGGCTTAGAATTAACAACCTGACCTGTGACCTGTACTTTACACCCGCCGTTCCCAGACCGAAATGTCTTGTAGTTTAGTTGAAAGTCTGATAAATTCGTTTGTTTTCGGATCAAAAACTTTAAGAAGAGTATTCTTGCAGGACATTTGTTCTAAAATCACCCCCCCCCCCCCCTCCCCCTTCTCTCTCTCTCTCTTTCTCTCAGTTATTCGGTAGTCTGGAGTGATTTAGCGAACTCAAGAGCAAGAGAACTCGATCGCGACGGGTGCCGCGACACGGAATGAGTAAACAATGGAGCCCCATGGAAACTGATATGTCTGTGATCCAATCGCAGCACTCGTTAGAAATGAATTTGCTCTAGGCCAATCAGAGGGCCAGGGTCAAATTCTCACTCATACAGACTCAGACATTCAAGGCGCGCCTAGAGGCTCTCCCGGTCTTCTCTTCGCTCCGCTCCTCGGTGACGGCCCTTCACGCATAAACATTGGCTTACAGAAGGAGATTGAATAGCCAGCTACAATAGCCAGGCATTCTGTTGGGTTATACGCCTGGCTGGTTTTGTAAAATAGGTAAATATAGTATTTAAAAACTCTTCTATAAAATAGCAATACAATGTTATATAATTTTTATACTGTTTTTCTATCAGTTGTAAAAAAGAAAACAATTGAAGCAATATTGTTCATATTTAAAAACATATCTATTCTCCTATTTTTTTATAAATAGCTTAAAAATAGCACAAAACTAGAAGCAATGTTCCTATTTTAAAACAATTTTTTCCATATTTTTTAAATAAAATGCTTAAAAATAGCATAAAAGTAGAAGCAATGTTCCTATGTTAACAATAGTTTTCCTATTTTTTTCAAAAATTGCTTAAAAATAGAAGAAAAATTGAAGCAATGTTCCTATTTTAACACTATTTTCCCTATTTTTAATAAACAGCTTTAAAATAGCATAAAAATAGAAGGTATGTTCCTATATTAACACAATCTTTTTCCTATTTTTTTAATAAATAGCTTTAAAATAGCAATTGCTGGCTTTCACATGACGTCATAGCCGCCATGTTGTTGCCCTTAAACGATAGATTCCAATTTAGCTTCTTTTGTTGGGGCACCAACATGGCCGCCATGCCCTTTGTCATTTGAATCTCTGGGGATTGAGTGAGAGCCAGCAATATTATGATTAATATGACTTATGTTTAAAAAATAGTAAAAACATATACATTTAAATTAGCTAGTCCCCCTTATCTTTTATTGGAAATAGAAAAAAAAATCAAATAAATAGAAAAACAAATTGAAGCCAATTTTAAAAAGGCAATTTTTTTATAAAATTAATAAATTTAAAAATCGGTACTTCCACTTCGCCCGAATTCGTCCTTGCATCTTAGTAGTTTACGTGTTTATAATTAACCATACTAATAATTTAATTATCATAACATAATTAACAGTTTTTACCTGAACAAACCTTTATTTAAACAAACCTTTTTTAAAGTGCCAACAAGAGCCCATCTGGGCTTTCACTCGGGCCACATGAGATTGAAGATGAAATACACTTTCATTTGAAATCCTCTTAGTAATAACCAAAGGAAATAATTATCAGCTGAATTTAGCAGTCTTTAGGTGTGGACGGTAGCGCGGTGACTTTCATTCTCTGCTCCCCTAGTATATATGTAATTTAATATTTTTGTTGTTCTCGTATGTTGACCTTTTAATTTAAACACTACTTATTCGTTTAACACACTGCATTTGAGCAGGCATATATTCATTGTTTGGAACCCGAGAATTAACCGTACTACCGTACTTCATGGTCCCTTTCTTTAGTAGTGGGTTGTCGATCAGGTGATTGTAAACTCTCGTCATTTAGCACAGAAAATGTATTCTGATGAATAGGGATCGGGTTGTCATGAAAGAAAGATGGCTCTTGAACAAACTGATTCGTTGCTAAAGCTTCAGTAGGTTGGGTAGTCTCGGAACACTGGAGACCTTGGTCTTTCATTGTCTTCTTTTTATGTATTCTTGATTTTGTTTTTAAAGTTTGATAGTCGGATCTCAGCTTTATTATATCCGCTTTCAACTCGCCATTTTCAAACTTCTAGGTCAATAATACGTGTGACAGCATCTTGATTTCGGTCTTGCTGCAATAATTTGTCTTCCAAATGACTGAGTTTCGTTTCTTGATTCGTGTTTTGATGTGACGAGAGTAAGAATTCATTACGCATATCAGTTAGGTCAGCCTCCATGTTACAAATAAAGGTCATTAAATCAGCGAGAGAGTTCTTATTGCGGGATAACAATCCTCGTGAAGAATCTAAAGAATTCCGTCCCTTCCGGTTTGAATTTGACTCATGTGTATGTTGCTTTTGAAGTTTCAAGGATATGTTGATCCAAAACTACAGGCTCTTGGGGTTTTTCATTGACTTGTGAACTTGCAGGCTCTGTAACTTGTTTTGTTTTCTTAGTATAACATAAAGTGTTGAACATGTTCTCAAGCATGTCGCGCGTGACCTCTGTTTCTTCATTCATTAAGTTCTCTACTTTCATCTGTAATCTGGGAAACTCAATCTTTGCACATAACTATTCCTGTTGTTAAGTAGACGTGGATGGTTATAAGTAAAATCCTTCGACAGCTTGTACCGTTTCCGCTAGGTCAATATCCTCGCTGGAACGAAATAACTTGATCTCAATACTCTCTGACTGTGTCTCTGCCTCATTTAAGTGGTCGATCCAACTTACGGTAAATTTAAATCTCTGACTGTTTTTACGAGACTCATAATATTGGTCTTGAAGTGCCTTCACCCAAAATAAGATGTTCTCCTCGGATGTTTTCAATGCAGCACAGCGAGCCGATGGCTTATAGATTCCAATATCTATTTCTTCGAATTTTAGCTTTCCGGATCCTGGCCCCTTCACTGGCTTCAGGTCGTCGTACGTGTCGTATATAAAATCACTGGCCATCTGGGTAAAAAACGCGGTCCTTCGGCTCCGACAATAGCGCCAGTTAAAATATCCTGAGCCTGTTGGAAGGCTTTCGAGGGAGTGAAGTTAAATAAAACATTAAACTGCTTACATTTGAGAGATGGGACTCCAAATTAGAGAAAAAGTTCCTCGCGGGTCCTCCACCATCTTGATTTACTGTATTAAATTATGTAAATAAATTAACCTGGCGAGTGACCAGCACAGTGCAATCTGATTGGTGTGAACTTTAACTTTAACGCATGCGCAGAAATTTTGCGACACCAAACAAAAATAAAAAAAGCAAGAGCCCATCTGGGCTTTCACTCGCGCCACATGAGATTGAAGATGAAATACACTTTCATTTGAAATCCTTTTAGTAATAACCGAAGGGAAGAATGGCCAGTAGCGCGGTGACATTCATTCTCTGCTCCCCTAGTATATATGTAATTTAATATTTTAGTTTTTCTCGTGTATGTAAACTATATAAAGAAGTTGACCTCTCACTTATTCATTTAACGCACGCTTACAATTTAGTCTGCTGTTCTCCAGGTTCAGAGTACTAATAGATAAGTGTCTCAAATGTATGTTTATATTTGTCCCATATTTTAAGTTGTATCCTGTCCATCAATGATGGAGCTATCACTATATTTCTCTACTGTTCATTCTACCTTTAATTTCTCGAACCAAAACCTCGGCCGTGAGAGGATTCTTGTTTAAGTTTACCTTGAGAGTTGAATATTGCTTCGCTCCTCATAAATTATTCTGTGCTGAGTGTTTATTTCTCCGGGGTATTTCTGGCTTCGTTTTGGCCTACATATCACGGTGTTTGCGATGGTATGTATTATGACCGAGAGTAAAATGAAATGTGGCATAAAACCTACGAAACGTACCTCAAACAAGAATACCGTCCGATGTTAAAATCTATCAGCGACACGAGGTCAACAAATCGACAAAGAAATGCAGATATAAACACGCAATGATTTCAACCTCACCGTACCTTCATAACCTGAAAAGACACTGTTCAGTTTCACTTTCCCTCTCAGCTTTGCTCTTGAGTTGAAGTTGAGTTTGGCTTTGTTAAAGACTTCTTATTCAGTTGTATGGTATTGTGCAGTATATTTGAGTATACCAATCCACAGAGATTCAAATAACAAAGCCGTGGCGAAAGAGAAGCTTAAACGAGAACTATTTTGTCCTCCTAGAAAAACACAACATATTGCCATAATCCGAAGAAGCCTTGGTTTCAGCAGCAAAACAACACGCTAAACTCCAATTCGATATGTGTGGATTAGCTGGGTCTTGGCTTTGAGTTTGATCATGCAGCCCCTTCAGGACCGGCGTCGTGTTGTATATAAAATCACTGACCATCTGGGTAAAAAACGCGGTCCTTCGGCTCCGACAAGAGCGCCAGTTGAAATATCCTGGGCCTGTTGGAAGGCTTCGCACGGTGAAGTTAAATAAAACATTAAACTGCTTACATTTGAGAGATGGGACTCCAAATTAGTGAGAAATTTCCTCGCGGGTCGACCATCTTGATTTACTGTATTAATTTATGTAAAGAAATTAACCTGGAGAGTGTTACGTGACCAGCACAGTGCAATCTGATTGGTGGTGAACTTGAAATTTAATACGTGGGAACAAAGAAAAAATAACCGCATGGGTCAAAAGTCAAAATTTTGTCGTATGAAACAAAACAAAAACAAGAGCCCATCTGGGCTTTCACTCGGGCCACATGAGATTGAAGATGAAATACACTTTCATTTGAAATCCTCTTAGTAATAACCAAAGGGAAGAATTATTAGCTGAAATTTAGCAGTCTTTAGGAGTGGCCGGTAGCGCGGTGACTTTCATTCTCTGCTCCCCTAGTATATATATATAATTTAATATTTTTGTTTTTATCTCGTAAAGTGGTAAGCACTACAGCTTACCACTTTACATCACATTCTTTACACTTACTAGTGCTACGCGGCAAACATGATTTCATATCATAACTACACATACATATATAATCGCCGTGACCCCATTAAACGCACCAATACCCACGATTGCTCTCATCTGACTTGATAGCTCAGTTGGTAGAGCGCCAGACATGCAACCTGGAGGTCGTTGGGTTCGAGTCCCACTTGGGTCAGAGATTTTTTCTCTTTCCCTCGTAGGGCGTGCATACTTAGCACTACAGCTTACCACTTTACATCACATTCTTTACACTTACTAGTGCTACGCGGCAAACATGATTTCATATCATAACTACATGTAAATTAAGTAGTTGAGCTTTTACTGTAAATACTACTTATTCATGTACCACACGTTTGCAATTTAGTCTGCTGTTCTGTTATACTGCAGGTTCCGGGTACTAATAGATGATTGTCTCAAATGTATGTTTATATTTGTCCCAAATTATAAGTTGTATCCTGTCCATCCTGTGATGGAGCTATCACTATATTTCTCTACTGTTTTTTATCAAGTTCGCTGATCGCCGCCTCGCGGCTACCCTCGTGAAGAATCTAAAGAATTCCGACTCTTCCGGTGTGAAGTTGACTCATGTGTATGTGTACGTGTTGCTTTTGGAGTTTCAAGGATATGTTGATCCAAAACTACAGGCTCTTGGGGTTTTTCATTGACTTGTGAACTTGCAGGCTCTGTAACTTGTTTTGTTTTCTTAGTATAACATAAAGTGTTGAACATGTTCTCAAGCATGTCGCGCGTGACCTCTTCATCCAACAACTCCGAAGTATCTTTAAGATTCATTAAGTTCCCTACTTTTATCTGTAATCTGGGAAACTCAATCTTTGCCCATGCCTCGTATGCGGTGCCTTGGCACATAACTATTCCTGTTGTTAAGTAGACGTGGATGGTTATAAGTAAAAATCGTTCGACAGCTTGAACCGTTTCCGCTAGATCAATATCTTCGCTGGAACGAAATAACTTGATCTCAACACTCTCTGACTGTGTCTCTGCCTCATTTAAGTGGTCGATCCAACTTACCGTAAATCATTGACAGTTTTTAAGAGACTCATAATATTGGTCTTGAAGTGCCTTCACCCAAAATAAGATGTTCTCCTCGGATGTTTTAAATGCAGCACAGCCGATGGCTTATAGATTCCAATATCTATTTGTTCGAATTTTAGCTTTCTTTGTTTTCCAGTCTTCCGCTTGGTAGCACTTGATATGATATTTTTCTCGTATTTCATCCATTCGGCCCAAATCAAGATCAGGAGGAACTGAGAAAAATGGGTAAAATCTGTGAAACATCACGACCATCACAAAGCGTGACCATACAATTAATGCATAATTTAACGCATGCGCAGAAATGGTGTTGCACGGAACAGAAATAACCGCTTGCATTTTAAGACTCGGTGCTGCCACAGGCAGCCCGAGTAATTAGAAGTAGATTGAAATGTCCAAGTCCAAGTGGGACAGCTGTTTTATTTAGCAGTGTCCAGTTAAGCTAAAGTGAGCTCTTCAAGTGTTGCATTATCACACCCTGTTGAATTGTTTTTCAATACAGAGCAATAACAGCGTTATCTGACAGATTCACAGTCAGTTGGCCAATAGCCAAGTCTGATTGCATGTCACATTTCTTTTCTGTATCTGGCAGTGAGAGCTTAGTCTGATCCATGTCTTCTTGTATTAACTTCATACAGCATACTGTAGTTGAAACCCATGCATGTGCTAAGTTAGTCAAAATAGATCATGAATTGTCACTTATTTTCACTCATTTTCATTCTTGATAGCCCATCCATAACACAAATCAACTCCATTCCTGGTCGCCATAAGCAGGAGACACTTCTTGCATTCACAGTTCGGTTATGGCATATTGTGATCTTTTTATGTTAATACATGTACCTCAATGAAGACCTCAGCCTAGCTCAATAACAAAGGTGCATGTAATTTGCTTCCTGAAACATCATATTTGATCAATATGTGGGTAGGCATTGTATCAGTTACATGTACTTCTTTGAAGCTTTCATATTATGGTATGTCACTATCTCTTGGGTTGAAGACTCAAGCTGTTTTACACACAGTCTGGACTTGGATTTGAGTAACTTGTAAAGGAGAACAGAATACAAATTTGAGGGGGAAAAAACAATAATACATTACATCAGACCATGGTAAAGTTGTATGAGGTGCATGTGAAGTCAATTATACAGCATCTCCCACCCACATCATCACTAATTATACCTCTGTTAAGAGGGTCAAGTTTTTACTATAGGTTCACCTACCACATACCTGCATGTAGGCCATGATGTAATTCTTCAGCACCCATACATTCTGGGTGCACTATATGCACTGTATGGACAGTGCAATACATGTATATGCAATATCAAATTTTCTCGCGTTCTGATTGGCTCTCCACTATATGCAAAATAAGTACATACAATGCAAATGACGTCACTCGCAAGCCGTGGTAGCTTTGCAAAGTGCTTTCACGGCGAGGTTTGTGAATTCAAATGGATGTTAACTTCGCTTCCAAAAACAAGAAAGTGAGGATTTCCCAAACATTTTATCACTAGGAGAAGTCAATCGGTGAGTGAAACTTCTTTGTAGTGTTCCATTTGGCAAAATGAGAGTTTTCTCTTTAGTGGAGAAAGTTCCGGCGAATTTGTACTTGTAGTCAGACTTTGTGACTAGACTAGTTCTCTCAGAGCTCAGAAGTTTTGAATTATATAACAATAACTTTTCTGATCCAGAATTTTTTTTTTAAAGGATTTCACATGCATTCCATCAATTACAGAAGTTAATCGGTGAACCAAATTGCCATTTGTCTAAGAAAGCTTTCTCTCGGCAACGGTAATTAGAAGTGTTTACGTTTTGACTTTCAATGGCCTTTTTCGACTCGAAAGCAGTTTATTACGCACTCATTTGAAGCTATGTGCTTCGTCGTTGTAAAAAGAGAAATCGCACCCATTTTGCCATTGTCTGTACATTGTCTCGCTACGCTCGTTGTTCCACTTGAGTTTTGAACATTTTATGGCGTCATTTCTATGATCAATACGAGTACAGACAATGGCAAAATGTGTGCGATTTGTTAAAGGGATACCCGAGTGAAAAACACATTGGGGCTCAAAAGAATCTTCAACATGTTCTTTGTTCAGAAAATGTATTAAAATTTGATCAAACGTTTTTAGTATTGAGAACGAGCACCTCAAAGTTGGCCCCACGAAGACATGGGCGCCGCCATCTTTGTTTGCATTTACGGAAGTGACGTCACTTCGTCCCACCAGCGTTGTCACTCTCTCACTTATTAGGTGTTTTTAGGATGATAAACGCCTTAACTGTACCTCACATACATTGTAGTTCTTATACTTATTCAGAAGTCACTCGAGTCTTTTAAGCCATGTTGTTTTGCTGTTATTAAATGGCAGTTACGAGACTTTGTTGTTCGTCTGATAATTTCTCGCCTTCCCAATGCTTTTCTTCCTCCTCCCAGTCTTCTGAACTTTTCTCATAATGTCGTCTTCATCATAATTCCGGTTTCTGTAAGAATTCCTCTGCAATCTCGATGAAAATATATCCACTTTAATTCCGAGCGTGTGAAAATCATACAAAGACAAGTAGCCGCGATACGCTGGTGGGACGAAGTGACGTCACTTCCGTAAATGCAAACAAAGATGGCGGCGCCCATGTCTTCGTAGGGCCAACTTTGAGGTGCTCGTTCTTAATACTAAAAACGTTTGATCAAATTTTAATACATTTTCTGAACAAAGAACATGTTGAAGATTCTTTTGAGCCCCAATGTGTTTTTCACTCGGGTATCCCTTTAAACATACAGTATGTTGATCATAATTAACTAAATAAAAGTATGACATGACTATGAAATGTTGGAACATAAATATAAATTAGCTGTGTTACTACTGTAAGCTAGTACACAATAACATCTACATTACTGGACAAATATTCTTGGCCTAGCTTGGTTTCCTTATTCATTTTCAAATAAAATTCCTTATTGCTCTTACAAATTTAAACTACAGACTTATGAAAACCTTTGAACTGTTTTTGTTTTGTTTTATATAAACTTATGATCTAATAAGCTTCCAGCTGATATAAAATTAAGGTTGGTTTTTGTAGAACTTGAGCTGTCATATGATTAAAACATTATTATTTTAACTATATTAAAGGGGCTGTGTCACGGTACTAATCTTTACATTCGCGTTCCGGCCTGGAAACAGCTTTGATATGAACTAAGAAACCTCTTGGCCATGTGGGATGCTTAAAATCAAAGCAAATATGACTAAGAAACAGAGTATATAAACAGTCTCCAGGGAAAATATTGAAAATCCTTTCAATCAAACATTGAGGGAGGGAAGTTTAACTGTTTATATCCAATTAACAGCCACCAACGGGCGATTACTCGATACATGCACAATACCATGACATAGCCCCTTTAAGCTATTTCTTGTTTGTTTCATTTTTCTTCAGTAAGTTTGTTTATCGAAGCCTTAAAGGGAATCTCGGCTTAAAAACAATGTTTGCTCTCAAATGAATGTTATGCATGCCTAAGTCTGTTTATGTGTTTGTCTGCAGTAAGTTGTACACTAGATGTCATTTATGCACCGATATTCCTGTCAATAAAACTCATTTCAATTTCCTGCACACCACCATCTTGGATCTCATGACGTTAGTGTTGCTTCTATTGTCATAAAACAGTAGCTCTTTTGTTGTGTAATAATATTGCCCCTAGTGCGTAGGAAATTCAAATGAGTTTTATCGACAGGAATACATGTATCGGTGCATAACATGACATCTAGTGTACAATTTACTGTAGACAAACACAGCAATGTATTTAGGCATCCATAACAAACACTTGAGAATAAACATTGTTCTTCAGCCGAGGTTCTCTTTAAGTCTACTATGAAATAGTTAGGGTTATGTCAAAGTTACTTGCTATGTAATGTTATTTTTAATATTTTGTATGATCACTTAAATATAACTGATATTTTGATAGCATCATGATCAGAATAGTAAACACTAACAACACTATCCTGGATTATATTAAAGACTGCTGGCCTTAAATAGATATGGTCTAATAAACTTCCAGCTGAAATAAAAGTCGGTTTCTGTACAATTTGTCTATATTCCATTGAGTTCATTAATGATATAAGTGGTTTAATATCATTTTCATTCAAGTAATCTATATTAAAGTCTCCCAGGACCATATCAATATAATAACTCTTAAGAAGATATTCTATACCAGCTATATATTGCAAGATATTTGAGCTTTGCTTTCGATAGAGAAGAAGAAATGATTGAGTTTGTTGGGTCTTAGTATTAATAAGACATGCAAACTTAAGCGCATTAAGCAAAGGGAAATATTCTTGCTCTTTGATTTCTAGATTATTTTTGATACAGATTGCTAGACTGGAGTATTTGTCAGAAACATGGTCTTGCCTCCCCGGCGAAACTTTGATGAACAATTCATGAATGGTTCATGAATTTATGTCCATGAACATTCATGAAATATTCATGAACTGTTCATGAATGGGAATTAACATTAAATGGCCACATTCATGAAAGATGATTTTGATGAACATCTCATGACCTAAAAGTACATGAACAGTTCATGAATCAGGCATGAACATTTACAGGCACTGTTCAAATACATTTGTGTAGATTCATGAACAGTTCATGAATAAGGCATGAACAGTTCATGAATAAGGCATGAACATTTACAGTCACTGTTCAAATAGATTTGTGTTAGATTCGTGAACAGTTAATGAATCAGGCATGCACATTTACAAGCAGCTAGTAATTCATAAAATGTATTAGATTTGGTAGATTCATGAATAGTTCATGAATCGGATATGAACACATCAGACTTGACCATGATAAATAAAGTAATTATAAATAAAGTAACATAAAAACAACATCAATAAAGAGTTAATGCGTGTTTCATGCTAGTCCAGCTTTTAGTTTATTATCTAAAGCATAATTTATAGTTCTAAATAGAAGCGATTCGGTTTTTCAGTCACTACATCATGTGTACTGATGCATTTAACTTGCCCCTGTTTATTTCAAAACTTGGCAAGCTTAAATGGATCTGCAAGTCCAAGACCTGCAACGATATAACCAACAAATCTGGAATTATGATTAGAATTGCTTTTATAATTGACAATTTAGTAGGATTTGTTGCTCTGTGGGGACTGTGAATCCCGTAGGCCGTCAAGCAGTAATCTCTTGGTTTGAAAATTTTACGCCGCAGTGTTTAGAACTTCGATTCACGTATACAAAATATAAACTTTATTCCAAACTGTAAGATCTACAAAAGTCATAACTGAAATATTTTCGTGGTAAGAACAGTTTACCAAAGATTAATGCGAATTTTGCTGAACGAATGCGGGGTCCCCAGATAAAATAACGTCAGATAATGACAGATAAAATAATGGCCATTTTTGATGACATGTTCGGGAAGGATTTTACCACATTGACATTGTTATTTGAAGTATATTCTATGTGAGCAATAATCTATTAAAACGAACTGAATTACTAGAAAACTCTAAGCTATAATCTCATACACATGAATAATTAATGAGGAAACCAACCAATCAAAGGTCTATAAATCGGTCACATGATGATAATGGCAACCTGGTCCAGTCAAAGGACTGAATTAATTATTTTCAAGTTGTAGGACTGAATTAATTTTATTCTAGTCCTAGGACTGAATTAATTTTGTTCTAGTCGTAGGACTGGAACAAAATTAATTCAGTACTACAACTTGAAAACATTAGTTCAGTCCTTCTACTTAAGTCAAACTACAACAACAATTTATTGGTAGACATTTTACAATGGATGAAATCATTTTTTCCCAATCTTCGGCCAGGTTTTCTATATCTTCCAAAGATAATTTTAAACTCGTACTCTCCAACGCAGCGACTTTGTTTTCCCTACCTTCCCGCCATTCAACGAACACGTTTACAGCCCATTTGTTCTTATACCGTGTAGACAGAGGTACGGCGTTAGCAAGCTCCTTCTCTTCTTCTTCTCTGCTTTTCGATTTTCTAAAACGTTTCAAAGGTCGAAAGCTCTCTTCGTCGCTTAAGCCATGACTAATCAAATCGAATCTATAACCTTGGATTTGTTTTTATCCAGTTTTTCATTCCCAGGAGGCGGTGGTGAACAAACTCCAATACAAGTGCTTTAATTAAGAACAATTCGTTTTTGTTTTTTTCAAATAGAGGGAACGCACTAAAGTGTGAAATTATACTGAATCTAAGTTATACAAATCCCTTTGTTTTTCTATTGTTTAATCAGTGCTATTTCGTATTACTATGTTGGTGTGTTCATTCTAATAGGCGAATTGATGTCATTTAAACATTGGACGATTTAAATTAAACCCAAAGTGCGAACAACAAATGTTGGTTAATTAGCTTTTTTAAAACTCTCATTAATTATTCGTGACTATGAGATGTCAGTTCAAAGCCTCCAATTCGGACTGGACGGGATTTCAAGTCCCTGCAATTAGTTCCAGTCCGAGGCTGCGCCTCGGACTGGAAATAATTGCGCGGACTTGAAATCCCGTCCAGTCCTCATTGTCGGCTTTGAACTATTACATAGTGGTTTTAGGTAATAACTGTTGCGTGAAACTGAAAGTGAAACTGAAAGCACATATATCGTATTTCCAGGTGGTAGTACAAAAGTAAGACATTTTAGCTTACCTACTCGGCTACTGTACATATTTCTCCATTAAATCGTGCCATCCAGAACTAGTGATGCCTCTCAGTTGCAGCCGTTATTATTATCATTCCATCTAAAGAATATTGTGCTTGAAATACTCTTTGAATTAACCTTTCATTGAGCTTGTAAAACTCGAAGTCCAACCGAGCAACACACATCCCTTCAAAGAATAACCGCCCCTGGAGGCCTGGCAACTCTGTCAACCAAATATGGTCAACTTGGTTCCAGTCTTAACTCATAAAAGTAAGAGTCGGAGATCGAAGGTCCTACGTTCTTCTGTTAGAATTTCTTAGCAGAAATACACATTTTCAAAGGGGCAGACATAAATACTTTGCTTATATAAATTATGGGAATTTCCTTTTTGAACAAGCCAGTGAAATTGGTAAGTCAACTCTTAGTCTAAAATAAACAGGAGAATGCTGTGATGCTTAATATTATTTTAGTCTCAGCCCTCAGCCTCCTCACACGACTGCTATCTTAATTTAACTTATTTTATTACTCATTTCATTGTATTTATTGTGTATCCTGCCTTCAAATAGACTAATTATGTAGCCTTTACATGCAGTAGTCTCTGTTCCTTAAGGATTCCCTGAGAAACCTGGCAATTCATTTCGCAAGGGGAACTTGGCTGAACGAACTCATTTGAACCGGAAAAGACAATGCATTGTTGTTTCATTGATTATGTTGTCTGCCAGACGGGTTCTGTTTTATTAACTGATAAAACGGTGTAACCATATCACATCAGTGTAAATTAAAAAAACAATTTACAATAATAACAACTAGGTTAATAATAATGCCATGATAAAAGGAGAGACACTTAGTAATATGATAACAACATTAAAAAAATAAAACCATTCTCCTGATTCAATAAAATGTTGGCGTACAGCGGTCTTAAATTTGTTAGTATCATTATTATTAACTACGCTCGAGGAGCTAATAGACCATGGAAAAAAAGCTATTGCTTAATGTTGATTACAGTTTGAATGTGGTCTCAAGAATAATATAGGGTTGGTAAAAGTTCATCAGAGGTTATTAATGTTGCAGTTGATGAATTTCTTGTGAACTCTCATGAACTTTCTAGCATTTTAAAAATGTTCATGAAAGGTTCTTCAACTTATTATTTTGTGAAATTATAACAATTCATGAGTTCATGAACGTTCATTAGAGATTCATTATTGTATTTCAAGAATTAATTATGAACTCTCCTGAACCATCTTAGGTTCTTGAAATGTTCATGAAATGTTCTTGAAATAGTTCAGTCAACTTTTCAAGAAAAATTGTATTTTGTTCCATTCATGAACAATTCATCGTAAGTTCATGAACATATTTGGTATTTATCAGTGACCATGAAATATTCATGAACATTTCAATGAACATTTCATGAATTTTAGTTCATGAACTGAGACAATTGCCAGTCAAGAACATATCAAGAACTGTTCATGAACTTTCATGAATAGTTCATGCTGGTTCATGAAATCATGAACATAGTGAGTGAGTGAGTGTACAGTGTAAATGGATACAAATTATTTCTAATTTCTCTATCATTGTCGTGAGGGAGGACTTGTGTTTCTGTAAGAGCTATGACATCACTATTGAAAATATTTGCATCAAATTTGATGTCAATGCTGTGCTTTCTGAGAGACCTTATATTCAAAAGGCATATAGTAAGAAGAGATGAATTATTTTGCTGTGTATTTTGTAGGGTCATACATGTATGTACATGTACTGGCTGCATACTTATCGATGAAATGTTTCTCAGTCTTTGATATTCTTCTTGAACTCTAGAATTTGCTTTTTTATGTTTGTTCTCAATTTGTCCCAAAATATGAATTCCTGCTAAGGAGGTTGAACGACTCAATACAACATAAATCTGTCCATAGTTGAATGCTCTTTGCTTATTTCAATTGAAACTGATAACAACATTGTTTAATGTCAGTCCCTGTACTTTGTGTACAGTACATGCCCATGCTAGTGTTAATGGAAATTGTATTCTTTGTATTTCTGGAGACGAGGATTTCCCTTTTATTCTTGTTAGCACAGGTTCGATAGGTACAGCTCTGTTTTCTCTGGCAAAAGTGTTGGGACATTTTTCAATAGATTTCCTTCCAGCTTCATCATCATCAAACCTAACATAGACAATAGTTGGCTTTTGGGTATTTTGATTGATTTTAATTTTAACTACAGTTTCCATTTGGCCATTAATGAGTCTATCTGCAATGTCAATGTTAGTAGTCAACATTACTCTGACTGGTACTTTGTTTGATGAGTATTTCAGAATCAAGTCCACCTGTTTCAGATCTTCCTCTTGATAAAACTCTATCAATGTCTTGTCTTGTGACATTTTGTGGGTACTGATCTATTGCCTTGAGAGTGAACTGTGGTGAAGGTATTTGCTCTAATTTTGTAAGGTTGTACTCATTAATGGGTTTATTCTCAGCCCATATGTGTAGTGCATCTGATGGATAATTATCATCTGTTGTTGTGATTGATCTAGATTGAATTCACTGGATATCTTCTTCAGTTTGTTTCCTTGGGAATTGCTAAAGCAGTATTTATTGTTGTTCCATTAATGTTAATAGCTGCTACACCTGTTGGAGCCATTAAAAGAACTGTAGGCAATTCAGGGTTGATAGGAGCATGTCTGAAGGTTTTTATTGCAGTGTGGTAAATTGCTTTAATCAAGTGGCTTTTACCTGCACCGGCTCCACCAGTTACAAATAGATAGATTGGTTTTACTTTTTATGGTTTTTGGCTATTCATACTTTTCATTTTATTTCTACACCAGGAGAGAACATTATCATATGCATAGCATTGTTCATTGTTTAAGGATCTAACATAGTCACGAAGTGTGTCATCAGAGACTTCTGCAGGTTGGTTGTGTATTGTTATTCCTGATGACAATTGTTGGTTAGATTCAAACATGGAAGCAAGATCTGAAAGTAATTGTTCATTAAATGATTCTTCAGGTATTGAGTCATCTTGTACATCTGCATAGAAATCAGAATTTTCTTGATCATTGATGGCATCATATGAGTGTGTGATATTACCTTGGTTTTGTCTTAGAGATTCAAACGATTCTGCAAGAGCCTGTGTATCAGGCTCAAATATTGCTCTATTGTGTTCTACAACTGCTCTAACATCAGGCTCATAGAATGTTGCTGCATATGATTGATTTGCACCTGCAAGATTATTCTCTATATACTCTCCATGGGTAATACAGCATCAGCAAATGGTGAAAAAAAGTGTTCAGGTTCTTTTGTCTTGTTTGGGGTGTGGTATCTTATAACAGCTTTTATTTTTCTACATTTAATGACTTCATTAGTACTCATCAATCTTATTCGATGTGGGAGCAAATTGCCATTTGCAGTAGAATGTTGTAATTCAATGACTTCATCAGTGAGAACCTCTGGCTGGGCATCACTTGTCAGCTCACAGTCTTTTCTATACTCTTTGTAATAGTAGGCAGCAAACTCAGCAAGACAAAGTTTATCAACTACAGGCATATAGTTTGGTATATTAGGGTAACGCTCGATTATGTTGGACTTGAATATATCTGTACTATTGTCATCTAATTCATCTAGTTCCTGTTGTGTCTTTGCAACTCGTATTGTTTTCTCTGGTAAATCTGTACTAACAAAAACTGTTGCTGGAAAGATTTTCCGTAACCACAATTCAGGCATACATCTGTAAACACATTCTTGTGAACTAACTTCTCTTGTTGAGAGAAAAGCAGCACCCTATTTTTTTCAAACCATCTCTAATATTCATATTTGAAGTTTTGGCCTCTTTTGCTGCATTCACGATAGCTTGTGAACATTCAGTTTCATCTTTTGTGAAATATGAGCATACATATTATGTTATACATTTGTAATGATTAAAAACAGGTTGCAAGTCAACATTTGCAGCAAATCCCTTAGTTGTTAATTGTTAATAAAACAGCTGTCTAGTGGCCTTTTGAGGTGCAATTCATAGTCAGAATCAGGTGATATTGATAATGCCCAATAATATTGATCCTCTGATATACCTATAGAACTGAAAATATCAGCTTCAGTTAAACTGGGGTCATAATCTGGTTTACTGGGGTTCAATACATTGTCAATTTTCTCTTTTACAAAAGTAAGGATTTCCTTTTGTCGGTAAAGGGATCTTTCCTTTATGTCTTCATCTAGATCATCAGAAAGGGGTTCTGTTACAATTGTTCTGTTTGTGAAAAACTGACCAAAGTTAAATCTACATTGAACATTTTTGTATTTAATCTACAGGTTTTTGAATGGTTGAGCTTTTAATAACTTTTAACCAGCTTATACAGTTGAGGATCAATTTCCTCATTTGGTATGTACATGTAGGCCTGTACATGCTTATCTATAAAATCTATATAGACTTGTTTGTTGTCTTGTGTTAATTTTGGACAGTCTGAAGTCCATATCAATGCATGTAAGTTGAGGTTTGCATTGCTAAGTAAAACTTGTGTGAATAGTGTTTCAACTCTATACTGAAAATGTTTAGCAACCAATATTCATGCCTTTTGTTCTAGCAATATTAAAATCTGAAAGAGCTCAGGCCATCTAAGATTTACCATGGCTACTACTTCATACATAACCTTTTGCCAGTAAGGTGGGGTGCCTGGAATTTGTCTCAAAAATAAATATGTTTGGTCTCGACAAATAAGATTGTGTAAGCTTTGGGTATTTGATCTTAATTGCGAAACAGTAAGAGTATATATCCACTAACTTTTTTTTAGAGCAATATTAATACTGTCTGACACTTTCTTTTGTTCAATTATGAACTGTGCAAAGAAAAGATACTCTGGATTTGTTGCAAATCTACCACTATAATGTAACAGTCGTGCATTGAAGTCTTTTTTTTTTACAGGTGTCAACTTAACTTCCCTTTCTGCATTGTAGCCAAATCTTCTTTTGGGGAACAATACTGGGAATGCTAACTCTTCACATTGTTTGTCCATCATGAATGATACAGGATGTTTGTTTTCTCCTGGTGCAATATTATAGACTTCAGTCCCTCTTGAAACATTTTCATTTTGGTCTACAGTAACAGGATAATCTGGCAAGACAGATTGTAGACATGTCTCATTAGTGCTCTGTATTCATTTAGAGGATCATCGTTCTCTTCATGTGCATTACATGTATTATATATTAAGTAATCTGTTTTTCAGCAGTATCATCTACAGGGTTTACCTCATGATTCAAAATAATGTCTGTTGGTACATCTGAAGTAGATTCACTATGTTGTAAAGATGTAAGACTTGTGTCTAAACAACCTGTCTATATTGTCAATGTCTATTCTTATTTAGTTGTACAATGAATTGTGTATTCTAAGCCAGTTGAGTGCATTGAGTATAAATTGAGGACGCACTGCTTGAAAGTATATACACATGACCTCTGAATTCAAGTTTTCTTTTCAGTTTTAACATGATAATACCTGATCTTTCAGGATGACGTGGTAAAATGTTACATGTCTGTTCACATTCAACAGGGACATTGCAGATAGCTCCTTTATTTTTTCTTTGTTGGCCTTTTGGCATTACAATTATTTTCTCAAAAACAATTCGCTGTGCTATAAGTATTTGTTCAAGTTTTTCTAAGACTGCAAGTGCTGGAGGTATTTCATCAACAGTCATTTTATTAGATACAGCTTGGCATGGTGTTTTCCTTTCAGCACCTTTAAATGACAAGTTTTACAAATGTAATGCCTCTTGTCAAATGACTTTTTATCAGTGACAGCATGCCCAATCTTATACTTACTTCTATTCAACTCAATCACCAACTTTCTGTAAAGTATTCTGTTGCAGACAGAGCATACATAATATGGACCCTCCTTTATTTTATTCTAAAAAATTGAAATGTAATGATCTAATTTGCCATAGTAAAAGCTATTTTTGGTATGTCTGGCAATTTTTTGTTGTTCTTTCATTTTGGGATCCATTGATCTGTATTTATCTCTTTTATTTTCTAGCATCATCTTTTTCTTTGCAGGTTCCATGTGTGTATAATTGCAGTCTACTTTTTGTAATTACTCTTTTTTGTTCTCTTGACTTTAATATGCTTCCTCGTAATCTTTTGCCATTCAGCATTTGTCAACTGACAGAAACATGATAAAAAAGTAATGGTATATATATGCTTTTTCAGTACAACTAGGTCTGTCTGTTACAATATCGAAAAGAGTTTGAATAAGAGAGTTGGCATCGCACACCCAGTCATGCTTGTTAATCTTTTGACTGCCATCACATGCTATGACGAAATACTTAAAGCCATTTAAAAAAAAATTCTGCACACAACTTATGCAAGAGTCTGAAAAGCATAGCAAAAAGCCAGTTATTGTTTCATTGGTATTTTCTATATTTAATCTTTGAAGAAATAAATTAGAACCAGAATTATGTGACAGTATTCCCTGGTACCTTGACCTATATAATCTACACTTATATGAGCATCATATACTTTAAGTGTGCTTAGCAGTTCATTTGCATCATTATTTACCAATTCATTGTTAATTAGATTGGCATGCTCAAAAATAGCATCTAATGTAACAGAATTCCAGTAACCACATGGCTTGATGACAGCAAAACATATCGAGTAAAATGATATGGCACAACACTGTTTAATCTGTCCAACATGTATGTTCCCATTCTCTATATTAACATTTTGGTCAGTTGATGCAATATGTTGTTCAGTATATCGTAGCACTTGAAATGCATTCATTTTGTATAACTTCAACATGCACACCTTTAAGCTCAAATAAAACACCATTTATATATAGGGATTGGAAATGTTCCTTTAAATCATTTAAAGTTTGCACTTCCAACAGTACACATGTTCCTTGGCTATGATCGAGTCATGCCAAATGAATCGATCTCTACCATGGGAGTCAAATATTTTAAATTTACCATCTAAAGTACAGTAAATACCGACAGCCACAGATCCTATTGTTAAAACAAAGGAATTAAAGGTTTCTTGGAATAAAGAATGCAAAGCACAATCCAATGGCATAGTACAGTATATATGGAAAGTGTGGGATTGAAGAATTTGAAGTACCATATGTAACCTTCCTGTATAACTTTCACTGTACTGAAGTAAAATGATAGTTTAAGAGTCAAGCATTGTTACCATAGTAGGTAATTCTGTTAGCAATAAATATGATTGATGGGATAATCTTGATAAGTTAGAGTATAACTCATTACCGATATTCATAACCTGATCTAAGTGTTAATGTACTTGTACAAGCAAGCACCACCAAATTCTTACTTATTTTCTAACTTATTTAGTATCAGTGAAATTGTGTTAGTGTGCTTGTGTAAGCAAGCACCACCAATTCATACTTATTCTAAAAAAGTTGAGTGATAATTTGAAGAGTGGGTTATTATGAAATATATAAATAGTGGTATGAAAATTGATTAATGTGATTATGCCATGGATATGATTTGATAAAATATGATATGTGAATAAATTATGTAGGGGAAAAGTATATTATGGAAATCATTTCTTTGAATATTGAGTATAAAAATATGTCTTAAGCTAGTATATAACTGTAATCATTATTGGTTAAATGATGTTCATTCTACCCCCACCCCCCTTTTGCATTTTTTTTATTTACCTAAATTATTTAGAGTAAAATATTTAGAGTAAAAATATGTGAAAAATACTTTTACATTAAGGCTGCATTAGAATTGAATTGCCACGCGTGTATTTCTGATTAACAGACTCCTTCTTCAGGAGTTAGGAAGTCTGTTAGGACCTAAATCCCAGAGGTGCTCTGAGACGGTCGCGTGTTTCTGCCTCGGGCCCAGGCCTAACCCAACACGCAAATACACACGGCTAATTCTATGCGTCAGCCATTTTGTTTATAAAATGTTAGGTCGCCGAATTTTATTGAATGAACCGGTAGGATTATTGAGCTTGGTTATATTAAGTGGACAAAGGAGATTAAGTTGACAATGGAGTTAAAGTTAAGTATGCTAAAATAAGTTTTACTTACTTTTTCATGTTTTTCGTGTTTTTCGCTCGAAGTCTGGTTATGTTTAACCCTTCCTCTAATGACTACTTGAGTCTTGGGCTTTACTAGTGTAATAAGGGTCTAAAAGTTTTATATATAGTTAGTTATTTGTCTCAATAAGAGATAACAATGAGAGCAATTAGTTAAGAGTCATAAAATGTGAATTTAGCTTACCGCCCTCATCAAATTGAAGTATATTTGAAGTATACTTGAAACATACATAAAGTATATACTTGAAGTATACTTGAAGTATACTTAATGTAGTGTTAAAGTATACTTTAATTGTACTAGAAACCATATTGTAAAGTATACTTGAAGTATACTTGCTTGATAAAAAGTATACTTAAAGTAGTGGTGTTTTTGGACTAAAGAAAACAAAGTTGATGGGATGATAAGTATACTTGAAGTATACTTTGGTGAAACATATACTTGAAGTATACTTGTAAAGTATACTTGAAGTATACTTTGATAAAACATGTACTTGAAGTATACTTAAAGTATACTTACATGTAAAGTATATTAATTTACAGGACACAACTTCAATTAACACTACTGGAGCACATCATGTGACATATGTGAAATTGGGAAGTGAAATCAACAAATTTCACACATATTTTCACATAGTTTTCACATAATTTTTTTCACATGAACATGTATGTGAAAAAATGATGTGAAACTACCATGTGAAAAGGTGTCCTTCTTTTCACACCATGAAATGATGTGAAATATTCAAGACTACATTTACCAAATGCAGGGAGACAAGGATGTGACAATACATATTGCTGTGAAATTACATGTGAATTATAGTAACAATAATATTAATATTTATTAATATTACTTTAATATATAATTTTCGATGAAATACCAGTGTATATTTCTTTCTAAAAAGTGATATCTTCACACGTGAAGATATAAATGATATCTTCACACCGGAATATATCACTTTTGAAAATATGACTCGCTTTCAAAGATTTCTAGCCTTTTTAGTAAGAGATTGAAACTAGTATTTCATCAATAATTATATATTAAACAGAACATTACATGGCTGCTTGGAGATACAGATTTTATCTTCTCGTGTTGATGAGTATCTTACCCGTTCGCTGCGCTCACTCACGCTCACTCATAAGATATTTCATCAACACTCGAAGATAAAATCCGTATCTCCGCGCGACCATGTAATATCCTCAAAATATCTATATTAACTGTACTGGGATATATCATGTGAAATTTGTGTGAAACACCTAGCTGTGACATGTTTTGAAGATGTGAAAAATGGTGTGAAAAAATAATTAACAATTATTCACCGAAGTGGAGGTGAATAGTGGTGGATATTTACCGAGCCGCTTCGGCGAGGTAAATATCCACCACTATTCACCAACACTGAGGTGAATATATAATTGTTTAGTATATTCCACACTGTAGGTGAATAGCCAGCACCAAATAGTTATTTTATTTCCTGTGAAATGGACAAAAACTCGCGCGAGATGATCGCTGCTTTGCTCAGAGGTGAATATGAAATCATATTCACTGTTTGAGTAGCCAATAAGAGCGCGCAAAAAGTGATATTCACTGGTGTGGTATATACCAATGTCAGATATTGGGGGTGTGAAAACAAATGTGAAATGTTTCCTTAAACTGGCAGACATAAAAAAATATTAAAGCTGGAGTTACATGTACTAGCTATATATAGTGCAGACATAGAAGATTGAGGTGTAGAAACATGAAATATATATATGAAAATCCACATATCCATGATCATGAAATTAAAATATTGTATGTAATATATTACTATATGCTAATATAGTGACTCAAGCATAATACTGACAAGTACCTACATGTACATGTATATTATTTTCTGGTTTATATACATGTACCTAACAAAGGGCTATTAGAGCAGATTTCGTATGAGTGGGACAAACTACAGCACGGTTAGCTTACGGCATGCCGTGGATGTTGAAATGGTTTCCAATTGTTTTTGTCTTGCTGATCCAATCAGATCACAGAGCTAGTACGTACAGCACAGTACACGGTTACAGACATGCCGTAGTTTGTCCCACTCATACGAAATATGCTCTAATTAATACACACATGCCGTACAAATTATAAACCCCACTCTCTAATATATATATACTCCTACATATGTAGTCTGGTCTCTCTTTAATAAGCCGAAGTTAAGGGCCAAAGCGAGGAAGAGGAAAACAGAAGGATGCACGTTAATTGCCTGGATGTTTATTTGTGAATCTGCTACACGAACATTGTAGTTTCAACAACCGAGCTATGTTATATTTAACTACAGAGTATTATTAGTCGTTTACATGTGAGCCAGTAAAGGCAAAGAGAAAAACCCTTTGCCATGGGGCAAGGGCGATCGAGATACATGAACGACTTGAAAATATTAAAACTTGCATGCATGACAACAGATAGCGGCGCGCGGAGGTGCGAATAGTATATACTTATACCTAGCTATTTATAGTACAACCGATTTCAATAGGAAACTATTCGACAGACATGCTTTGTAAACAGGCTCACTTGTTTATCCTGGTTTTGAGGTACTGAATCAAATAATTTAGTGCTCTTTCATATTACTCAATAGACTTCGAGTACTGAATCGATAACATATTGTTTTACGCGGATGCACGTAACACGGAAATCGGTTGTAAAGTTGTAATCAACGTGCTTTTCTGAGCGAAATTGAGAATGCTCTACTTACCTTCGATTATCGAGGAATCCTGGAGATTGTTATTAAAGAAATAGAGTTTGATAACGTTAAAACCATAGCAAAAGACAGAGACTTTGCAGCAAACAGACTTCACGTGATCGTACGTACGGTTGAAGAGAAATATTATACTTCAAGATTTGAGCGCCAAATTAATTGAAAGCGTGCATCCGTGTTCGGATTGGTTACCGAACATGATACCTCCCTTACCAAAATTGAGTACATTTGGGGTATACCTCATTTGTACCTAAATTATACCCCAAACGTACCCGAAATAGGTACAAAATAGGTATACCTAAAGTAGCGCACTTTTGGAACCATTATGGGTACATCTGAGGTATACCTCAAATGTACCTCTTTAACTAAAGACAGTACTACAAATAATATTCAAAAAAATGTGGGGTATACCTCATTTGTACCTAAATTATACCCCAAACGTACCCAAAATAGGTACATACTAGGTATATCCAAAGTATCACACTTTTGGGAACCTGCATTTTGGGTACACTTGAGGTATACCACAAATGTACCTCTTCAACTAGACTGTACTCCGAAATACTGCATGTACACCTGCAGGTAGGGTATATAACTTTTGCAGGCTTTCAAGATGTACTTAAAAAGTTCCACCAATGATGTTGAAACTCGTAAATCGTAGATATATTTTTTATTACTTGAACTGATCATTAAGCAAATGCTACAAGGTACATGGCCAGAAATGCCATTTGCAGTATAAAAATTTAGTCTGATTCACAAATTGTCCAACTGAAACTATAACCACAATTTGATTTGTAATAATATTGACTTTAACTTTTGTTTTTGGATGTTTCAATAACATTGGACTCAGCTGCATAATAGTGCCTTGTCTTGCTCTCCATGGAATCAGCATTCTTCAGTTTCATCTGTTTGCTTTATTGTTCTACAAGAAACAAATGTATACTCTATAGATTACCAACCAGGTATGGGTTTCAATTGATAAGTGCATTATATATATTTTATACACTAGAAAATAACCGGTTACTTTGTGCTGAAATTCATCAATACAAAAAAAATAACATGGTTCAAATTGTATTGAAAAACTAAAACCATACCATTGTCTTGCAACTGATTTCAGTATGACATGCATAGAGATAGATAATAATAATTATTATTTGACATACTGATTCGACACAATCATTCTGAGAAAAATTATGCTTCTGTTCTGCAACGCAATATGTTGGCAGTCTGTAAGATACTTGGAATAAAAATAAGAAACTAAATAATTTGATTTGGTACCTCAAAACCATCATAAACCAGTGAGCCTGGTTACAAAGCATGTTGAATGGTTGTGTCGAATGAGTACATATCTATGTTGAATGATTCCAGCCCTATACATGTAATGGCTAAACTGCAGAACACAATGCCACTTCAGTGCCACTTAAAAAGATGACTTGAAAACTTTGTTAAATTCTCCATTATAGTTCAGGTTTATTTACACTCGTTATATGAACGATTTTAGGTTTTAAATGGTTAGGGTTTTTTATTTGGCCATGGGGGTTAGGTTTTTAGAACTAATTATATAAGTGGTGTTGTATTTGCTAGTTGCTCCTTAATTTGAAAAAGCTAAATAAACATGAAATGTATATCTAGTTTGCCATGGTGTGGTAGACCTACATGTATGTGTTTCTAAGTGGCAGTAAAAAATCAATCAGATCGAGTGCAGATCAGATTTGAGGTAGAAATAATACGGCTCCGAAATTTCTTTTAATCAACTGCATGATAACACAAAATTATATATAAATTAGGTGCGTGTGTATATCACTACATGGTACATCATGGTACATGTACTTAATCCAAAGCAACTGATCGAGACTAGCTCGTGATCATGCATGCACAGATCAGAGGTACAACTAGGCGATGAACATGTACAAGAAATTATGATGTAAAAATTACCAAAGTCCAAAGGTTTTGCTCTACATCCATGATCACAAAACACAATTAATTCACAAGCAATTTACCTTAAATATGCGAGTAATATCCTGAGGATTCCAATAAAGAAGAAGAACGCACGTCTGATATGGTTGCGGGTATTTGTTGAACATATCCCTCCTGAGCAAAGACCGTTGGAAATTTAACGACTTCACATTTTGAGCGCCAGAACTGTTCCGGTAATCTGATTGGTTATGATGCTGACAGTGACATTCCAAAAATACTCGCCACTCGGTGTTCAATTTCGGATGCATCTAGCATCTTTGAGCCACCTTTGAACAGTTTCCTTGATTCAAAAAGTCGGGAAAGCACTCCTCTTTTCCTAAATGCCTGCTTATCCAGAAAGGAAAAGGTTTTGATGGCACGAGAATAAGAAGAACTAGTCATCAAATGGTTTAACTTCAAGACGCCAGTTCGCTACGTTTAGGGCCCGCCATCTTGTTTTGATGTGGTTACTGCTGACCAACTGTTGAAACATGCGGGCACATCCAAGGTATTGTTGATACACAGGCTACCCAAGCGTAAGGTTTTTGATTAGGAAGAAATAATCACCCGAATGCGCTGAAATTGCACACAGACACAGCATATTAACTGACAAACACACAAGTAAAGTCTAATTTCTTTTATTTCAATATTTACAGAATTATTGCAATTTCTAAAAACTATAAATTCCCAGTCATCTTGTAAAATAAACGGTTAATCAAAACCTTACGCTTGAGTAGCCTGTGGTCGATGATGGCTAAAATCGATATCTCAATCGTGAAATATTTTCATTCTTTAACCCTGCTTTAACTCATGCAGTCATGAATAAATTAATTTAAAGAAAGAATATTATGAAATCAATTTAATTTTGATTAATAAATATTACTTATCTGTCTGAAATATGTTGTGTCGTAATTTATGCACTGAATAAGTGAATTTATAAACACCATGATCATGTTTTTCTGTCATATACGTTTCAGTGGTTTGTCTGTCATATGTTTTAGTGGCTTTTTGTCATATGTTTTGTCATGCGTATTTTAGTGGCAATTATGTTACCAACCACTTACCAACCACTTACCGACACAGTTTTACCGACCACTTACCGACCACTTTTTTTCGGTGCAGATTTTTCACTTTAGCCATGTAAAAATATATAAAATTATCTGATTCTCCAGAAGTAATTAAAGTACATGTGAAGTGTACCTGAAGTGTACCCATTCCTTGAGGTTTATGCAGAGTATGGAGATTTACATTTGGGGTACATGTAAAGTGTACCTCAAGTGTACCCCATTCCTTGAGGTTTATCCAAGAGTATTTAAGGTACATTTGGAGTACAGTGGAGTGTGCCTTAAGTATACCTCAAACACTCCACTAAAACATTGAGGTCCATTCTTGGTATACCTAGATTGTACCTATAATCTCACATAGGTACATTTGGGGTATACCTTAATTAGGTACAGGTGAGGTATACTTTTGTGTACCCGATTTTGGTAAGGGCTGGCATTCTCCGCGACGTGTTTTGTGATGAACGTCTTTTAATACCCAGATGCTGCCAAAGGTTAATCTGTAATAAGTTATATAAACAAAGTTGTCCGTTCGCCAATGTCAGATACGATGGAGAAAGTGACATCCATGTGCGCTGCTAAAGTTAAATGGCGACAACACAAGAAATCCTCAAACAAATTAAACTTTCCAGAGTCGGAGGACATGATTGCATGTTAGGAGCTTGATCGAATTCTTTGAATTGAAGTGGGAGATCAACAAACAGTTCGGAGTTCCGCGTTCGCGTTCATCCTGTGCATGGCGTAATAAATAGACGTTCCTGATAAAGTGCTTCTTGCATGGTTAATTGGCATGCAGAGAGACTTATTTTATTGAATTGTATTTGCTTGTGATATAAGTACATACAAAGTATATTTTAAAAGTGTACTCAGAATATACTTTGAAACCTGAGTACATTTGAAGTATACTTGAATTGTACTTGCTTGTGATAAGTACATATGAAGTACATTTTAACAAGTGTACTCAGAATATACTTAGAAACCTAAGTACATTTGAAGTATACTTGAATTGTACTTGCTTGTGATAAGTACATATGAAGTACATATTAACAAGTATACTCAGAATATACTTTGTGTAGAAAGTATGTTACAAGTATACTTAAAATGTACTTAGTCTACAAAAAAGTGTTGAAAAGTATACTTTAAGTACATTTGAAGTATACTTCAATTTGATGAGGGCCGTAAACATGAGTTGTTGATCGAAACAAAATGGCTGGTTAAGTGATTTAGGATGACGATTAACGCAAGGATAATACGTTATTTTTGTCACGAAAGAGCTGATGTCATAGGAAATGGTTGTTTCAAAAAGAGCGAGTAAGATGATTTGAATTTAAGTAGAGCGAGCATGATGATTTAAAAATTGTACAGGTTGATAGGTTAATTAAAAACTGTTTACAAGGAGATATTAACCTATTGTTTTTCATTATTAAATGATTCTGTGCCAGGTGCTTGTGTACTAGCTTGAAGCTAGCTTGGGTTTAAAACTGACAAAAGGTACTAAGTGATGGTTATGACTGTGGATGGTATGTGTGGAATATATTAATACATTGTGGAGATGATGTGAATGTTAACTTGATGTGAGTGTTATGTGGAAGTGACATGTAAGTGATGTTGCGGTTATGTGGATGTTAAGATAAGGATGTTGTGTTTATATTAGTGGGTGATAAAAATAAGTATTTGAATATGGCATGTGTGGTCTCTAGGGTTACCTGGTTCCTTCCTGTAGGGATTGGTTGCAGGCTGTGCCAAACCCCCCTCGTAGGTGGGTAACCGAGCCAACCGTACCGTTCCAGGTTAGGTGGTACCGAATCCCATCATCAGTGATGATAATAATTGCAGTGTTAATGTACTTGTACAAGCAAGCACCACCAAATTCTTACTTATTTTCTAACGTATTGAGTATCAGTGAAATTGTGTTAGTGTGCTTGTGTAAGCAAGCACCACCAATTCATACTTATTCTAAAAATGTTGAGTGATAATTTGAAGAGTGGGTTATTATGAAATATATAAATAGTGGTATGAAAATTGATTAATGTGATTATGCCATGGATATGATTTGATAAAATAAGATATGTGAATAAATTATGTAGGGGAAAAGTATATTATGGAAATAATTTCTTTGAATATTGAGTATAAAACTATGTGTTAAGCTAGTATATAACTGTAATCATTATTGGTTAAATGATGTTCATTCTACCCCCACCCCCCCCCCCCCTTTTTCATTTTTTTTATTTACCTAAAATATTTAGAGTAGAATATTTAGAGTAAAAATATGTGAAAATACTTTTACATTAAGGCTGCATTAGAATTGAATTGCCAAGCGTGTATTTCTGATTAACAGACTCCTTCTTCAGGAGTTAGGAAGTCCGTTAGGACCTAAATCCCAGAGGTGCTCTGAGACGGTCGCGTGTTTCTGCCTCGGGCCCAGGCCTAACCCAACACGCAAATACACACGGCTAATTCTATGCGTCAGCCATTTTGTTTGTAAAATGTTAGGTCGCCGAATTTTATTGAATGAACCGGTAGGATTATTGAGCTTGGTTATATTAAGTGGACAAAGGAGATTAAGTTGACAATGGAGTTAAAGTTAAGTATGCTAAAATAAGTTTTACTTACTTTTTCATGTTTTTCGTGTTTTTCGCTCGAAGTCTGGTTATGTTTAACCCTTCCTCTAATGACTACTTGAGTCTTGGGCTTTACTAGTGTAATAAGGGTCTAAAAGTTTTATATATAGTTAGTTATTTGTCTCAATAAGAGATAACAATGAGAGCAATTAGTTAAGAGTCATAAAATGTGAATTTAGCTTACCGTAAACATGAGTTGTTGATCGAAACAAAATGGCTGGTTAAGTGATTTAGGATGACGATTAACGCGAGGATAATACGTTATTTTTGTCACGAAAGAGCTGATGTCATAGGAAATGGTTGTTTCAAAAAGAGCGAGTAAGATGATTTGAATTTAAGAAGAGCGAGCATGATGATTTAAAAATTGTACAGGTTGATAGGTTAATTAAAAACTGTTTACAAGGAGATATTAGCCTATTGTTTTTCATTATTAAATGATTCTGTACCAGGTGCTTGTGTACTAGCTTAAAGCTAGCTAGCTTGGGTTTAAAACTGACAAAAGGTACTAAGTGATGGTTATGACTGTGGATGGTATGTGTGGAATATATTAATACATTGTGGAGATGATGTGAATGTTAACTTGATGTGAGTGTTATGTGGAAGTGACATGTAAGTGATGTTGCGGTTATGTGGATGTTAAGATAAGGATGTTGTGTTTATATTAGTGGGTGATAAAAATAAGTATTTGAATATGGCATGTGTGGTCTCTAGGGTTACCTGGTTCCTTCCTGTAGGGATTGGTTGCAGGCTGTGCCAAACCCCCCTCGTAGGTGGGTAACCGAGCCAACCGTACCGTTCCAGGTTAGGTGGTACCGAATCCCATCATCAGTGATGATAATAATTGCAGTGTTAATGTACTTGTACAAGCAAGCACCACCAAATTCTTACTTATTTTCTAACTTATTTAGTATCAGTGAAATTGTGTTAGTGTGCTTGTGTAAGCAAGCACCACCAATTCATAATTATTCTAAAAATGTTGAGTGATAATTTGAAGTGTGGGTTATTATGAAATATATAAATAGTGGTATGAAAATTGATTAATGTGATTATGCCATGGATATGATTTGATAAAATAAGATATGTGAATAAATTATGTAGGGGAAAAGTATATTATGGAAATCATTTCTTTGAATATGTATATTATAACCTCATCTTAATTAACCTCTACATGAACCCAACATCATCTAAACCTCCACTAACTTTCACATAACCCCCACATCATATGTTTTAACCTTCACATAATTTTCACATAATTTCCACATTGATCAACTAATTAATAATGTCTTCCACACATACCATTCAATCTTAAACATCATTTTATACATTTGTCAGTTTAGAACCCCAGCTAAACTAAAATAAAAAATAGCCAACATCTCCTTGTAATGAAACAGTTTTATTTAATTAACCTATCAACCTGTACAACTTTTAAATTATCTTTCCCGCTCTACTTTAAATACAAATAATCTTGCTCGCTCTATTTGTAACGGCCATTTTCCTATGACATCAGCTTTTTCATTACAAAAATAACGTATCCTCGCATTTATAATCGTCATCCGAATCAGCCGTTTTGTTTTGATCAACAGCTCATGTTTACGGTAAGCTAAATTCCTAATTTTCTGACTCTTAACTTATTGCTCTCCTTGTTATCTCTTATTAGGTCACATAACTAACTATATATAAAACTTTTAGATCCATATTACACTAATTTACGTCCAAGGGTAAAGCCCAAAACTCAAGGGAGTCAAGAGCAAAGAGTAAACATAACCAGACTACGTGCGAAAAACATGAAAAAGTAAGTAAAACATATTTTAGCATACTTAACTTTATCTCCCTTGTCAACTTCATCTCCCTTGTCAACTTAATATAACCAAGCCAAATAATCCTACCGGTTCATTCAATAAAATTCGGCGACCTAAATTACACTAGTTAAGTTTATAAACAAAATGGCTGACACATAGAATTAGCCGTGTGTATTTGCGTGTTGGGTTAGGCCTGGGCCCGAGGCAGAAACACGCGACCGTCTCAGAGCACCTCTGGGATTTAGGTCCTAACAGACTTCCTAACTCCTGAAGAAGGAGTCTGTTAATCAGAAATACACGCTTGGCAATTCAATTCTAATGCAGCCTTAATGTAAAAGTATTTTTCACATATTTTTACTCTAAATGAAGTGAGTGAACATCATTTAACCAATAATGATTATAGTTATATACTAGCTTAAGACATATTTTTATACTCAATATTCAAAGAAAAAGTTCCATAATATATTTTTCCCCTACATAATTTATTCACATATCACATTTTATCAAATCATATCCATGGCATAATCACGTTAATCAATTTTCATACCACTATTTATATATTTCATAATAACCCACTCTTCAAATTATCACTCAACATTTTTAAAATAAGTATGAATTGGTGGTGCTTGCTTACACAAGCACACTAACACACGTGATTGAGTATATATTGTTGTAGATAAGAGCACATAAAGTCATTGCAACACACTGTTGTCCTGCATTGAAGCCAAACACTGACACATTACCTTGACAGTAGGATGCATGAATTGTCTTCCTAGGATTAATATGAGGACCTGCATGTTTTTTTTCTACATCTCTAGAAAGGCAGAAGTGACAATAATTCACTCTGTGATTAAGATTCTTATAAACAGGTACTTGTAAATTGCTATTACTGGAAGCTTCAGACTCTACATTTCTGGACAAATTACCTGCATCAATCTTATAGCCAGTATAATGACCAAACACTGAAACATTCTCTTGACAATAAGGTGCTACAACAGTTATATTTGGGTGTATAAGAACAGGTCTGGGATCGGTTTCAATGTCATGGCATAATAAAATTATACAAAAAAAATTCTTGTGGTTTTTACTTTTGTAAATATAGATCGAGTATTGTATTCCTAGTACAATGATGCATTTCAATGCAATGTTTTAACTTTTGTTTTAACATAATTGGCTAGCTTTTGCTTATTCGATTTTGTATGCTTTGTCTTCATCATATGCTTAAAAACCTTTGTGCCTTTAAACCTGTTGTGTTTTGACTGCTTCATTCTCGAAATTCTCTGATGAGAGCTCAATAAATAATTATTAAAACTCTCCTTTCTATTAAGTTTACAAACCTTGGTGTATTGGTGAATATTCGATGACTTTGGATAGTGTTTTGCTATGTACACGCGAATAGGTTTCCTGAACTTTCTACTTTTGTGAAAAATACGCTTCAGACCTTTCAGTGGCAGACGACTTGGTTCACGTGACCTGACATGTTTTCGCCTTTTTACTAGCAATGAATTTCGCGTAGCGAGATCTACAGTCCTCTTTAAGCTGATTATCCACTTTGTGTTCATTTAAATTTATGTTTACCATTTCTTCAGCCTCTAATCCGGATGTTTTGTTGGTATTTAAGATATATACAAGTTGCATTTTCCATAACTCCATAAGGTTAAGATTATTCCCAGGCAAAGGTTCGTCAAATTCAAACAGATAATCGCTGTTAAAAAAACACAACGTACAGAATACTAGATTATCTTTGAGCATGTACAGCCTGTACAGATTACTCATATTATAATCATAAACAATAATCCACAATAAAATACCAAAGTATAGATCTTTAATTTACCTTGAGAGTTGAATATTGCTTGGGTCATCATAATTCTGGCTTCGTGTTGGCGAGTACTAGTGTTGCTCTCACAGTTCAGGAGTTCAATGTCTTCAGACTTCGATAGAGGAAAGTAACCCATAACTGCCACTCCAGTAATCCCGTACCGAACGAAACCTCTCTTCTGATTGGCTCCTGAGTAACTTCCTGTAGCGATTGTAGCGATCGTCTCCTCTACGTTAAGGGACAGACCATTAGATTATTGATGCGGGGGTTGCGTGTATTTTAGTTGCTCGATATTTTTTTTTCTTATTCTAGCCCTGCACGATATTTTTTTAAGCCACCATGACCTTGCACGATATTTTTTTCTGAACTTACCTAAAGATTTTTTCAGTTATATTAATGCAATATATTTGTACCAGCAATCCTATAATTTTTTTAGCGTGACTGTATTTTTACATTGCACGCACTCCCGCTCGCTCAAGTAGCATTCCTGGTTGGGCCTTGGAAATTAAAGAAAGCCACATAATTAATGGCAAATGCCAAAACAAAGCATGGATATTCTGTGGCTGACAAACAGGCTAAGAGAAAAAGGAGAAAAGGACAGTCAAAGCAACAAAAGCAAGAAATCACCACATAGAGTTCAGCCCTCTATCAGCAGAAGTGATGAAACACAAACTGGTACCAAAAACCTATCATTACCATTTGGGCCGCGTCAGGCAAAAAGGGCCCGGACGACATTCAAGTTAAATAATTCCTACAACGGTGTTCTTAATAACAGGTTGAAGATTGTATTGTATTCTTGACGAGAAGCGCTACATTTCATTCCTAACAATAAATGTGTTTCAAGAAATTGACAACAAAAATCAGGGATGAAATTTACGTGATTTTGATGCAAGGGCCCGATTACAAATATGCATATGACCACAAAAATTAGGAATCCTGTCAGAGGGGATGATTTTGATGTATGACATTCATTTTTACCTGCTGGCATTAAAGTCAGAGTAAAAAATAAATAATATGAACAAGATGATCACTTTGTGACCAGAAAAGATCTTTTCTGCAGTCATTCTACTCATAATATGATTTTAGCAATAGTACAAGCTACACCTTGAAACAATCGTCTGATGATAAGGAATCACTTGCGTCTGCTAAAATTGTGATCACACCCTCGTGTAAAAATATCGTAAATTTCGTTTTCGATTTCACTGGTCAATTTCATGAAATCAACACTACTTGTTAGTAGCACAATGTGGCGCTCGCGATGCATATTGTAATCGCACCACAAGTATTATAAAAACATGGTACAATTTCAAAATTAATTTACATATTATGTCGTCCGGGCCCTTTTTGCCTGACACGGCCCATTTATATGAATCAACTTGATCTATTTTTTTATCAAAAATGTTACTGTTGCATTAAGATTACCAGCAGAAGTAAAACCAGAAGAGCCTGGAGTAAACCTGCGAACATTTATAACCCGGCTCATATGTACTGTACGCAATGTTGGCCGACGTATCGGTCGACATGTCGACCAACGGTCAACCGATAGGCGGCCGAGGGTCGGACGAGAGTCGACCGCTACTCGGCCGAGACTTGGCTATTCTGTATGTCGGCCGACATGGTTGACGATACACCGACAGTCGGCCAATTGATCACCGACACTCTATAGCTATCGATAGTTTACCGACAGTCGGCCGAGGTATCGGTAACTGTGATATTTTCAGCTACCGTATATGTACTTCAAAGGTTGTAGAGGCCGCAACTATTAATTCTTTCGTACAAGGCTAACCTTTGTAAACTTAAGATAGCATAAACTAGCAGCTCTTTATTTATTTCCCAGCCATGCGCCTCTGCATAATACTCCGATTGGAGTGCGCGCAGTATATATTAGAATTAGAACCGAGCCCTACAGTAAAAAAATAATGCTTATTAATAAATCGTAGCGACCCCAATATTTTCAAATGTTATTTTATGTCGAATACTGGGAGCCGGCGGGGGTTTAATTATCGACGAATTCATTGCTATACATGTAGCTCAGCCTATACATGTGTCAGTATTAGTCGCGAACTTCAGTTTAAATTGACCCATTTATACGAATCGTTCGCTGCTTAGCTGAGCGGTGCGGCTAACTTCCTCTCGTATAAATGGCCCTATTGCTGCTACCTTATTCCAGATTCAAGGCGAAATCTCCCCTTCAGATTAAAAAAATCGGTACCCTGTTCCAGACCAAAACGGTGCGATATAGCGATTTATATACGTAATCGATCTTGCGCGAGCGGATGTATAAAATACACTAAAAAACACAAATTAAGATATTAAACGTTGCATTTGACGGGATTTCATGAGTCACTATGAGAGATTTAATTGTATAAAGGAACATTTTATACCGCAACAGAAAGGAATATAACAGAAAGGAATATGTCGGACAACCATCGACCGATACGTCGGCCAACATTGCGTACCGTACACCTGATCCTATAACCCTATATCCATGCACCAGGCCAGTGAGAAATCATCGCTTACCAGAAAACGTATTTCCGAAATATATACAGTTAATACAGGGTAAGTTTTGTGGTTAAGGTTTTGGTTTCGCTACAGTCGCTACACTCGCTACAGTTGCCACATTCGCTACAGTTGCTACAGTCGCTACATTCCGGCACTACACTCGTTACATTCGCTACGCTCGCTACAGTCGCTACACTCGCTACAGTTGCCACATTCGCTACATTCGCTACACTCGCTACAGTCGCTACACTCGCTACAGTTGCCACATTCGCTACATTCGCTACAGTCGCTACAGTCACTACAGTCGCCATGAGCGTAGCAGCCTTTAAGCTAGTAAGCCCGGGCTTACAAACACACTAGACATGTCTATTATCCGAACATTTATTAGTCTGTTCTTGATTCCCTTACCCTCACTAACGGGCTTACAAACCAAAAATGGCTAGCTACGCCCCTGGTCGCTACACTCGCTACAGTCGCTACACTCGCTATAGTTGCCACATTCGCTACACTCGCTATAGTTGCCACATTCGCTACACTCGCTACAGTTGCCACATTCGCTACATTCCGGTACTACACTCGCTAAAGTCGCCACGCTCGCTACAGTCGCCACGCTCGCTACAGTCGCCACGCTCGCTACAGTCGCCACGCTCGCTACAGTCGCTACACTCGCTACAGTTGCCACAGTCGCCATGAGCGTAGCAGACTTTAAGTCAGTAAGCCCGGGCTTACAAACACACTAGACATGTCTATTATCCGAACATTTATTAGTCTGTTCTTGATTCCCTTACCCTCACTAACAGGCTTACAAACCAAAAATGGCTAGCTACGCCCCTGGTCGCTACACTCGATACAGTCGCTACACTCGCTACAGTTGCCACATTCGCTACACTCGCTACAGTTGCCACATTCGCTACAGTCGCTACATTCGCGAGCCGATACTCGCTACAGTCGCTACACTCGTTATACTGTGTGTTATTTGCCAAAGTAATTTCCATAATTAAATTGGCTGCCGTGTATTTATTAATATACTAAGCAAATTTAAATTTTTATTTATAAAAGGCATCGGCCAATCACCATCGAGCTATCGCTTGGCACGGGTTGACTCATAACTGCTCAACCACAGTATATATATTTGCTAGTAAATCGCTGAATATAAAAAACACGGTCAAAATTATTTTAGTGTGGCCTACCGATCACGGTGTTTGCGCTGGTATGTATTATGACCGAGAGTAAAATGAAATGTGCCATATAAAACCTACGAAACGTACTAACCTCAAATAGCGTCCGCAGAATAAAAGATGGCGACTGGCTCAGGAGAGAAATCTACATGTATTAGCGCCACGAGGCGCATGCAGACCTGCCACAGGCAGCCCGAGTAATAAAAAAAATTACTGCTGCAGATTAAGACTCGGAGTACTAAAGCCGTGACGTCACGTTACCATGACATCAACATTTTCTGTTCTAAACAAAGTCTCGCGTCAGTAGCGTGACCGTAGAGAAGCTTTGTTTTGATGTGATTTCTGCGTGATTTACTGTTTATTTCGCCACTAAAGCCAAGAATTAACTCTGAAAACGAGACAAAGAGAACCACCTGGGACCAGGGATCGAAATAACCAGATATTGTTCGACTAATTCCTTCAAAGAAAGGTCGAAATGGTTCAATGCTTCGTCCCAGATTGTAATCATCAGTCCGAGTCACACACGTGCCGATTCTTTGGGTTTCCTGGCGAGGTAAAGAAGAATAAAGAGTATAAGCGCTGGATTGATTTGATAAGGTATGTATTTGGAGTGAAAATCGATCTAAAACCTTTACTTGAGGTCGCATATGTGTGCGATTTGCGACGTGGCGACCGATTATACCACAGGTACCCCAGACTCATTATGCATAAAACGGTTAGTTCCCGGATATTTGAAATTACAGTAAATGTATGGAGTTTTAGTTCGAATGCCAGTTTGCTCTAAAATAAAATTCAGTAAATCGTCAAAATAGTCTTACCTGTCTCTTGTGTGTTCCTTTAGTTTCTGTGAAGTTTCGAGCCATTCCGTTCAATATTGAGTGAGTTACAGGAATTTTTCTTCCCTTAGTATAATTATTGGGAAGGTAGCTAGCAAACTCGAGGCCGATCAGCCGCCGATCAGCTGCAGAAAATCGCCTCGAATTCCCACAAAAATCCCGTACATCGCCAAAATTCCTTCAAATAACGGTTGCCCAAACACAGGTCCTTCACCACACTCAGCTTCCCTTTCACTGGTTTACTTTAACGGGAGAAAAATGCCACGTAGTTTGCAGTTTTCGGGTTTCGCGGATGTTCTTGTCCATCTGACCGACAACGAGGCGACAAACAGTAGACCGTCCCCTACCACGTCAAGTCGATCTTGCTAGCAACGAGGCGACAAAAAGTAGACCGTCCCTACTCAGAGGGTCCACAATAGGGGTTCTTAAATCCCGCAATCCCGACACTTTTTTTTCTCAATCCCGCAATCCCGCAATATTTTATCTCGAATCCCGATCCCGAAACATAATTCTCTAAAAATTAGTTTTAGTACCTTAACGAAATTTACGGCAGTAGTTGCGATAGTTCCTTTCGTAGTTGTTTTAATTGCGCGACGGTTTGTAATCGTGTCTCGTCTGTCCACAGGTAACCCAGGCACTGTAAGTGGCAATATTTACTAGCATTTGTATGGGATTTTTTAGTGTTGGATTTTCAAAACTAATATTGAATAAAAAGCGAGAATACTTACAGGATTGTGTTTATTTGTCCATAGGCTGTGTGTGGTTGCAATTCAATCTCAGCGTTTTGGGGCGAGTTTTTACCCCACACAGCCCATGGACAAATAAAAACAATCCTGTAGGTATTGTCGCTTTTTATTCAATATTAGTTTTGAAAATCCAAGACGAAATATCGCATACAAATGTTAGGAAATATTGCCACTTACAGAGCTTGGGTTACCTGTGGTCTGTCATTATACGTGCAGCCTTTTTGATTTATTGACATCTAGTCGACCTCGTTTGCAGGCACTGAGATAAGACAAGACAAATCACCGCCAGAGATTTGTTAACGTCCTCAGTATCTCAGTAGTTATTTTTCTTTGGATCGAACCCAGAGCCTTACGGTGCATGAAACGACTTTAAATGTATACTCTCTCGCCACGTAAAACGTTGCGGCTGTCGACTATGCCCTCAAGCCATATACGGTGTTTACAGTTGATACTACTCTGTTCCTCTATCTTAAAATTAATAAACATTCCACGTGATTACATCTAGTAGTTCTACTCTGACTACGGATTTTTATTCGGAATGCACTGTTTATCTGATTCAAGTAATCTAAAATCAAAGCATCAACCTATTATTGAAGCGAATAGTTATACCAAACCTGGACACTGTCCCAAGCAGAAAATTAACTTCACGACCGGTTTCCTCGGCCGTTTCTTGACTTTCTTCCTTTTCTGGATCAGTTTCCTCCTCACTACTCGAGTGGTACTCTTCTTGTTCATGGACTTCATGACCAACATGTGCGGACATAAGTGTTTCTTCGACACCGTTAGGCGCATATACTTCATCAAAGCAAACAGCCTCTCCTGACTCGACTGATCTCGTGTACACGGTAATCAGGAAGTGTCCCAGCTCTTAATTGCCATGGTGGTTTCCTGTCTAACCGTGCGCTGACGTACAGAGGACCCATACGCATGAGCCCACTCCCTCATACGCTGCGTGTCTTCTGGAGCAATTGCTGCGGGGGGAAGTGGCTGCATAAGTGGGATTTCAGAAAGTGACATGGCGCCACGTTGCCTTGGGGTCCATTGAGAGACTTGGGTACTTGGGAATCGCATCTCTGATACCAGCCTCATTTTGCCGTACGAGTAGTAGACATTGGTCAACTAGTGCAGCTGCTTCTTGCAGACTAGATAAAGTGTACGGTTGACGACGTTTCTCGTGGATAGAGAAGGCTTTATAAATCTTCCCTACAGCAATCAGAAATTCCGCAGTTCGTTTGTGCATGACAAACGTAGACGACGTGGTCAAATTCTACAGAAAGACCTACTCGGCTATTTTGGCCAATCCTTCCCTGTTGCCCCGTCACCGCTCCCGGCAAAAAACTTTAACATTCAAAATTAATCATCTAATTTAAACCGGCATATTCTGAGTTTTATCTTCCCTTTATTTAATTTCCGTCCCGTGTCATTGTTTTTTTATAATTTTCATTTCAATGAAACAATTTTTTTAAATGTAGAAGAAGAGGCTGAACAGGAGCATTTTAATACTAAGTCTATTCGATATTTGCTTTTGGGAGACTCCGCACTAAACTGTGAGCAGTCCTTTTCCCTTCATTCGGACATCGATATGAGCGCGCGAAGTCAAAGTTTAGGACGCGTTTGAGGAGGGAGAATGGGGGCGCCCATTCTCCCTGACTTCGCTCAATATCCAAATGAAGGACAAAGTAGGGACTTAGGGCGCTTTCCATTTACACGAACAGAGTGGTCTGATAGGCCAGTTCTCAAATGGAACGCGTCAGTTCTACGAACTGGTTCAGATTGGCTACTCAGGGAGGAGAACTAACGCATAAATTAGGGACGTAAGAAATCATGACGTCATGAAACAAGTTTTCATTTACAACTGATACAATAACTGCCGTGAAAATGCATGCAGTCGTAAACGATTTGACTGTTGTCTGCAAAAACACAACTTGAAAACGTCTAAAAAGAGCGGACCTTTCCTTTTGTACAACAAGAGCCCTGTCCAAATCGGACGGATATATGGAAGAATAAAAATAAATCGGGTGAGTGGGCTTCCTGTGTATGAACTCTCCCCTTTTGCAACAGGAAGCTCAATCAGTTTCCAATTTTTTCGAATTCTTATTTTACTAGAGATGCTTGTGCGAGTGTATTAAAATGACAACGTACCTTGGTTGGCTCGTTTGACAGTTTGCGAAATTCCCCCTTTCACTCACTGATTCATTTTTCGGACTCATGTGTCATGTCGCGGCAAAGACCAAACAAGGATTTACACACTGAATTAATAATTGACATACAATGTTTTTTTTTTCAGTTTGGGTTAGTTTTAGCCGTTTTCTTTCGACTATCCTGGGCACTGCTAGTCATCTTACGTTAGAGTTAAAGACGTTATAGAGTCGACTTGAATGGAAACTGCACGTGCAGACTGCTGTAAAATCTTAAATCCTATGCTAGATAGTTCTACAACTACGTCTCTACAGACCTCTACAATATCCAAAGCAAGGGAGTTTACGAATAGAAATATAACTACGACCGGTACTCACCTGACAGCTTCCTTAACCGCTTTTAAAGTCTTTGTGGTTCTTGGAAGTTCAGTCCGAAATTTTTCTTTTCGCAGGAAAGAGCTGCCACTCGCACCCTTTTCATAAAAAAGGGCAACACAATTTATGCTATCCACCACATGCCACCTAACTTGTCATCCGTAGCTTGTTCATCAGTGGCCATAATTTAGAACGAGGCTCACGAAGCCCCTACCCTGGTTGCCAGAGGTTCTAAGATTATAATGCCCTCTCTAAGCAAAATCAGCGAGAAGACTGCGCAGCGGGATTTTGGCGCTCCAAGTACGAATCTCACTTCCATGCCAGACTAATCCCTTTTGATTGACACCTGAGAAACCAGTGAAATGTTCTTTTGACTAAACCGGTTTTGACCACGTCGGGTTTTATTCTTTTCTCTGATTGACAGATAACGACAAATAAGCAGATCGCGAAAATCCCGAATCCCGCCTCGCGGTACCTCTATTTCCCGTATCCCGCAGCAAAAACCATCTATATCCCGCGTCCCGTCAAAAGTTGAAATCCCGAAATCCCGCCTCATTTTCTTTCATATCCCGAATCCCGTGTCCAAAAAATGCCCAATCCCGCATCCCGTAAAACCTATTGTGAACCCTCTACTCAGTGAATTTGACACTCCGTTGTGCCATTGTTTCATCTACCAATCGGAATCGATGTAAAAAAACGGTTTGTTACCCAAAAGTTCACGGGCTCAGACCTAATACATATATACCTTATTTTGAAGGTGTTGTTTCAACAATCGGTTCTATGGTGTAGTGGTTTACATTTTGGGCTTTTGATCCAACGACCGGAGTTCGAGTCTACGCCAGGCACTAAAATTTTTGTTTTACTTCTTTTTCTCCTTTCTCAGTTTTATTTTTCTCCTTTTCCTCTATTTTAAGCTATTAGAGGCGCCTTCTACGCTAAAATAAATAAAACATTGTTGTGTATTGGCTCTCAACCCAACAATAGGCCTTTTGCATCAATTGATCACGTGACGATTTTCCCATAGCAACGCCTTGTGTGGAGGGCAAGCCATTCTAACTTTCCTTGACAACAGAGAGAGCGTGGGAGACGCGAACGTGAAACCTCAATACTAAAAGTTCTGCCGGTTCCTTTGTTATTCGTTTTCAGCTCAAATTTATCATAATTATTTAGCTTTAAATATTAAAGTTCAGTGTTAGAGGATTTTAAGAGCCGTAAGACGATCAGAAATAGCTTTCTGAAGCCAAAACCGAACCGGACTCTGCGAGTTTAATACTCACAACATGATGGCGGCTCAACAGACGGTATTAAGGGGTGGACCATTAGAAATCCTGGGAGGGGGGGTGGGTAGTCCAAAAAAAAAATTCGTGCATGGCTAAATGTCCCAAAAGAAAATTCCTGCAAAGCACTAAGGCACAAAAAAAAATTCGTGCAAAGGAACCGATGCATTGTTCAATTTTTGTTTTGAAAAAATACTAGCAATTCAGTTTTACCAATTCAAAATATAGTTCTAAAGATTACCCACACAGTCTGTGTAAGGCCAGATAAAAACAAATACTTGGTGGACCCTAAACAAGTATTTTTTTTATCTGGCCTAACTGATTTTCAGGTATTTCCAGATGAAAACAACCTCCCCAACCTTCATAACAATAGTTTAGTCACTGTTGTCATGGAAATATCAACTGGCCTTAATTCCCCCGATACCGGTAGCAAACCACAAGAATAAACACGCTCAAATGTTTGGCCACCGAGAGACCACCACACTAGACAAGCTAAAAACAGCTATATTATTGGCAAATAAACCTTCTCTGCAATTACTGAAGCCTCAAATTATTCTCTGATGCCAGCAGTTTTTGCAACCGAGTTTAACGTCAGGTTTCATTGAGTAAACTTCAATGTCCACATTTTCAAAGATTACAGAGTCTGTGCCAGCAATTTAGAGCACATAGAAATATTTTCATGTATTGTCTTGTGCAAAACATCATGGACAATGAAATCTTGGGGTATGCATTTTTGATTTGGCCTGAATCGGAGCCAAGCATTGAAAGACCGGGACTATATGTCTCATGTTGCGAGACTAACTCGCAGAGTCCGGTTCGGTTTTGGCTTCAGAAAGCTATTTCTGATCGTCTTACGGCTCTTAAAATCCTCTAACACTGAACTTTAATATTTAAAGCTAAATATTTCTGATAAATTTGGGCTGAAAACGAATAACAAAGGAACTGGTAGAACTTCTAGTATGAGGTTTCACGCTGGCGTCTCTCACGCTCTCTCTCTGTTGTCAAGGAATGTTAGAATGGCTTGCCCTCCACACAAGGCGTTGCTATGGGAAAATCGTCACGTGATCAATTGATGCAAAAGGCCTATTGTTGGGTTGAGAGCCAATGCACAACAATGTTTTATTTATTTTAGCGTAGAAGGCGCCTCTAATAGCTTAAAATAGAGGAAAAGGATAAAAATAAAACTGAGAAAGGAGAAAAAGAAGTAAAAAAAAAATTTTAGTGCCCGGCGTAGACTCGAACTCCGGTCGTTGGATCAAAATTAAAGCCCAAAATGTAAACCACTACACCATAGAACCGATTGTTGAAACAACACCTTCAAAATAAGGTATATATGTATTAGGTCTGAGCCCGTGAACTTTTGGGTAACAAACCGTTTTTTTACATCGATTCCGATTGGTAGATGAAACAATGGCACAACGGAGTGTCAAATTCACTGGGTAGGGACGGTCTACTTTTTGTCGCCTCGTTGCTAGCAAGATCGACTTGACGTGGTAGGGGACGGTCTACTGTTTGTCGCCTCGTTGCAGGTCAGATGGACAAGAACATCCGCGAAACCCGCAAACTGCAAACTACGTGGCATTTTTCTCCCGTTAAAGTAAACCAGTGAAAGGGAAGCTGAGTGTGGTGAAGAACCTGTGTTTGGGCAACCGTTATTTGAAGGAATTTTGGCGATGTACGGGATTTTTGTGGGAATTCGAGGCGATTTTCTGCAGCTGATCGGCCTCGAGTTTGCTACCTTCCCAATAATTATACTAAGGGAAGAAAAATTCCTGTAACTCACTCAATATTGAACGGAATGGCTTGAAACTTCACAGAAACTGAAAGGAACACACAAGAGACAGGTAAGACTATTTTGACGATTTACTGAATTTTATTTTAGAGCAAACGGGCATTCGAACTAAAACTCCATACATTTACTGTAATTTCAAATATCCGGGAAATAACCGTTTTAAGCATAATGAGCCTGGGGTACCTGTGATTATACGAGCGGCCTACCACTGTCATGGCGGCTTACAAGAAGTAGCTGTTATGATCCGTAACTTATTAGTTATCGGCAGGTAGTTATCAGTATGAAAGCAGCTTTGGATAAATTCTCCACTTTGTATACGTCTTTAGAATATACAACGCCATGCGAGATCTGCTCTGAAATGTTTTGAACCAGCGAGAAATATTGTACTGTTTGATAATTGACCTACAAACACCTAGCTACTTCATCTATTCTTATCTGTGTCTCTTTTAATAGGAGGAAGGACAAAGTTCCTAACATGCATTCAAGAGTATGCAGTTGCCACTTCAGAGATGGACAAAAATCTGCTGGCCCTGAAATCTTTGAAAGAAATAAACATAAACTGTTTCCAGTTCAAGATGAACCAACTCCAAAAAAGAAAAAAAAGATATTGCAGGAAGTAAAGGGTACTACAATACAGGATATGGTGGAGTCATACCATGCAAGCCAAGATTTAAACAAGATCCAAGACAAGGACATTATACATGAAGCTGAAATTGATACCTTGCAAAGAGAACTTCACAAATACAAGGAGGACTCTGCATAATTTATATAAAAGAAGCCACTACACTGTATCATCATTGAGTACAGATGTTGTAAGGATGGAAACTGGGCTGCCTACAATAGAGGTTTTTGACCGTGACATAGTTGTAAACTATGTAAACAGATTCAAAGACTCCATATCTTATTATTCAGGCTGGAAGGTTGATTTGGTACCTTTAAGAGATCAGGTTTTTATAACTCTGATGAAGCTTCGTCAAAACTATACTAATCTTCATTTGGCTCAGTTATTTTCATGCAGTGTTGGTACAATTTCTAATATAGTTTTAACTTTTATTAATGTACTTCATAGTCTTTTCTTTGTTGATATAATGACCTCCATTCCATCAAGGGACAAGAACAAGCTTTGTGCCCCTTCATCATTTTCTCAGTTTACGAGTTGCAGAATTGTGATTGACTGTACAGACATCGAGGTGGCTGCACCAGGATTAATGAGTCAGCAAAACATTACCTACTCCAGTTATAGGGGCATGAATTCATTCAAAGTTTTAGTTGGAGTAGCTCCTAATGCAGTTATCACTTTTGTCAGTCAACTATATCCAGGCTCCATATCTGACAAAGAAATAACAAAGCAGTCTAAACTTATGAAACACATGACAACTGGGGACCTAATATTGGCAGACAAAGGTTTCTTGATTCAGGACATTGCACCGCATGGTGTGTATATTAACATTCCACCCTTTCTTATGAATGGAAAGTTCACAGAAAGTGAGGTGAAGGCCACTAAGTCCATTGCCAAGTGCCGTATACATGTGGAACGTGCAAATGCAAGGCTAAAAAACTTCAAGATTCTAAGCTTTATCCCCCCTTACTTACGATGCCATGCTGATGTGGTTTTTCAGCTATATGCAGCCTTGGTAAACCTTCAACTACCCTTGATAAAAGAAGGTTGTGAAGACATGGAGTTTGAGTAAAAGTCATTTGCTATTCAACAGACATGTATATATTTTAGCAATAATATTTTTGTGTTTCAAGTGCTTGACATATTTTTATTATATAAATAGATAGCATTTATCCATAAATAGTTTACAAAGAAAATATTCAATGAATACATGGTGTCATGTAACAATAAATCTGAGTGCTGTATTATTTATAAATACATCACAGCAGGTCTCCAATACACTTAATGTCATATTTGACAGAGCAATAATAATCTGGAATTCAAGATTTCAAATCATGGTGTATTATTAGAGTCCAAGAAAGGCATGCTTGATTGTTTCTAACCCTAATCCTAACCCACATCAAGTATCAAAAAGTTGGTGGTTACTACTTTCTTGCTGCGTAAGCAGTCTACCACTATGTATATATTATTTTTTATAGTCATGTGCATAATTACAATACTGGCAGTGTATGTATAGTATACCGATTACAGGTCCTTGTAAGAGTTAGATAATGGCACGAGTGCATTATGGGATTTAGAGTGTCGAGCATTAGATAGAAACACACGAGTTTTCATTATCTAACTGTCTTAGAATATGGTCACACCCTTAAGGGAATTTGAAACAAAGGAAAACAATACGCCTTATTAGTATTCTCTATATAGAGAATACTTATGTCTGACCTTAACTTGACGAGCTAAGTTTTTATGGAATTAAGACTGCTGAAATGGTGGATGCTGATTAGCCGAATGGGTGTGACCATGTTCTAAGTCAGGATATGGAACTTTTAAGTGCAAAATATTCATACTGACTTTTATACACATGAAAGATAGAAGTTACAATAAACAATGAAGACAATGGAAATAATAAGAAAAAAACATGGACAATCAGAGCTCCCCTTCAATAATCTTGGAAAAAATATGAAGAAAATAGAAATCTTTCAGCAGTTATATATTATCTGCCCATGAGTCATCTCGTTTGATTGTCAATACCACAGTTTCTTTTGCTGTCCACACAACAAAAAAGCAGAAACCCCTATTAGTAAGGTGCAGTTGTCCTTGCACCTGGTGCCAGTATATATATACATGGTCTTTCTTGAGGGCATATCCTGTATTGGTGCTGCTGTCTTTCTGCAAGCAAAAGGTTTTTACTGATTCAACAGCCTCTTGAATGGTGCAATCACGTGCCGTGTATGGGCATTTTACCTCCAAAACATGATTTTTCCCAACTAAGCCATCAGGGGAAGCACCCAGAATACCACTCTTCTCCAGCCAAATCCCTGTCTCCTCAACAGGCAAACCAGTCTGTGAAGTGAATGACTTTATTGCTTCACACTCATTGTTTGTTCCCCACACTACAGCCTTGACTCTGGAAATATCGTATTCCCCTAAAAGCCTTTTGATTAACGATGGAGTAGCTCTTTTTGCTAATAAAACACAGCCAAAATTACTGGCAGTGAGCCTCCCATTTCTCACCAGGTTCCATAGTGGGTTGTCTCTCTGGCCAATGGTGATACTAGAGATTTATCTTATAAGGTTGTCGTCGACCTTCGTCTTGTTTAACAGGTACGATAGTTGATTATCATTTCCTTGGATTGCAAGACATTCTTCTGAATATATAATCTCCGTAATTGATGGAATGGGAAGTCGTTCCACTGATGCAGGTTCGGGTGACATTAGCCAGCACAATCCTGTGAACTTTCCATAACTGCATAGTGCTGAATAAAGGCTTGCTCGATCATCTTGGGTTGGATTTCTCTGTAAGGCTATGTAGTTCTTCTTAGTTGGAGGAAACATCTCTGAGACTGATATTGTTGCCGCGTTTGCCTTTCTTTTACGCCATGTGCACTCAACGTCCGTTCGACTCACGTTGTATATTCCATGGATGAATATAGCGGCGGCATGGCTACACTTAAACGCTCCTCTAGGGCATTCACATTCGCTTGATGTAATCTCGTTCTGTCCATCAAGATAAACCTAATAATCCAAGGTAAGAAGCGAACAAATAAACCTCAATTCGTGCCTTAAAATTGGAGCACAACTCCACACTCAGGCTTCAAGCAACACGTGGTGTCTTTCGAACCCGAAACTTACCGTCACATTATACTGCTTTTTCTTCATACTCGCTTGGACTTGACCTCGCAAAATACCCTGACTAAATGAAAAACTATTTACATGATCCGACTTATAATGATTCTCCCCTCTAGAGATAGATTTCTTTTCGCCAGCGAAGAAAGAACTGAGAGCAGATATCGAAAGCGACGCCATCTTGTTTAAGCTATTATTGGTTTGTTTAGAACAGAAAAGTTTGGTACCATGGTAACGTGACGTCACACTTTAGTACTCTACATCATGCATCATTCCTTCCCAACATGGCTACCGCTATGCCCGATCAGCAATCAGTTGAACAAATTACTGTTCCTGCCGATGAGCTAACATGTCCAATCTGCTTTGAAGAGTTCGAAGAACCAAAATCACTCCCTAAATGTGCACACAATGTTTGCAAGGCCTGTTTACAGAAAATGTCGGCTAGAAACTCGATAAATTCGATCAGCGAGGAGATCGAGTGTCCAATATGTCGCCGGAAGTCGAGTGTTCCACCGGGGGGAATCGAGGAATTTCCGACTAATACACTTATCATTAGACTTCTAGAATACAGTGTTAGGAGAAAGGAAAAGCTGGAGATAACACAGGCCCTGGAGGACTATAAGAAAAAGCTTAAAGGAACAGAGAAGCTCATACAAGACATTGATAACCGGTGTGAAGTAATCGAAAGGTCAAAACAACAAGCACAAGATTTGAAGAATGAAATTGCTGAGTATGCCAAAGAAGTTGGAGAAATTATATTCGAGTTAGTCAAACAACATGAGAGAAAACTATGTGATCAAGTAGAAGAGTTTTTGGATCAGAATTTTGGAGACTCTTGTTTAGAAAAGCTGAAAAAGCACAAAGCGAAACTCAAAAATGTTCTGGAGCACTCGGCCACGTACATTGAAAATGTGGAATACACATTGAATCGAGACCATTCAGACGAATTTGTGTCGATGAAAGGACTTATAAGTTATCAGTTGGATGAAATAACCCAGGAGTCTAATGATGGTTTTATTATCGGGGAGCTTGGAAAGATGGATGGTATTAATTTGCAGCTACAGAAAGCAAATCCGAGATTGATTTCCCAAAGTGAGAACCTTCTGGGTCAAGTTACTCATAAATCAATTATTAATACAGCACAAACTGTTATCTGCAATTATGTCACGCCTGACTCCGTGACACAGGGTGTGAACCTGTACATCAAGAATCTTGATGATCCCATTGATGATGCTCGCCTTAGGGAAGAATTTGCTCCTTATGGTACCATATCTAGTGCTAAAGTCATGAGAGATGAAAATGGAAACTCCAAAGGTTTTGGATTTGTGTGCTTCTATTCACAAAAAGAAGCCAGTAAGGCAATTACTGAGATGAATGGTAGGATCCTAATATCAAAACCATTGTATGTGGCTCACGCTCAGTTGGATGAAATAACCCAGGAGTCTAATGATGGTTTTATTATCGGGGAGCTTGGAAAGATGGATGGTATTAATTTGCAGCTACAGAAAGCAAATCCGAGATTGATTTCCCAAAGTGAGAACCTTCTGGGTCAAGTTACTCATAAATCAATTATTAATACAGCACAAACTGTTATCTGCAATTATGTCACGCCTGACTCCGTGACACAGGGTGTGAACCTGTACATCAAGAATCTTGATGATCCCATTGATGATGCTCGCCTTAGGGAAGAATTTGCTCCTTATGGTACCATATCTAGTGCTAAAGTCATGAGAGATGAAAATGGAAACTCCAAAGGTTTTGGATTTGTGTGCTTCTATTCACAAAAAGAAGCCAGTAAGGCAATTACTGAGATGAATGGTAGGATCCTAATATCAAAACCATTGTATGTGGCTCACGCTCAACCTAGGGAGGAACGTAAAGCTCAGCTGGCTGCTCAACACAGGCGTAAACTCGCTGGCCAACATATGCACCAGGCTGCAGGCAAACAAGTTGCTGGACGTAGTTTTTACATGCAACAAGTACCCCAACTCCCATTCTTCGCCCCACAGATATCGCATGTCCGTCCTCGCTGGCCCTAGCTGGCAACAACAACAGCAGCAGCAGCAGCATCCCACAGGATTGCAAAATATGGAGGCGCCCAGGCACCAAAAGCCTGGTAAAAAGCCTGGTAAGCTCGGTTAACCCCGGTTTAACCGGGCTTTAACCGGGCTCACCCTGAAAGGCCGGTTAAGATATGCTTGAAAAAGCCAGAAATTCCAAGCTTTCCCGGTGACTGCAGTTCAGGAAACCATAAAAGCCTGGTCAACTTGGAGTTGCTGCAGACAGGTTGCATCATTCCAATTTTTGACCCGGCTTTCCCGGTGAGCCTGGTACAGTTTAACCGTAAAAGCCTGGTGATGAAGTTCCATAAAAAAATATTGAAGTTTTGACCCAGCTTTCCTGGAGAGCCTGGTCTACTAGAAAACCCTGATTTTGATTATTTTATTGATTGCAATTATTTCAAGTTTTGACCTGGCTTTCCTGGTGAGTTTAACAGTTTAACCGTATAAGCCTGGTACGAAGTTCCATTAATTTCATTCCAATTAATATAAATGACCCAGCTGAATCTTGGAGTTAGCCCAGTATACTGGAAAACTGTAAAAGCCTTGTTAACATATATTAGCCCCCCAAAAACACTTCTATACTCCAAGTTTTGACTCTGCTTTCCTCAGGAGAGTCCGGAATACTGGAAAACCGCAAAAGGCATGCATTTGAGCTGAGGTTTAAAATACTGAGTTTGAAATGAGAATTTAAAGTTCCACAATTTCCTTCAAGTATTAAAGCTGTAAAGCCTGGTACAGTAAAAATGGAACTAAAAAGCCAGAACTTAATTGGAATATCTAATTTCACGTACAGACCTTGCTTTCCACGACAACATTATTAGTACAGGAAAACAACAAAGGCTGAAATTATTATGACTTCTGAGAATATGCCAGATAAGTAAATGCACATTAACTTATGCAATATGATTTTTGTGTAACTTTCTCTGGGAGTACCTAATCAAAGTCCAAAAACTTTGACCCCTCAGCAACTATATTGGGTGCATTATGGGTTAACCGTAAAACAGTTAAACTGTTCTATATATTTCTTGAACTTTGAATATACTACACAGCAACACAAATCTTCCCCGAGTATATATATATGTATATACTACATGTTTAGCCATCCTATAAAAGATAATAATCAGTTATAAATTTAATTGGTATAACGTTTCTTTCGAAGAATAACATGTGCTAACTGTTTCATATCCATGGCATATTTATTGTCCTCAAAACTTTCCTTGTTTCCAATTTTTTTCCACTTAATATCTAATCCTTTTAACAATATAGTTTAAAATCTCCTATAAATGGTATTTAATAAATGCAAGAAATAATAATTATTAAAATAGTAAATACTTTTCACCTAAAAAGTCTATTATTACAAATTTACAAAAAGCCGACACTCAAGTCATGAGTCACTGCTTTTTGAGAAATTCTTATACGATAAGCTGTTAAAGTCACTGCTGGCTACAATATTTTATTAATGCTAAATATTGATAAAAATAAATATGAAAAGTACACTTGTGTTTACCTTAATACATCATAATAACCATGTCATGTGTTCTGAACTTCAACTCACAGAAGCGTAGATTTCATAACTTTCTCCAGGAAAGAGGAACTTTGGTGACTGGCTGAAACATTATGAGACTTATGCAGAAATGAAGTACAAATTATGTACCGATCAATTCGAAACATCACCATCCCCCCCCCCCCCCCCGGGCAACCCCCGGGCATTTGACTCATTTTTGTGCCCGGGGAGTAGGGAATTTGACATCGGTAGCTGTCCTTGGGGTGGGGAATTTGACACCGAATGGGAGGGGGGGGGGGAGATTTGAACAAGTTGTCTTGATTTCGAATTCATGTTCCGTTCTCGTCCTCGATCGAATCATGGAGGACACTTTTATATTAGATACTCCGCTTTTGTGAGTGAGTGGCTGAAGAAGAAGGGACTCCAAAAGCTGTGTGCTGTGTTTGAAGGTATTAAAATGTCAGTAAATGTAAATTGCTTTTGAATATTTATAAAAGCTCGACATGTTAAACAAATACCTGGGATACAAGGTCAAGGGCCGGCTGACTGATATTGAATGCTTTTAAGTTATTATGGAAGCTGATGTTTTATAGAAGTTGTCCCTCCCGTGACAACTACAGCTCGAACGTTGCTTTATTTAATACTGTGTTGTAGTCCATTTGAATTTTAATATATTTTATTCTCAGTCACGAGTCTCACAAGAACTATAAGTTTTTCTACCCCTTTTTATATACGTACTACTTCGAATTTCGTCGCTTGTTAAAAAAGTACATGCATGCAACGATGGGAAAACATCTAGGCTTCAAGAACATATAAAGCATTGAAATCAACTCCATCCGAAATTGTTCACGAAGACATTTTAGTCCGTCGGCTCATTCATTCTCCCGTCAGTACTGCTATTTTCGAATGACCTTCGGAACTGTGAAAAAGTAATAACGTACTGACAACGTATCGTTGTATTAACCGAAACAACGTAGTGTAGACAATGGAACGCCTCCTTTGGACATTAAGTTTATTAAACGCAATATCGAAGAGCAGTTTGCTCCTGGGACGTGTTTTTATATTTTTATATTTTAGATTAACAGGGCACAGCCTGGTTATTTTAGTAAGATACCTGGTCCTGGTTGTCATCAAGTAGCGCTGTTGTGCCTGATGGAGTGTTTTTTTTAACGATGCTGGCTATGAGGACCCAGGGGATACAAACAATGGGTAACTAACGAGGTGAACCAACCCAGAACGAGATAAAAACTTACATCACGTGTTGTGAAGCTAAAAATAGATTTTAAATAATTATCATGGGACATGAGGATTCGTTCTCTTACCTCCTTAATTTGTTACTCCGCCGCGGAGAACTTCTCGCGAACTCCCCCAGATTCTACTGCATTATAGCTAAGTAGTCAGTAAGTTCGTACATCAAGGGCACCCAATTAACGAGTACTTTTTGAAATTCGTTTGAAACCAGTTGTCTGCAGCTTATCTAGCTATTTTAAGGTGGCTCGCCTGGATTTTCCAGGGACGCACCATACCCAATTTGAACGGCTGCTACTCCACTGTCAGAGCACGGTCGAGCTAGCCACTTCACCCATTTACTAGAAATAGAATAAACTTTCCAAAAATGTAGGATTGTTTGACATCGGTGTTACCATAGCAACACAGCGTTGACGTCATGTGTTTTACATATCAGCAATTTTCTTGAAATCTAGACCTAAACTTTTAAAACGACCTAGTGTCCCTTGTAGTCTAAATGTAGGCCTTCAAGACTGCAAAGTTTTAAAAAATTGTATGAGAGCGTTTTCGAAAAAAAAGGGTTGAATATTTTCATTCAAAAAATAAACAATTCGCCTTACTTCCTGTTTAGTCGTCGAGAACTGTGTGTTCTGGACCGATTCAAGCGCTGTTTTTAGCATATTTCATACCAGTGACATAGGACTACTTCCCATGAAAATTTCATTCCATTTGCTTTATTCGATTCCGGTTTATGGAATAATAAGTAATGTAATAAATATGCTCATTTTACTCAGAATAGTAATGTATTTGCTAAGGAAGCTGTAATTCGAAAACTAGTCGATAACAATTTGCTTTAATCTTTTCACCTGAAATTCAACATGTACTACCCTTGCCCTGTAAATTTCAAGAGCATTGAATCATTTTAAGGGCGCGAAATAAAAACAAAAACACAGGTAACTTTTACATTCATTCACGCAAGCTTCATTGCTGTATCATTTTGTTTATAGCTTGTGTCTTTCCGAAATTTCTCTTTTGTCTAGATTCTACATACTTGTGTGCTTTTGAACTAACAAGTTTACCATGCACGCTTGCTACACTTCGCTAATGCCGGAACGCTCGTGCAAATTCTGTTTTTAGTACAATAGTCACGCTGCCAGTTGTAACGCTGTTATAATATGACTTATAATATTTATTTACGAAAGGTTTTATAATATCACTAATACAAAATCTCGTTTTCAATTTATATTTAGAAAATGTGGTCTAGACGTCACGGGCACTTTTTCCCGATCTGGTTACTAAAAACACACTTATTCAACATTATCATCCCGCACTGCCAAGCTTCATGGTTTAACTAATTTGCATGTCATTGTCCTAAGAACAGAATTTGCACGAGCGTTCCGGCGGTAGCGAAGCGTAGCATGCGTGCATGGTAAACTTGTTAGTTCAAAAGCACACAATTCTCACGGACGAGCTGGAACGAGCACTCGATGGAGGCTCATGCGGGGGAATCTTTTCTAATGCTAAATAGTTTTTAGCGAATTCCCCCGCACGAGCCTCCATTGAGTATTCGTTCCAGCTCGTCCGTGAGAATACGAATATTGCCTATTCTTAGGGACGGAATGAAAATGTGGACTTACGAAAATTTTAGGGAAAACCTTTTAGTCTCCCTTTTAGTCTCCCTTTTAGCCAGTATTTCAGAAAACAATTTTCTAGGGACAATTTTTTCAAATCCGAAAGTTTTAGGCTACCTTACCCTCCCGAACAGTTTTTAACCGAAAACTTCGTTGGGTGCCCTGTGTACATGCGTGTACCGCAAGTGGGCAAGCCATGCTAGGAAGCGGGGGGATGGTGATGTTTCGAATTGATCGGTACATTACCAGTTGCATGAGTTGACTGTCAACGTGTAAGGTAGATTACGTGGTAGGGTATTCTGCAGTCTAGCCCATCATTGCTCAGCTGCGATCGATCGAGTGGACTCGTTTCCGCTAGAAACAGCAAAGTCCTGATACAAATCATTGCTGGTTGCAATGTCAAGGCTTCATGCAACCAGAAAACATATGATATAGGTTGGTGTTAAAGTTTGTGGGTCGTCACAGGAATAAAAGTGAGATTGCATGCATGAGATTGAGAACCAGTTCTGAGTTCTGACAGGCCCAGACTCGGGTGTTAAAATGCCCTTACGTGCAAGGTAGACACAGCAAAACAGTTGAAGAGGAGTTGGTTGACCAGTTAATTGGGGTATAAGATTCCTCGAATACATAGCCAGACCATTTCGCAAATTAATCCTCAGATAAAGCACTGATCCGGCCAGCTCTGGTAAAGTTCTCAACAACAAACAAAGATGGCGGCCACGAACTGATCCCAGGATGCATTGCTTATCTAAAGACCGCTGACGTGAATTGTGCGGGCACAGCGCGCCATTTTCAAAACTAACGACTTCGATTCGGCGTGTCTTGTATATTCGCTATTATCGCACTTCGGCCATCTTGGATTGAAAGCGAGGCTTCCGGGTTGTCGGTTACGTAGCGCTTACTATTTGCTCTGTTGTTGGTCGCGAGTTTGGATGAAAAAAACTACTTCATCTCCACTTCTGTAATTCCAATTGTACAAATAATAGTCAGAAAAGAAGATCTAGGGATTCTTTTCACATATTTGATTCCAATAAACAGCTCAGAAAGCGATGGAGTTTGAAAATACGCGGAGATGTCGACCCACACTTCAGACTTCGATAAATATCCAGAGGTAGACTTAGAGTGAGGAAAAAAGTGTCACAGGTTCCCTCAGACTCACAGCTAGCACCGGTCTCTACAGGTAAAATAAGAAGAGAGAAACCTCACCTAGCAGGGCGAATGGAACAGGTTAAGTTATTGTTCTCAATAAATATATATACACGTGCACCAGCCACCCTCTATTATTATATTTTGATAATTTTTAGTGCACATGGGACTATTTTCACGTTGATCGTTATTTTTCATTTTACGAATAAGACTTGTGTACTTTGCACACCACTAATAATAAATTTGCACTAATTTTGAAAGTGTCATGACCATCATATTAATGTTTTAATGTGTGAATAATAATTTTTATGTAAAATATATTATATATCATATGTATTTGTACTGAATCAAAGGGAAATATTTTGGGAGGTTTTATTAGAATGGTCATGGGTGTTATGTAATGATATTTATCACTGTCAAATTTCTGGTATGAAATGAAGGTTTATTTATTAGTTAATCTGGGATTTTCATGTGTGATTTTCTTAGTAATACCACGATCACCTCAGCTTTCTTTGTTTGTTCAGGGACATTTAAACTCTAAATTCCCTCATCAGCATGGATACTTGTTCTAATTTTCTCTCATTGACATGCACGAATGAAAATTAGAAGGGCATGCATGCTGATGAGGGTTATGGCAGGTCATTATAAAAATTAGTCCCTAGCAGAGTGCATGAATGCCTGTCAACCCTGTACCTACCTATTTTATGGCTCAAGAAAGGTCTTCTCTTCATTTGTCAAACCCGCTTCTTCCATACATGTGAGATAATTATACTTAAAACCACAAACATGACATGATTAAACTCTATGCGTGCTCCTGGAATATTTAGTCAGCCACGTATTACATTTTATTTTTACATTTTACTTGACATTTTATTTATTCTTCACAAAATCAACACACTTGCAGAGTCCAGTTCAACCAATGGTGCTCAATCAAGCATAACAAAACGTTAAAAAAAACACTATGGTAACTTTAGTTTAGGCAGAGAAAAACTAAAGTCCTCTGAGATTAGTTTCATTAGTCAGTGATAATAGTATTACAAAGTAATAGCATGAAATTAGCTAGTGATTAAATTTCCCCTTGACGTTTGGGAGGATTTATGCAAATTCTCCCTAATCCCCCTCAGCCATAAATCCTCCCTCAGCTCTCGGGGGAAATTTGATAACTAATTTACCTTATGCCATGCCATTACTTATAATAATAATATTTTGGAGTTTGGACTGAGTTTACTTACCAGTAACCTGACTGTTAGGTCTATTCGATTTTATTAAACAGGGTTAAACAAATCTGCTCTATCTGTGAATAAATTCAAATCGAGCTATCCTCCATAATTTCTGTGGCTTGGCTTGGGAAAGAAATAATATTAATTATAATAAATTGATAAAAATGATGTAAATGATGCTGGAGTACCCATCCAGCTAGCAGCTACATGTAGGTTAGAAAAAAACAGTTGAATCATTGCAATGATTATGGCAGAAGAAAATATATTGTACAAAATGTTGTAATATACCAAAACAGACGACTGAGACAGTGTTGGGGTCTGGCAGTATTTAACATAATATAAATTATTATTACAATATATTTTAATATGTTACAATTTATTTACATGATTGAAATATAATATTAATAGTGATACAAAAGCTGGATGGTATATTATTAGTATGGCTGCTCCCCTAAAGCATGAGATAGTTGGTTTACAAAATAGTTACTACCGAGACATACAAGGCCTAACCCATTGGCTATATCCAGCCTGATGATAATTTTACAGTATTGCTCAACTAAAAGTAGGCTGTACCCTGCCAGACTCCAACCTGATCAGCTGATTCTGAATATCTAGATTAATATTCACTTCAATTATAAATTATGGAAATTAAAATAATTGTACAAAGTTTGAAAACTAAAGTTAGGTGATTTAAAAACAATTAGGTAGTCATTGTTGCAATTTTTATTGCCGTTATTAGCACTGTCATCAACATCAATATTGTTTTGCATTAATACCATCACCAGTACCATTTCCATTGTCACTATCATCATTGTACATGGTCAAATGACCCATTTGTTGATAATGGCCCAACATTGCAAGTCAGTAATACTGTCATTATCATCATCTTAACATACACTACCTGGTATACATATGATATATGTATCAGGAGCCATATTATGTATATATGATAGTTACAGTACCAATGCAATGTTATCAGCCATCCATGCAAGTGAACCATTTTGGTTCATTGATAATGCATTTTCTCAAATCCTCATACAAACCTTCTAAAAACCTAACCCAAAATTTGCCAAAAACCCTAACCATTTCCAACCCAAATCATTCCTAGAACGAGTACACCCAAGGCCAAGCCCGGGGGGGGGGACTCCCTTATGTGAGGGGTACATGGATGCTCGTCGTACCTTTTAGGGGTCAAAATCAGGAGTTTGGTACCACTTAGGGTATCCACCATCAAACACAGACATTTCTATGTAAAGCGGTACCTTTTAGGGGTCGGGTGTCAATTGAACAAAAAAGCTGTTATCAATTTACATTTTTATTATCTTTTAGGGGTCAAAATAAGCTTGAGCCACGCCCATTTTAGTACCTCTTAGGGGTCAAATCGAAAATGTCCGACGAGCATCTCTACCCCTTTTATATGGGAGTCTCCCCCCCCCCTCCCCCCGGGGGGCCAAGCTATAAAATTATGAAGGATTTTTCACAGGTTTTCAAGTGATCATTTGAAGTGGCAGGAGTAGTAGATAGGCTCACTGGGGACCAAAGCGAGCCTCCTGATTGGCCGAGAGAGTGGGCGGGGTTTAAAATGACGTCACAGCGCACGTGGTGCCGCCAAACTGTCCCCCAGTTGGCGGCCAAAGCCAGGCGTGGGATTGGTCGGAAGTTTAGGCTTAAAATGACGTCACAGCACGTGGTGCCGCCAAACTGGTCCTCCCAGTTGGGACCAAAGTGAGGCTTGACCGGAAGTTTAGGCTTAAAATGACGTCACAGCACGTGGCGCCACCAAACTGGGCCCCCCGTTGGGGGACCAAAGTGAGGCTTGACCGGAAGTTTAGGCTTAAAATGACGTCACAGCACGTAGCGCCGCCAAACCTGTCCCCCAGCGGGGGGTCCCAAGGGAGGTTTGGCCGGAAGTTGAGCCCCGCCAGGGCCGAAGGGGTGTTTGGAGACCCAAGCCAGGCCTGGGAATGGTCGGACCGTGTCGGGCGTTCGGGAGGGGCTCGGCGGGGCGTCGGGAGAGACCAAACCCAGGGTGGGGATTGGTCGGTGGAGTAGCCCGGGGCGTATAAGAAAGTGAACCCTCCTCTGTAAATTTAGTGTGAACGATAACCCCTTACGTGCTTTTGTGGGTGTTACGCCAAAGCCGGTCAAGGATTAGTTGGGACGATACTTTCCAATGGAAGAACAAGCACTGAGATGGGCAGCGGATATCCACTTTGACGATTGCCTGAAAAGTGACGAGTACTTCATGGATATGGATAAGTTGACCGCAAAGCTGGAGAAGGAAAGAAGCCCAACCACAGAAAAGTACTATGATAGGCTATGTAAAATGGATTTCAAGGCTATGCAGGAAGGTTTGAACCACAAGCAATACCTGCAAAAGTACGAGAAACAAGCCTACGCTGGAATATATCCAGGGTCCCCCGCCCACCCCCCTGGGGACAGTCCGGGATCAGTCCCACGCGGAACCAAGTAGACCTAGATTTTGGGGACAAACCGGCCCCCGGGATTTTACCCTGGTGATCGGAAGCAACCCCTATGTAATTATAGGTGTCCTTTCAACCAAAAAAAGAAAAAGAATTAAAAACTATATACATATTTACAAGACCAACCGTAGGCCTTCAGAATGAGAAAGAATAGCCGAAGCTAGAAAAAAACAATAAAACTTTCAAGAGGAACAACGTTGGGTGTCTGTTGTCTCTTTTCTAGGGGGAAAAAGTATAAGGGAGGTGTCGCGCGCTAGACTCGGGGAGAGTACAGAATGCCTTGCGGTGGAGGAGGAGGTCCGTCCCTCAAGTGCCATGGTATTTTGAAACGTGTCCGTTGTCTCTTGGCGTGTTGCGGAGGAAAAGTGATTATTCAGGGCTCTCATTTTGAGGATTATGGGGCGAAAGAAGGAGAAGAAAAAGAATCCTTCCGCGCTGCTCGAGGCGTTGTATTACGACCCCAGCAGCCCTGCTGCCTTTGGGGGTGCTGCCCGTCTGGTGAAAGCGGCTAGCGAAGTGGGGGTGACACGCACCACCACTTTAGCATGGCTGAAAAAACAATTGACCTTTACGTTGCACCGCCCTTTTCGAAAAAAAATTCTGCGAGGGCGCGTGCGCGTGCTGGCCCTCGACGAACAGTGGCAGGCGGATCTGGTGCACATGCAAGCCACGAGCACCTTCAACAAGGGCTATAAACACATTTTGACCATCATCGATGTGTTGTCCAAGTACGCGTGGGCGGTCCCCCTGAAGAACAAGACGGGAGAGGAATTGGTGCGCGCCTTTACCCAAGTGTTTCGCGAACGGAAACCGTTGCGGTTGCAGACCGATGCCGGGACAGAATTTACCAACCGCAAGTTCCAGGCCTTTTTAAAAATGAATGACGTAGCCTTTTTCGTCACGTACAACGAAACCAAAGCCCAGATTGCCGAGCGGTTCAACCGGACGCTCAAGGGACGCATGTACAAATATTTCACGGCCACCGGGAAGAAAGAGTATTTGAAAGTCCTCCCCCAATTGGTGCTCGGGTACAACCGAGCCGTCCACAGCAGCATTCGACGCGCCCCCATCACCGTCACGCCCTTCAACGACCACGAGGTGCGTGCCGTCTTGTACCGGGACAAGGAACCGACGCCACTAAAGAGGAAGCCGAAGAAACCGTCGTACCGTCCCGGCGACACGGTACGGATTAGCAAGACCAAAGGTCATTTTGAAAAAAGCTATCTGGCCAACTGGTCGGAGGAAGTGTTCACGGTGATAAAACGGTTGGACTACCGCACCCCTCCCGTCTACCGGTTGGAGGACTTGAGCGGGGAGGGGTTGCGGGTTGCCGGTGGCCGTGGAAAAAGAAAGTCTCTTTATCATCGAAAAGGTGTTGCAACGCCGGCGCGGCAAGAAGAAGAACCAGGAAGAAGTCTTGGTGAAATGGGAAGGGTACCCCGCTAAATTTAACAGCTGGGTCCCGGTCACTCAGCTCCAGACCCAAACGTACGGGTGAAAAAAGAAATAAAAGAGTTGGTTGTTCCGACGGGCGGAGTCATTGTGGAGAAAGAGAGGATGGAGGAGGAGGAATTTTACATTACCTTAACCCACGGGGTGAAGTCTTACGTCTCCACCTACGTCAATGCCCCGTCCCGGTTCCGTATCCATCTCCATAAAATGTACACGTTGTCTCGAGACTGGGAAATGGCGGTCACAACTCTGGTCTTCCCCAGTCCCCAGAAGAAGACGACCTTGTACATGTACTGTGATTTGGTGGAACCCAGTATTGTGGGGGATACGAAAGCCCCCTTGTTGAGAGTCCTTTTTTCAGGGCCCGGGGACAGTGAGGTCCACGAACGTAACTTTGCCCCCCTGTACTACAGACAGTTGTCCAAGACGGTGTTTGAGGATTTCGAAATCCTTATAACCGACGAGCAAGGGAAACTTGTTTCATTTCCGCAAACCTCCAAGGTGGAAGTGACCCTCCATTTCCGGAAAGCATGAACCCCGACCGCATCTGGATGACGCTGCCTAGCGTTGCAAGCCGGGCTACCTTTCCCAATAACACAGGCTCCCATTTTCGTATCCGACTCCCGGAGATGTTGGTCTTGGACCGGCAGTGGGAGATGGCCCTCTGCCACCTGCAATTTCCACGCGCCTGGGATGAATTGTTCCCCCAAGTTCAAGACCGCCAATTCTCCATGATCCACTTTTCACTTGATCGAGAAGAAGAAACCTCCTACGCCCTCCTCCCGAACATCACCTTTACTCCACAGTCTTTCGAAACGGTTACAGAACTGGTCAGAGCCATGCACTGGGCGATGTTGCAAGGGGGCCACCGAGCGATCATGAAAACATTTAGCGTCCGAGTGGAATCTACCAATCAAGCCATGGGTAAAACCATCCTGGAATTGAAGCAATGGGCGACGAAAGGCTTCGCGTTAGTCCTCCCCCCTAAACTGGCCTACATGATCGGTTTGGAGGACGATCCCAAAAAGGCCACCGCACATCCTGCGCCCCTGTTGAAAAAACCGGGCCCTCGCACACCGTTGTTGTCCAGTTTCGTGAAGACGAATATAGGGGAGGCGCAGTGGGTGAAACCCGTCCTGATCCTCGCATCGGTTTTGGAGAGAGAACGGACTGTGTACTACATCACTAACGCGAGTACGGGCAAAGGTGCTAACTTGTTTACCGGCCATCGCAAGATCGCAAACTCCTTTGTGGTACCGACCGGGAACTACGCGAACCTCATGGCCGTCCAAGCTACCATTCCGATGAAAGGCCCTGGTGTGTTATGGTTTTGGTACCAGACTAGAGGAACCGCCACGCTGACCCTTAAACTCATCAAGGTGGAGACCCAAATTGCCATGAGCCCCTGGCTGGCCAATCTGTTTGGGTTTGGGCAAGGAAAGCCCGAACACTATCCGGCGGACGACAACACGCCCCTGGTGGGGTACCAGCCCGAGTGTTGGTCCACCTATTATTCCGGTCTAAAATTCCGGACGCCCACCCCCTACCTGCTCACCCGCGATTTTAAACACCAACCCGTACGCAGTTTGTACGTGTACTGCGATCTGATCGAGCCGCATATCGTGGGGGATGTGAAAGCACCCTTGCTGCGTGTCGTGTCGGCCCAGGTCGCGTACAACAAGGTGGTGGAACGAGACTTTCCGGTCATGCGCTACTTCCCGCTCGCCAAAACGGTGTTTGACACGCTGGAAATCCTTATAACCGACGAGTCCGGCCAATGCCTCTCATTCGCCTCAACAGCTACCGTGGTGGCGACGTTGGAATTTGTGAAGCGCGCTCTGAAAAGGAAAGCATGAATGGATCGTCTGCGGGCTCTATGGCAGTGGCTGGCGGAGGGTCTTCGATACCTGTGTTCCGTGCAAAACCTGCACCCCCCACCACTCAACGCATGCCCTCCTCCATTCCTGTCTTCCAGGGGGGTCGCGGACAGCAAGGTGGGGGTGGACTCATCCCTATCCGTTGGAATGAACTCGGCCGTTACGAACCGGTCACCAATCAAAAGGGAGGGCTGTTACCCTTGGCGCTAGCCCCCTTGGCCGTCATGGCGGGCAAAGCGTTGGCCGGGACCGTCGCGGGGGCGGTGGCTAAAAAGGGAGGACAGAAGATACTCGCGCGCCTGAAATCGAAATTTGGCAAGAGGGTGGTGAAACAAATCGTGAAGGACACGAAAAAAGGGACAGCCCGTGTGCTCGGCAAGAAAACCAGCAAAACGTTGATCCAAGGCCTGGAAAAGATAGCGGGGATAGCACCGAAAAAGAAAAAGACGAAGAAGCCTGCCACGGCCAACAAGAATAAAAGAAAGCAAAAACAGTCTCCCTCTCTCATTCCTTCAACGACCGTCAAGCGTGCACGTGTGGAGAGAGATATCTTTGACGACGATTATTGATGGCGACGGTCGCTGGCATGGGCAAGCCGCCCCTGCCCAACATGATGGGCGGCTACAACACTCATTTGGATTTTTTCGGAAAGGAATTGGCCCAAGCGGTCGAAGAACGAGGCTATTGGTCGGAGCACGCTCCCAAATCGGCCCTTTTGCCCGGGTCGCCCGTGGAATTTTACCTCCCGGCCAGTCCCTATTACACCGTGCTGCCTAGAAGTTACTTCAAGGTGACGGCCAACCTCGTGAAAGCCAACGTCGGGAATTTGACTGCCGGTTTGAATTTGGGGCCCGTCAACAATTGGTTTCATTCCCTCTGGTCCCAAGTAGACATGGCCTTGAACGGGGAATGGATGACCATGAGCACCAAAACCTACCCCTACAAAGCCTACCTCAGCACCCTCCTCAACTTTACTCCAGCCGCCAAGAAATCCTACCTGACCTCGGGGTTGTACTACAAAGACATGGCCGGGGCCATGGATGTGTTCGACATCACCGGGGCCAACACAGGGTTGACGACGCGGGCAGCCTACACGGCGGAAAGCAAAGTGGTGGAACTGACCGGGATGTTTTACATTGACGCAGCCTTCTCCAACAAACTGCTCCTCAATGGGGTGCCCCTGGAATTCCGACTCACCCCCGCCAGCAACGCCTTCGCCCTCATGGGGGACAGTGCGGAGGCGGAAGTGACCGCCGCCAAAATCGTGCTGAAGCGGGTCACTTTCTTCCGCCGTGTCAGTGTTTGCAACAAGGACTTCATGAAGAGCATCGAAGTGAAACTTGTGTCCCAGCCCGTCCTCTACCCTTACAACAGCGAGGAAGAACGGATGTTCACCATTTCCCAGGGCGACACCACCTTTGAGAAAACGGATTTCCTAGGCGGTCGCATCCCCCGACGCATGCGCATTGCCTTGGTCGAGAGTGGGAGCAGTTTGGGAGCGCTGAAAAAGAACCCTTTCCATTTCCAAAGGTTTGGGATGACCCGCGCGACGGTCACGGTCGACGGCACGCCCACCCCATTCTCCCGCGTCGAATTTGCAACGGGTCAAACCCTGGACGGATACAATACCCTGTTCCTGGCCCAAGGCGCCATGAACGCCAACCATGGGATTGACATTACCCGGACCGATTGGGACAAGGGCTACGCCATCCTGTGTTTTGACTTCACCCCGGACGGTAGTGGCAACGCCGCGCACATGAACATACAACAGTACGGGACGGTGGGCATCCGCCTTCAGTTTGCAGCAGGGGTCGCCCAGACCTTATCGGTGTACGTGAACTGCGAGTTTGACGCCGCGTACGAAATCAGCAGCAGCCGAGAAGTGAAAACGTTGTAAGCCGAGATGACCACCTACACGTCGCAATTGACGGTCTTGGCCCGTCACGATTGGTGGCTCCGCGCCTCGTTTCGAGGCGTGTTTCCCATGGACCTACGGCCCCGCCGCGTGACCCGCCCCGCCTCGTTCATTCTCAATACCGACAACGCCGACGGACCAGGCACCCATTGGTTGGCCTTTTATTTTCCGCGCCAAGGCCTGAATGAATTCTTCGACAGTTATGGCTTTCCCGCCTCTTATTACGGGTTGCAAGAGTACGTGAGGCAGGGGAACGCCCAGCATAGGGAAAACAGTGTGATGTTGCAAGGGAACAAGTCCAACGTGTGCGGCAGTTATTGCCTGTACTACCTCCTGCGCCGAGCCCACGGCCGGTCCCTGGCGGAGGTCCTGCAGAACCTCCAGCAGTGGAAGACCAAGACAACCAGGGACCGGGCCCTCCAAGCCTGGCAGCGCCAGTACCAGCGCCGGAGTGTGGCGCGGTGGCAGCAGCAAGACAGTTTTCTTCACGATCAATGTGTTATCAGTTTGAGACAAAGTGAAAAAATAAAATAAAACAAGTTCCCCACCTCCCTGTCTTGTTATTCTTGGGAAGGGTGTGAGGCGCAATGGATGTCCGTTTCCAAGCGCCCTGCAATATCTTGATCACGGGTCAGAGTCAATCGGGAAAAACGGTGTTCACCGAAAGACTCTTGCACCATGTGAAATCCCATTTCACCCAACCACCCCTCACGATCGTGTACTGCTATGGCAGCGCCTGGCAACCCCGATTCACCACCCTGCAAAAACAATTGGGGGTGAAATTTGTGGAGGGTCTCCCCGACGACCCGTACGCCCCCTTTCGCGGCAAGCCGGGCCTCTTGATCCTGGACGATTTGATGAAAGAAGGCTCCAAGGACGAGCGGGTAGTGGACCTGTTCACCAAAGGCTCACACCACCGCAACATTACGGTGCTGTACCTGACCCAGAACATTTTCCCGCCAGGCAAGTACACGCGCACCATTTCCATCAACGCGCACTACCTGGTGGCTTTTAAAAACGCTCGGGACTCGTTGCAAGTCCGGAAATTGGCCGAGCAAGCCTTTCCGGGGCAAGTGCCGGCGGTGATGAGGGCCTACCAAGACGCGACCCAACGCCCTTTTGGCTACCTCCTCTTCGACCTGCACCCCCGGACCCCGCCCCAAATCCGGTTGCGCACCAACATTTTCTCCGAGGAGGGACAACAGCATCGCGCCTACGTGCTAGAGGAGGATCAAAAGGAGGTGGGCAATGCGTTGGACCTGTTGAAGCTTCTCTCCCAAACCCCCAAGGTGGTGGTGGTCCCTGGTTTGTCCTACCCCAAGCTCTACACCAAACTACAAAAGCATCTCGTAGGAAAGCAACTGCAACTAAGAGAACAACGAGGGGGTACTAAGAAGAAGAAGAAGAAGACGGTAAAAAGAGTCCAAGAGCTTCAGGGGGCCGTGTGGAAGAGACCCAACAAATCCCCCTTCCATCCTCCTTTTCTAAGCCAGAGACAACGTGCTTTACGATCCCAGAAGTCCCTGGACAAATCGAATTGGGTTAGCTTTATAGCCTAAGTCCCGCAGGGAAACCGTTCAGTTGTGGTGATGGCCTCCCCCTTGCTTCAACGTCACGCGCTGTTCATCCGACAATTTGCCAAAGCGGATCTCGGTCAGAAAAAGAAACTCATCCGGGCCGCGAGTCACACTCAAATCAACGCCGTCAGTGAAGTGGTGCACAACGCCTTGCGTGGAACGTTTCCGATAGGGGCCCGCGCCAAGAAAGTCTTTGCTCCCATCAAGGTGAAACTTCGAAAAATAGCCAACAAAGCCCTGCCGCCGGCCGTGAGGAAAAGGATTCTGCTCTCCTCCTCGACAGCGGTGCAGAAAGCCAAGCTTAAAAAGGCCGTGGGCCAGCGAGGAGGCTTCATTTTCACGACCGCCGCTCTCATTGCCGCCGCCGTTTTTGCTGCCAAAGCGGCCGCCGCCGGAGCTATCAGTGGAGGCGTAGCTTACGGAGCCAAGAAAGCTCTGGAGCAATCCGGAGGGTACAGAGCTCCAGGCTACCCGTCGACAAAATACCCTTCCCCGGAAGAGTACGCCCAAGAACTGAGTCAACCTTATATCTGGTCCTGAATGGTCCAACCAATCCGCAACTGGCCGGCGCCCGAGGGTACAGACCCGGCCCGGTGGCAGTTGTTTTTAGCCCGCCTGCGAAAAAGGCAACGTCAAACCCTGCCGGGAAAAAAAGTCAGCAGGACTGTGCGGGCAGCGAAGAAAATCCAAAGAAAAGTATAAGACGCGGCCGCCCAAGAAGAAATCCCAGACAGGGAAAAGGAAGCGGGCCCCACACCACCCTCCAGCCCCAGTGGGAATTTCCGTGACGCGATGGACCGTGAAGCGACACAAACGAAAAAAGCCATGAAAGAGGCCGAGGGGAAGAACCCTATGCGCATGGTCTTGGTGCCGGAAGAGTCTATGCGGTGGTTGGAACAACAGCTTCGTGTGGACACGACCAAAGGGGTTAAAGTGCTCAGCCAGTACCAAACGGCCATGGCGCAGGTCCTAGAAAACCCAGAGAAACCGGCAAGCGCCGACCAATTTCAAGATTTACTCCAAAAATACGTCCGACGTCGTGAAACCCTTGAGCCTAGTCCCTTTACGGCCGTGGCAGCCAAAGTGTTAACCCAGAGTCAAAGGGGTGCTTTGCGCCGCGTACCCCCCTCCAGCAAACCTTTAGCGTCGGTGCTGGTCAATCTGTTGAAGTTGAAAGGAGCCCAGAAAATTACCTGGAATGCGCAAGGGGAAGTGAAACTCTACGGGCAAACCCTACCGGGCAGTCAAATTGCCGATCTGATTAAAGAAGCCGTGCATCCTTCTTCCACCCGCACGTCGCCCGGCTACCGTGATTTCATGCAATTTCTAGCGGAAGAAAAAATTCCTAAAGATCTCATCCGCCACCCCCGGGATCTCATCTCCAAGAAGAAAGAGTACACGCCCCGGCCTAAACGAACCGCCACCGCCTATCAAGAGGATCTCCCGCCCCAGCCCTACAAAGATCTCCCGCCACCCCGCCGAGAGGAAACACCGTTCTCCAGGACCCCCTACAAAGCCTTCTCCCGTGGGGGTCCCCGTGGGGGTCCCCGTGGGGGTAGCCGCCGCCTCTCTTTTGGCAGAGGACCCCCTGAAAAACCGCCTTTAAATTGGAGTCCTTTCTAAATCCCTCTTCATTAACGCCATGGCACGAACCCTAATGAGACCCGCGGGGATGGGACAAGCCCACTGGCAACGCCGTGTCGCCACCGCAGGGAAGACGGTGGCCCGGAAGAGGTTGCCCCGCCATACCGTGGTAGGTAAAAAAACCAGCAGGACCGCCCGGGCGGTAACGCAACTACAGAAAAAGTATAAGGCGCAAAAGAAAAAGAAAGCCCAGACAGGGGGGACGCAAACCGTGCGCAAGATGACGAGCCGCAAATCGAAAGACGGTCGTACCGAAACAACGATCCGAACGACGACCACGTCGGGCAAGCGACAAGGCAAGAGTATCAGCCGGTGGACCGTCAAACACCTGAAGAAAAAGACTTGAAAAAAGACTTTTACAATTCTCACTCATTACGCGTTGCTCTTCAAGCTGTGAACGTCATGGGTCTAGATATTACTTTCTATGGAGCTGAGGGCGGCGGCGATGTCATTGTGGGCGAGTGCCACCTATGCTATTCTACGTTTGGGAACTGGATGGAAGAATACCTGAACGAAGGCGAAAGGAAGCAGTATGTGCTGAGCGACTGCGAAGGAACCTATTATGGATTGTATGTGGAGTTGGTCTATCATATTTGTATTTGGGAAGGATTTCTGAGCAAGCAACCAAGACTCCAGCCTTACAAGATGGAGTTCCACTAAAATAAAGACTGAGACTTTAGTATCACAGCTCAAAGGAACTGAACTATTTATTACAATAAAAACATTTCTTCTAGAGTCTCTTTGTTTTCTTTAGTAACCGTAAGGGTAGCTCTGATAGCCGTGGAGTACCCTCTTGTCGTAGACCACCTTGAAGGTCTTGGTCTCTGGGCGGGTGTGCAACGTCCTGTCTTGGGTATTGCGGTGGATGGCGTGCGGCGTCACCACCGTCCGTGTGGGTTCCCCTTGGCCTTGCACCATGGCCACCATGGTCTCGAGGTTTACGATCGCCCGATTTCTCACGTTGAGGCGTAGTCCTTTCACCTTGCAGACGGTGCGGCCTTGACTCGTTTCATACCCGTAACTCTTGGGCCCGGTACAGGCAAAACGGACAATGTGTTCCCCTTCTTTAAGTTCGTTGGTCAGGTCGCCTAGAAATCGACCGACCGGGGGCGCCACTTGGCCTACTTTCTGTGTGAAATAGATGCTGTCCGTATCGTGGTAGACGATGCGTTCCTTCAAGAGGTGGAGGTACGAATAGAGTTTCAGGCGTGCATGGGCTGTGGTGTAGGCGGCAAACACAACGTTGGTGTGGGGATTGGAGTCAATGTAATGGGGGGTGGCGTGGTAGTGGACCTGCACCATGTCTTCGTGCACGAACAGTATGTCCTGCACTTCAAACTCGTCGCTCATCATGAGCTCGAAGTAGCGGTCCAGCTCGGTGACGTATTCCGACCGGCGAGGGTTCTGCTTCTGGCCGAACTTGCCCCACAAAGTATTGAGCATCCATTTCGCCAGGGCCCGCATCCCCGCGTTGAACGCGATCTTGTCCCACTCCAGTAAAATCCCCGTGGCCACCCGATAACTCTCTATAAAAGAGGCTTTCTCGGCGTCAGTGTGACACCCGGGCGGCCACCCGCTCGCTTCCTGCTTCATCTTTAGGAAAGTGTTACGTAGTCCGTGAACAACCCCTGGGTCCCGGTGGCGGGATCGTACTGTTCCGACTCGGGATAATGCCATACCCGGTACATTTCCAGGACCCGGTAGCCTTGGCGTAGGGCCTCGTGGAGTTCGTGGCTCACCCAAGTGCCTGTCAAAGCCCGGGCCTCGTCGTCGTGTGCGCAGGGGACCTGGTTCTTGTCATCGGCGCAGGTCCGGCAAAGGGTAAACAACAGTTTCTCCCCCACATGCGTCGGAGGACCGGGAAAAATAGGCTGTGTGGCGGTAGAATCTTCAGGTGGATTAACCCCTCGTACGGGAGGGTAGGGTCTAGATTTTCGGTAAGGATTTCTGGATGGCCCAGCGGAAACCGTTGTGTTTTTTGCACCCAGGGGTATAGGGAGCACACATCCAGCGCCTCCATCCATTCTCTCCCCCATTCTCCCTCGCTCGCTTCCCAGTAAGTCTTGATCCCGTTGGTTCGCCCTCCAAAGAACGCTTTCTTGGGGTCGAGGGGAAGCTGGGTTTGAGGGATGGGCGCTAGGGCAACGATGGTCGGGTCCAAGGCCATGGCCGCCCGGACTTCACACTCCCTGATCGGGACCACGCGGTCCCCTTGCTGACTCAGGTACAACATTTTGTCTCGGGTCCGGTCGGCCAATGTTTTCATGGTACAGTGGAGCAGGGGATGCACTCTGTCTTGATGGGTACAACGGTCACAGCCGTGCCAGAAACAGCCATTTATTTCGTACGCCGTATGGGTGGCGGCGTGGTACCCGTCCAGTTTGTAGGGGCCCACGTGCTTCTCTCCGAGATTGCCCGCGTGCTGGATCTGAATCCCGTCCCGCCGCTCCACGTGGGCCAGCCATTGGAGCGCCAACACCGACTGGACATCCTTGGGGCGGTAGCCAAGCCGTGGCAAGACCGCAATGGTGTTCGGTCTGAGGAATTTCTTGCGGAATACTAGGTTGCACATGGAGGCGAGGGTCACGGTCCTGGTAAAGGGATCTATCCCCGCCGCTTTCATCATTATTGTTCGGAATGCCAAACAGGCCCGTTGTAAGATGGCGACATCCCGGTGGCAATAGAGGGCCAACTCTTTCTGGAAATCGAACACCGTACCCTTGTCCCGTTCGGCCGCATGCCAGGCCACCAGTTCTTGTTTGCCTTGAGGGCTCAGCGAATCCGGTTCGTAATAATGCAGGTCTGGTAGTGGCCCCACATACTGCTGATGTTCTGGTTTGTTAAAAAAGATGGGAAAATCCAGCTTGTTGAGGTTTTCGGCCTGGAACCCAAACGTGACGGGAAATTGTTTGAGGGCCAGTGGGATGAAGAGGAGGGATTCCTTGATGACCAACTTGTAGTCGGGGATGGTCACCACCATTGCTTTGCCACCGCGAAAGAGCACTTTAGGTTTTATGGCATTCTTGAAGAGGTATTCCAGGATGGGGTACGAGTCGTACCCCATAGCGTTGTGGGCCAGGCACACGTAGTTTTCGTGATCCCCCGAGAAGAGCCAGTCGCAGAATTGGGGGAGGGCCGTGGGGCCTCGGAACTCTACTTTCCGTGGACCACATTGAGTGCAGGTGGGTAAGTCTGACGTCACACAGAGATCGCACACTTTCGAGACCCCCGCAAAGTTGACCACGTGCTGCGCTTCCAGGGGCATGGCTTCAAAGTCAAAGAAGAGGTACCGGAACTTGTCTCCCTCGTCTTCTGCGGCGGCGGCTCTCTCTGTCTCCTCTTCTTCCGCCAGGAGGGACGCGTAGGCATCTTCATCCTCTCCTCCTCCATCTCCTCCTCCTCCTGGGGCTAGGCGTAGAACTTGTTGGTCCGCCACTTGCATGGTACACAAGTGGTCCGGGGGCACAATAGCTTGGCAACTCCGGCAACGGTGTTCTCCGCACACGTGAACGCCGGTTCGGCCCCGCTCCAGATGGTCTACCGTCACCCCGCACTGGCCACAACGTGTGTACCGTTCGCACGAACTCCATATTCTGGTGGTGAGGGACCCATGCCCCGTCCGGTGGGGTTGGTGGCGGCGGTGGTTGTCGAAGCAGGCCCCACTCTTGAACCACCGCCGGCACGAGTCACATTTTCTCCAAGAATTTTTCTCCCCAGGGGCGAGGGGAGAGCAATCCTTGACCCCACAACACAGACAGGTCGTGTCACAAGCGTGGTGTCTAGGGTTGTTGTAGGTCTTGTGGCAGAGGGGGCAGAAGTATTTGGCATTCAGGAGACCCCGCATGTTGTTGATGACGTCATAGTGGTTGTTCTCAGTTTGGTAGAGGTACACGCGGTAGCGGGCCTCAGGGAGGTGGCCCGAGTAGATAATGCTATTCATATGCTCTCGGGAGACCAGATTCACTTCTACCCCTTGATCTGCCAAATAGGCTTGGAATCGTTTGAGCTCCGGGATCCCACAGGGTCGAAGAGGGACGCCTGCCTGGCGGTGGAGCTCCAAGGCTAGAGTCCGTTGTCGGGGTCTCCCTCGTCTTAAATCGGGGTAATCAGGATGGTTCTGCTCCCGGGCCAGGGCCGTGACCAATCCTCTGGCCATACATAGTTCATCTAGATTTTTTATCCTCACGATACTTCGTTTTATTTTTCGAAATTTTTCCAAGTCGGTCGTACAGCAACGGGGCGGACGCGCTCCTCCCGCTCTGGGTATTTTCACGTGAAACACATGGATGTGGAAGCAGCCCCGCAGTAGGAATTCTTCATTCGATTGGGTGATCTCCCCAATTCTGGCCATGATTAGGGCGGGGGTGAGGGTGGACCTCATCAGGTAGGGAAAAGCCAACGGGTACTCCAGATGCGGGGCGTCTAGGGTCAGGCGTACTCTGTCTTGCGGTTCGGCCTCCCCTAGGGTGGTCTCCAGGACCCTCTCTAACACGGTCGTGACGTCTTGAAGAGCCTGTCCATAAAAAATAATACATAAAATAAATAAAATAAAATAAAATAAATAATACATAAATAAATGTTAAAAATTAAAAATTAAAAAAGATTAAAAAAAAAAAAATATTTTATGTTTTTAATATTTTTTTATTAAAAATTACAACAATTTAAAATAATAAATAAAAAAAGTGTAGTCCGGCTAGGGAAGATCAAGAAGAAAAAGAAAAAAAAAAAAAATTTGGATTTCCTCACGGGGACTCGAACCCTTACGCTTGGCGCTCGACCCCCTGCTTCTTGCAACAGGAGATTTAACGCTAGGCGCCACCTCGCCGCGCGCTGTGACGTCATGCCAAAATAGTGTAGTCAACCCTTACCTCAGGCAGAGTCACGCGGGGTCGCATCCTTATGTTTAGTTCGTAGTCCTTGCAGGTCGTCTTGAACTTTTTACACGCTCTGGTCCGGGTTTGTAGGAGTTCAAAGACTTCCTCCTCCTCCTCCTCCTCTTCCTCTTCCTCTTCCTCCACGGCAGCGGCGGCGCTGATTTTCTTCTTCTTCTTTTTCCCTCCTCCTCCTCCTCCCTCGTTTGCCGTTGGGAAACAAGGCGTGGAGACATTTCTCAGGCTCGAAATCGTCCTCGTTGTCCTTCTCGTAGTTCTCCTCGTGGTCCTCCTCGTTGTCCTCCTCGTGATTCTCCTCGTGGTCCTTCCTCTTGGGGGACTTGGGACCGATTTTTCCCCACGAGAGGTTGAGGGACCGTTTTTGCCAATAGTCTGAGCGAAATGAACTTTCCAGATCTTGTGCCGTCACTTCCGGAAGCACGTCGGGGAGGTTCAGCGCCTCGACGGCTTTTTCTATTTGCTCCTCGGTGGTGGCGGTCTCTAGAGCCTCCATCTCGGGGAATGTAAACGGTTCTTGCGAGGAGGAGTCCACCCCCGGGGGGAAATCCACATCCTCCAGGAAGGCGAACAAATCCTCGGCGTTGTACCACGGATTTATTTCTTCGAACGTGAGCTCGTCCTCTGGGTCTCCCCCTGGGTCTCCCATCGGTTCTCCCACTGGTTCTCCCACTGGTTCTCCCACTGGTTCTCCCACTGGTTCTCCCACTGGGTCTCCCCCCGGGGAGGGATGAGGCGCCTGACGGGTAACGGCATAGTCCTCTTTTTCTTCTTCGAGGGTAACTGGGTTGCCTTCTTCATCTAGGTAATTCCAAGAGTCCATCGTGCTCACACTAACCCAAATCAAAATTCATCGCTCGCTTTTATGTTTTTTACCCTGCTCTCTGATTGGTGCCTTTTTCTCGGCCGGTGATTGGTTCCCCTAGAAGGAACACGGTTCATGATTGGTGGAATTCGATCCGCTTTTGGTTCGACTTGAACCCCTGGGGTCTAAGAAGCCTCTGAAAAACATCTCCCCCTACCCCTTGTTCTTCAAAAATTGTCTCACCCCCACCCCCGGGAGCCCTTCTTCCTTCCTTCGTTGAACCGTAATCACTTTGCATTTTCTAAACGCCTTTTCTGAGCTCCTTTGATCCTCCAAGCTAGAGCCTCTCGACAAACGCGCCCAGCGAGGTAAACAAAAACTAGTCCAACCGGTTTATCCCAGTTTAGGAGCCTCTCGTGAATGAGATTTTGTAAGGCAAAGGCGTGCGGTTCCTGATTGGTGGAAAACTAGTCTAACCGGTTTATCCCAGTTTAGATTCTCGTGAATGAAAGTGACATTATGCAAAGGCGCGCGCTCTCGATTCCTGATTCAGCCGTATACGAGGTTTTGGCAGTAAAGGAACCCTTTCCCGGGTCGCCGAAGACGAAAAAAATAGTGGAAAATGTTGAAACCCTGGATGGGTAATTCCAGCAAAAAATTTAGACCATTTCAGGACTGTTTTGGGGGTGAATTTTGAGAGTCAAAAACCAAAAATCCACTGAACTTGAATTCGAACCCATTTCGGATCGAATGACCCCGCCAATCACAGCGCTCGCTCCGCTTAGCGAACCAATCGTAGGCCGAGCTTAGGGCACCAATCACAGCCCCATCCTTTGCCCCATAAATACTAGCCCCAACCGGTAAGTTTACACAAAATTTTCTCTTGGAATTCACCCTGAGCCTTGACTAATCTTTTCTTCTTTGGTTTTTCCCTTTTTATTTCACCAGTCAAACAACAAACAGCAACAAGCCAAGAACAACAGGTGAGTTTTACACAAAATTCTCTCTGGAGATTCAACCTGAGGCTTTACTAATATTTTCTTCTTTGGTTTTTCCTTTTTGTTTCACCAGACAAACAACAACAACGCTATGGCTGACCGTAGGGTCTTCCGAGAGAGAGAGGTACTATCCTGCGACTTTCTTTTTGTCTTGGATCACCCCCGCTAATTTTTCTTTTGTTTTTCTAGAATATCAACGGCGTCCGTGAACTCAACCTGGCTCAAGTAAGTTGTGGATGTTCTCCCACCTCCCTAAAACAGTGTTAACGTTCGGTCACTGCTTCACAGAGCCGTTCATTTTATTGGCAAACATTTCCCCATTCAGTAAAGTTTTGATTAATTTTTATAAGATTTTTTGAGGTCCCCCGGGGGGATCTCCGCTCTCGTCAGAGCGCCTCTAGTGAACTAATGTCTCTAAAACAGTATTCGGTTTTTAATTTTTTAATTTTTTAAAATTTTTCTTTTCCGAACAGACTTATTTACCTGCCGCTACGAATTTGACAGACAGGCATTTCATTTCACACGCTATTATACTAAGAAAAACTGGGTTACCATTGGATATCCTTGCGAGGATAGGGGCCTACGTCTGTGGACAGAAGCGGACAGAGAAGCGACGGGAGAAGCACTACCAACTATTTTTTCCGACCTTACTCATGGTCACCTGCCTCGAGGCGTGGGAGTTTGAATCTTCCTATTATTGGGATGGCAGTTTTTACGAGTTGCCCCACAACAAACACTTTCAGGGAATAGCCCCCATTGAGGCCGCCCATCTTATTGAGCCTCTGACCGAATATGATTTCCATTGGTGTCGGCTGTGCCATTGTAACAGACTCATTTGCATACGCCATTGCAGCATAGGGATTCTGTATCAACGGTGTCCCCACCATCCTATTTTTTCTGATGTGTGGGACGAGGGGTGGGGACGCTTTCCGTGGCGTAAACTTTTCTTTCATATTGAGTGTTGACTCCTTTTTATTTTATTTTTATAGTGTTTAAAATGCAATTTTCTACCCGAAGACCAACTACCTCCTCTCCCTTGTTGCGGAGAAACAATGTGCTCTGCATGCTTCGTTAGTCATATGTACAAGATATTAACGGAAGAGGGAATCCCCCGTTGTTTTTATTGTAATTCGAGGATTCGTCACCAATTTTATGTTACCCATGGCAGTATTATTGTCTTTAGACATGGCACCACATTTGCAAGTGCCGCTTTACCCATTGATCATTATTACAAGCGACATTATGAGATGGTATACCCTCATCTTTGAAAGGAAAGTTTACGCCCTAGATTTACTGGATAGTTCCCGTGGCGTACGTTTTTAGTAGCCCTAAATTTTTTTCTTTTTAGTGTTTGAGATGCAATGCCTTACCAGAGCAACAATTGCCTCCTCTACCCTGTTGTGGGGGTACCCTGTGTGCCGCATGTTTTATAGCCAGACTCTCGAAATTTCTAAAAAGACGCACGATCCCACGGTGTTATTATTGCCATTCAAAATTTCATCACCAATTTTATGTGAAATCGGGGAGTATAATTATTTTTCATCATGGTCGTAATTTTAGCATTATTTGTTTACCGCTAACTTTGTTGCACAGCAAAAATTACAATATCGTGTATTAAAAGTTTACGCCACGGGAATGATCTTTTTCAATTTTTAACAATTATTAGAGCGTTTTGCTCAATTTTTAAAGATCATTTTCATAAAATAATAGAGCGACTGGCTCACGTTTCTAAATTTACATATAGTAGAGCGAGTGGCTCACCTTTTTATCAACCATTTTTCATAAAACAATAGAGCGACTGGCTCACTTTTTTTTAAACTATTTTTCGAACATACGTTTATTTTACCTTTTTAAAATCATTTTTCATAAAATACTAGAGCGAATGCTCACAAAGTTTCGGCTATTTTCTCTCTCTCTTGGACAGACCCTCGGTGGCCTGTATATATGTATATAGTTTTTATATTTTTATATTTTTATATTTTGGTTGAAAAGATACCTTTGATTATTATTATTATTATTATTTCAAATACACTTGTATTAATATCTGATACCATTTTCATATAGTAGAGCGATTGGCTCACCTTTTTAACTACCATTTTTCATAAAACAATAGAGCGACTGGCTCACTTTTTTTTTTTTTAAACTATTTTTCGAACATACGTTTATTTCACCTTTTTAAAATCATTTTTCATAAAATACTAGAGCGAATGCTCACAAAGTTTCGGCTATTTTCTCTCTCTCTTGGACAGACCCTCGGTGGCCTGTATATATGTATATAGTTTTTATATTTTTATATTTTTATATTTTGGTTGAAAAGATACCTTTTGTTATTATTATTATTATTATTTCAAATACACTTGTATTAATATCTGATACCATTTTCATATAGTAGAGCGATTGGCTCACCTTTTTAACTACCATTTTTCATAAAACAATAGAGCGACTGGCTCACTTTTTTTTTTTTTAAACTATTTTTCGAACATACGTTTATTTCACCTTTTTAAAATCATTTTTCATAAAATACTAGAGCGAATGCTCACAAAGTTTCGGCTATTTTCTCTCTCTCTTGGACAGACCCTCGGTGGCCTGTATATATATATATATGTATATAGTTTTTATATTTTTATATTTTTATATTTTGGTTGAAAGGATACCTTTGATTATTATTATTATTATTTCAAATACACTTGTATTAATATCTGATCTTTTGGTGAGGCTGAAATGGCCCACCGCCATTGTAATTTAATTTTAATTTGACGGAAACAAAGTTGTTATAACCAAACACAAGTCTCTTTTATTGTCTCCTTATGACATAGTGGTTGAATCCCATAAGGCCACAAAGTAGCTTAGGACATAGTGGTTGAATCCCATAAGACCACAAGGTAGCTTAGGACATAGTGGTTGAATCCCATAAGGCCACAAGGTATAGGGGTTGCTTCCGACCACAAGGGTAAAATCCCGGGGGGCCGGCTTGTCCCCAAAATCTAGGTCTTCTTGGTTCAATAGCTCACGTGGGGCCGGTACTTGGCTCGGGGCGGAATGTCTATAGGGGGGTGGGGAGGGTGGGGGATCCTCGGCCGTTGACCCAGTAGGGGGTCTGGAGGACGTCTCTATTGGACTCCACACATTCCCCGCAGGGGAACTCCCCTGGGGACCCCCCTGGGGACCCCCCTGGGGACCTCCCACCGACCAATCCCCACCCTGGGTTTGGTCTCTCCCGACGCCCCGCCGAGCCCCTCCCGAACGCCCGACACGGTCCGACCATTCCCAGGCCTGGCTTGGGTCTCCAAACACCCCTTCGGCCCTGGCGGGGCTCAACTTCCGGTCAAACCTGCCTTGGGACCCCCCGCTGGGGGACAGGTTTGGCGGCGCTACGTGCTGTGACGTCATTTTAAGCCTAAACTTCCGGTCAAGCCTCACTTTGGTCCCCCAACGGGGGGCCCATTTTGGTGGCGCCACGTGCTGTGACGTCATTTTAAGCCTAAACTTCCGGTCAAGCCTCACTTTGGTCCCAACTGGGAGGACCAGTTTGGCGGCACCACGTGCTGTGACGTCATTTTAAGCCTAAACTTCCGACCAATCCCACGCCTGGCTTTGGCCGCCAACTGGGGGACAGTTTGGCGGCACCACGTGCGCTGTGACGTCATTTTAAGCCCCGCCCACTCTCTCGGCCAATCAGGAGGCTCGCTTAGGTCCCCAGTGAGCCTATCTACTACTGGCAGGGTACACTGCAGTGAGGTTTCTCTCTTGATTTTTACGTGTAGAAAATGGACTTCTGCTATCTGTTAGTCTGCGGGAACCTGTCACACTTATTTAAGCGAAGAAGTATTTTATAATCAGATTTTTTTGTACTCACTGGATATTTTATCGATGTCTGAAGTATGGGTCGACATCTCCGCGTATTTTCAAACTCCATCGCTTTTAGAGCTGTTCATTGGAATCAAATATGTGAAAAGAATCCCTAGATCTTCTTTTCTGACTATTATTTGTACAATTGGAATTACAGAAGTGGAGATGAAGTAGCTTTTTCATCCAAACTCGCGACCAACAACAGAGCAAATAGTAAGCGCTACGTAACCGACAACCCGGAAGCCTCGCTTTCAATCCAAGATGGCCGAAGTGCGATAATAGCCCATTATGGCTTCCAGACTGAGCAAAGGGTTTTCAAAACACATGGGAGATAACAAAACTATAAAGGTAAGATGTGATCATTCAATTGTTGTGGATTGTAACAAGAAAATGGAATATCGTGCTAAGTTATCATACTTTTAGTTCAGCTGTTGTTTGAGGGTCATTCCACGGTATTGTGTATGTTGCGAAGGGGACATTCAGAAGCAGTTTTCCTGCCATAGCATGATATAAAATAATTAGAGCTGATCAATTTTGCCTTTATATTGTGGATATCCATTATATCTATGTACTATAATGTTGTTATTCTCTCTGCATAGTACTGATGGCATACTGTAATAAGATAAGTTACTGTTGCGGATGGAACTCAGAGAATTTGCTATTCTTGATTTACCAGGTTTAAGTGAAATTTTCTCTGATTCTGCAATGAATTTTAAATGTATATATTTTTTTGTGCCAAAGAGTACTTTATCTATTTTAGATTAATGGTAAAAAAGTGTAGCTGCATTTGCTATATTCTTATCAAAACTGGTTTCATTTAGACTGTGACCTGTTGCGGAGGGGACGTTGCGGAGGGGACGTTGCGGAGGGGACATTTTGTCCACACTTATATATTATTTTATTATTTAGTTTAATTCTACTCCTTTCTGTATTAGAGGACATAGTATAATTCACCAACAAAGAAAGGAACATCAAAATAACCCTACAGAGAAGCCATATTAAATCAGAGCACATGTCATTGTAATTACCCACAATTCATTGCTTCCTACTGTACATTGCTCAGTACAGGATTTACCAGCATTCTTTGCAAGTACATGTATATTAAGTACTGTTAAATTATGTACAAGTTAAAATAAATGATGGCAAATTACTTGGATTATGCAAAGCCATATAAATGATATTGTAAAAAAAGCTGTTAGCAGATGTTTTAGCAGAGAGGAGAAAAACAACAGCAAATGGGAAAAAGAGAAAAGTGACAGCAAATGGGAAAAATGGATTAAAAATCTCCAAAATGATGGTGAAAAGTTTCATACATATAAATATATTTTTCAGTTGATTTCAGTTGAGCTGCTGTAGTTTATATTAAATGTACATTGTAGTTACAATGTAGGACTACCTGTGGTTTTACTAGAATTTAAATGAAAGGCCCTGTTTATTGTTAAATTTTAAATGTGTCTTGGGTTACTTACTATAATTATAAATGAATACAGAAACTATAAGTACTATACTACTATTTTACTTACACATTTTGAATATAATTTAGATTCACCTCTTAGAAGATGTCCCCTCCGCAACAGAAATGTCCCCTCCGCAACATAAAATAGAACTTATTTAAACCTTTAAATGGAGAGCCCAGGAACTTTACAATACAGTACAATATACCTCCAGATATAAATCAGAAGTTATCATACTGTGTACCTAATATGACTATTTGACCACTAATAACATAAACTTTAAGGTGTGAAATTGTGGCGGAGGGGACATTTAGCAAATGGACAATGTCTACCATGTGATTCTGACCAAAGAGTCAGCATGTAACAACTGCTTTTTAAAAGGAACAAGGAATAGTTTATGTCCTGATAAGTTTTGAAAGATTTTAGTTTTTTGTTTAATTTATAAATAAGTAATTGATTTGTCCCCTCCGCAACGGCCATTTTGGCTTTTATTGTAATTGATTATAATTTATGCATCACATTTTTTTAAATAAACTATCATCACTTAGCTACAATTCTATGAACACTTTAGGTCTGTTGGAAAACATTAAAAATAGTGATCTTCATGTCCAAAATACCGTGGAATGACCCTTGAACGGTTTCGTTTGAACAACGGTTTCGATTGTGCGTTGTGGTCTTCATTATTTGAAAGCTTTTAATTTGTGACTTATCCATTTTAATGACCAAATCCATACAAAAAGGTTTACCGTGTTTATGTAGAGTGAATCTTTTAGCAAAAGGATCGATCGAAATCGCGTATTACTGACTACTTTTCGAAGAGAGTGAAATGTCTCACACCTATCAGTGTTAGCCCGAGGGGGGGGGGGATTTGACAGGCAGGGCTACCCTGAGGATTGGGATTTTGACAGACGCTGCCTGCCCACGGTGGGGCTATTTATAGCAAACATAAGATGGGACAGATACAGTACGGGTATTTGATATTTTTGACCAAACGTGTTGTCCGGAGGGTGGGGAATTTGACATTCCTTAGGGGGAAAATGTCAAAACCCCATCCCCTCCCCCCTCAGGTTTAACATTGATAGGTGCATAAAGACTGGTATTTTAACTGAAATTTCACTTTATACAGCAAAAGGGAAAATTTCTTTTTTAGAATTGAAATTTCATGTGTTTATACATAATAAATTATTTGCAATTCAAACAAATTCAGTCAATACTTTAAAATTCTTCAAGTTTTCGTTTCTGTAAATTCGTGGACATTGTGAAGTTGCACTTTGTGCATGTGAAATTTCACTTTATAGCTAGACCAAGGAGAAATAAAATTTCACCTTCAAAACTTGACAGAAGTAAAATTTCACTTTTTAAGGGATAATTTTAGTTCACCACATTACAATCTTTTCGAAAAGTATGTGTAGAGATAGAATACTATACAATTTTGGAAAATAACTGTTGCTATGTACATTGTCATCCCTCATATTTAGTAAACTATAACATCTAACTGTCTTCTATTATAGGCACAGCACTTTATGTCACTTGATGACTTGCAAGTGCTTGAACAGGAAGGGGTCTATCAATTGCAGATCAAATCAAGAACATGAGCTGCATGTAGAAATTATGTGTGGATTCAGTTTTAGTGAGCCAGTGCACTATGAGGCTATGAAATCTAATTGACATTAAATAATTTATAATAGCAAGTTTATTATTATTATATTTTTTAAATAGTTTGCAATTATTTTAATTCTGCCATGTTATATGGTAGAGGTCTTTTATTAGATTTTATGTTACCAGACTGTAGCCAGGTGTTTTATATATCATACCAGAACAGCTTATAACCAGGATTTTATCGTGTATTATAACAAACTGGTTATACTAGGCCATTTCAGCTGTTTTGAGCCCTCCATCTCTTTATTAAATTGATTGAAACCAGCTGACTACTGTAAAAACTCTATTAAGTCCGGACCCCTCTCTAATAAGCCCACATATTAACACTAATTTTTAAATAAGCCCCCTCTCTATATTAAATTAGCTCCCCCTTCCCCAGCTCCTAACCAATCTTAAAAACAAGACTTGTAGAGACTGTACATGTATTTTATTATTTTACATAACATCCCCCACATACAGTTTCATGTGAGTAGTACTGGCAGAACAGTACTGACTGTGATTTTACCATTATGGTTTCACTTGAACTAGAACCTGGAATTACCGGGCTTTTGGTGCCTGGGAATGATTATATTTGCAATCGTGGCTGCCAGCTTTCTGGCAACTTAAGTAGAGCTCAGGAACCTGAATGTACTTACAAAATGCGTCATAGGAAACAATTTGCATTAGTATTTTCTGTGTGTGTCAGCAAATGATGGCAAGGTATATATATGTAAATTTGTAAAAAGCAGTCAAGAAAGTGCTGTTCTGTTCTTATTGTAGAAAATGTTTTTAGAAATGTTTTCATCAATTTCTGAAATACACAAGATGCGAGGTTGAAGCAAAACAAAAAGTAAACTTAGGTATAAAGCAATTTAATAGTTATTTAATTTATATTTTCACATATAAGCATTTTAATTGAAGTATCTTGGTTAAGGGCTGCTGTATAATTGTCTGATTAAAACATTTTTTTATTATTATACTGAGGAATTGTACATTATATAACTGCTTATGGGTTTTAAGCTTCAACCAGGGTTAAAATTAAATGGGCGGTAATGATCACTAAAAGTAGCCTGCTTTAACCAGTGTTTTACCAGGGTTACCGAGCTTTAACCAGGGTTTTACCAGGCTTACCGCCGAGCCTTAACCAGGGTTTTACCAGGCTTACCGAGCTTTAACCAGGGTTTTACCAGGCTTACCGAGCTTTAACCAGGGTTTTACCAGGCTTACCGAGCTTTAGCCAGGGTTTTACCGGGCTTACCGAGCTTTAGCCAGGGTTTTACCGGGCTTACCGAGCTTTAACCAGGGTTTTACCGGACTTACCGAGCTTTAACCAGGGTTTTACCGGGCTTACCGAGCTTTAACCAGGGTTTTACCGGGCTTACCGAGCTTTAACCAGGGTTTTACCGGGCTTACCAAGCTTTACCCAGGGTTTTACCGGGCTTACCGAGCTTTACCCAGGGTTTTACCGGGCTTACCGAGCTTTAACCGGGCTTACCGAGCTTTAACCAGGGTTTTATCAAGCCTTACTTGAGGTTATCCAGGTTTTCTTTTAAATTGACCGGGTTACCTGGGTTAGCCAGGTAACCCCGGTAAATTTCTCATTGGGTAAAGCCTGGTAAACTTACCGGGCTACCCCGGTATTTTAACCAAGCTTTAACCCCGGTAAACCCCGGAATTACCGGACTTTTGGTGGCTGGGCAGTGAGTGAGTGAGTGAGTCTACAGGTACCAAGAATGTGCCAGTTTCCACCGAGGGCTGTTGCTCCTCGATCTGGTATCGCTTCAGCTGGTCCTGGTGGCATGGCATCAGTTCCTCAGCCTCCACTCCCAACTAAGGATGGCCCCTAGACCTTAAAGGCCAGCAAGAACCTGATTGTTGTTTACCAGCCATAAACCCCATAGACCAGTTAGAACTTGTCGATTACCTTGCAACTTCTTTTTTTGAATGATTGCTGCTGTCATTTTGGTTAGGGATGGGTTTTATTTGGGTTAGAATATCAACATTCTCAATAATGATACCCATAATCCTACTCGCAATGATTAAAAAAATATATTATGTCCACTAATAGTTTATTCCCTCTGATATCTAAACCTACTAGAACTACTACAGAGTTACTCAGCCACTCTTATTGATAACATGTTTACTAATAATTTGTTCTATACTGATATATCTGATCACCTTCCTATATTTCAAATAACAAATCTTAAGCTCTCTGCTATATCTCATCCAAGCCAAATTTATACTTGTATTGTTTCTACAACTAATATAGGTAAATTTCGATCAAGACTAACCAACACTGATGGAGTTTTATTTACAATACACCTTCTCCAAATGACTCATATGACTTATTTCTAAATTTATTACACCCTATTTATAACTCTTGTTTGCCATTAAAAACTATTAAACACCACATTAAAAATCATTCTAAACCTTGGTTCACACCTGGATTAATGAACTCGAGCAGAAGGAAAAATTCCCTATACAAGATTGCTTTAACTGTTGAGAATAATAAAAAGTATAAGACATTTCGTAATAAATACAACTCCTTAATAAAGATAGCAAGGAAAACATATTTCCATTGTCAATTTTTTTTATTAATTCCTCCTTAAGAAAAACTTGGTCTCTTATTTAAATCAGTTATCTCTAAGCAATCTAATAATAAACCCACAATCATGAAATATTCAAATGGTCAATATTCTGACCCTGTACAAATTGCAACTACTTTAATCATTTAAGTCACGCTAAGTTCATGTCAGGTGACTATGCCAACAGCATGTTTTTATTTACAACAACCACCAATGAAATTATCACATCAGTGACTTCTCTAAAAAAATAGCCATAGTGAAGGTTGGGATGGTATCAGTATTATACCTATCAGAGCAACAATTGATTTACTTGCATCTCCTCTTTCCTTCATTTAATGGTAACTTGTTGCTTTCTAATCGTATATTTCCAGATAAACTTAAAATTGCTAAAGTCATTCCAATCTATAAAGCTGACAATGTTTCTACATTTTCTAACTATAGGCCTATCTCTATTCTGCCATGTAACTATAGGCCTATCTCTATGCATGTCATTTTAATAGAATCTCAAATTTATTTACTAAATATAACATTTTAAATGACCACCAATATGGCTTGAGTCGACATCACTCTGCAGCATTGGCTTTTCTTGAACTTATTGATCACATATTTCAAGGCCTTAAGAAAATAGTGAGTTTACAATAGGAATTTTGGTTGACCAAAAAAGGCTTTTGATACTGTCAATCACACAATATTACTGAGTAAGTTGGAGTTTTATGGAGTCAGAGGTTTACCTTTAGCGTGGATGAAAAGTTATCTAAATAGTAGACAGCAATATGTTGAAATTGATAATTCTAAATACCCATATAATACTATTAGTTGTGGAGTACCATAGCTCCATACTGGGACCACTCCTCTTTTTGATATACAGTAATGACTTGTTTCATTGCTCTAAATATCTCTCGTTCATTCTTTTTGGTGATGACACAAATATATTTTTAGCCACAAAGACATAAATATGCTTCTTGATATTTTAAACACTGAACTTATTCATTTTGTCTCCTGGTTAAATGTTAATAAATTAACTCTTAATAATGGCCATATTTATATAGCATCATATCACCACAGTCTCATGGCGCTTTACATTTTACTGACATATCCCATCAGTGAATTTTTTCGGACTGCAATTTCGGCGCCAATGGCAGCCACGCAGTTTACAATGTTGAGTGTGTGGTTAGTACAATGGCCAGGCTGCTGTACCGGGTGACAATCCCCTGCTCTTTTTCGAATAGTACAGCAGGTTCTTTCACGTTCCCTTCAAATGCTGATTAGAAGTAGAAGGAGGCAAGACCAATGGCTTATAAACGTCCCTGCCTAAGGACGCGGCCGGGTTCGAACCCCCGACCTCCCGCACTCTAGACCGTGCTCTAGCTACCAACTGAGCTAACCAGTGAGGCGGAACTCTTCACCCTGATAGAACGAAATTTATATTTTTTCATCCTGCAAGAAGAAAAGGTCAATCTAGATAATATCAAAGTATATATAAATGGCAAGTCAATTAAAGGGACAGACAATTAAATTCTAAGTTTCTAGGTGTTATAATTAATCAAAACCTTTCCTGGACATCTCACATTCACACTCTAACTTCTAAGATTTCCAGAGCCATTGGTGTTATTAATAAATCCCGTCTATTCTTGTATTGTGATACTCTCCGCATTCTGTGTAATTCTCTTTTATTACCTTATCTACACAATATGGAAACCTTATATGTGAATCAACTTATCCTATACATATTCACCCTATTTTTATCTAACAGAATAGTCGGAATTATTACCCATTCATCCTAACGTGCCCACACAACCATATATTATTCAGTAAGCTTAAAGTGTTATCTATTTCAAATATCTACAACTTCAGATCTCATGCTTCATTTTCTACCATATTAATAAACTATTACAAAGGCTGTTCCATTGTCCTCCCTATTCAAATTCAATCAGGATTACCATCAACACTTTACAAGACACCAGTCTGATATGCATCACCACTTTCACAAATACAAACACTCTATTAGATCCCAACATATGGAATGAGATTCCCTTATCCCTTCGTCAATCTCTATACTGAACCATACAACTCTGAAATTAAATTAAAGACATACTTCCTTTCTCATTGATTCAATTTGTATATTACCTTTTCCTTAAGTTACCTATTGTGTATTTACAATGTCACTCGATTATTGTTACTCCCTGTTTTGAACTGTTTAGATTATTTATGTAGTATTTCTGTTAGTTGTGTACATGTAATTTAGTTTAGCCTGATATAATTCCTAGTTTATACATTCTTAACTTCTTTCATATGTATTTTTTTGTCTTTTCAGTCTGTATTGTAAGAACATTTGATCTAGCCAACATACTTTATTATTGTAATTGTATGATTTAATGACCCTTGTCACTTCGACTTTACATTTATCTATTGTATAGCTCAATAAATATTCAAATGGTTAAAGAATTATCTATTATATCCTATAATGTAATTATATATGTTTCTATCTTAATATATATTAGTAAAGGCCTACTCCGGGTCCTAAAGTCGCTTAAAGTCACCTTAAGCTAAGTCGCCTTAAATCGCATCAAGTCGCTTTAAGTCTCCTAAAGTCGTCTTAGAGTTGCTGACAGGTATAATCAACTAAAAGCTTATATTTGCATTATAACTTCACTTTTTTCTTTAGTCGCCTTTAAAATAAGTTGCTTGAAGTCGCCTAAAATTTCTCCAATTTTTTTTCTCCAAAAATTGCTTAAAGTGCAACTACATGTAACCCCTTTTGCAATTTTTATACATATGAATCTTTGAAAGGTTTTGGGTACTTCTGCGAAGACATTTTTGGCTTACATAGAATACTCTATGTTCTATGCTTGTTTGAAATGATGAAAATTTGACCTTTCCTGACCCATGACCGCGTAAGAAAAAGACTGGGTCTATTCTTGATCTACGTCACCTCATTAATGCATTATTCTCCATGCCGCCTTTCTATCACAACAACATCGATATATAGATAATACACACAGTCTGTGAGTTGTTAGTAAAGAAAACAGTTATTTTAGACAAGCTGCTAAATATTTATTCAAATTATTGCAAAGTGGAATGAATTAGATGACGTAAGATCAAGAATCGACCCAGTCTTTTTCTTACGCGGTCATGGGTCAGGAAAGATCAAATTTTCACCAATTTCAAACAAGCATACAACATAGAGTATTCTATGTAAGCCAAATATTTCTTCGCAGAAGTACTCAAAACCTTTCAAAGATTCATATGTATAAAGATTGCAAAAGGGGTTAGTTGCACTTTAAGCCGCCTTAAGTTGCTATTCATCGTCTTAAATTACACCGACTTTAGGACCCGGAATAGGCCTGAAACAAGTGGACGGCGTAGCGAAATTTCAAGTGGGGGCTATTTCAAGTGGGGGAGTGGGGGGCTAAAAATTGTCATAGTTTTAAATGCATGGAAGTAACTAGGCAAACTATTATACAGTATTGGCAAAAAAGGTTTGGGGGGGGGGGAGCTATAGCCCTCCCAGCCCCCCCGGCTGTGCCGTCCCTGTGTACACTTTATCTGCATACCCTAATATTTGTTTACAGACTGCTATAGCATTAATTTTAATAAACTGAATTACAAACAGCTGCAGAATATTAGATTTATTTTAATAGAATTAAGGCCCAAACCAATAATTTGCTTGCATTTTCTGATTCTGTTTGGTTGTATTAATGTCTTCAGTAGATCAATTTTTCATACAACGTGATTAAATAATGATTTTCTGGTGCATTAATTCTGGGTTCCAACTTCCGGTTACATCTCTAACCTCGGTTTCAGGTAACAGGAAGTAGGAACCCATATTACGCAAAGGGAAAAACGTCCTAGCCTCATGGAAGTGAGGCTAGAGATGTATCTCGATATAACCGGAAGTTTGAACCCAAAATTATGCAAAGGATCTATTGGCCCAGAGAGGTTGAAGGTTTAAAATAAAGAGTTTTGTTTTCTCATGAATTTTATTGAATGTAACAGGGTCACTAGGTCGCATAATCTGACAACTCATTTTAGTTATTTCATGTGGTTATATATATACTAGAAAAACAGACACTGGGACACGGGGTAAAACCTGTTTTAACTGTAATAGAGAAGGACATTTTGCTCGGGACGCTACTGAAATGTCCTGCAAAAGGAAAACATTGCAAAAAATGTGGGATATATGGACACACACCACGCTATTCTTAGGCAGCATTTCTCTTCACCACCTTTCCTGCACCCACCTCCAATTGCATGCCGAGTAATGGACAAAAAATTCACAAGGGGTCCCCCCTTCTGCGACTTTTTTATAAGTCTTTTACCCCTACAACCAAGAGCGGTGATTTGGTCTCGAGCCGTTGCTTTAAAGTGACAAAAACACATCCTGATAGGTTGAGCAGGGGTAAAAGACTGCCAACTGCAGGATTTCATTGAATATTTTTTTCCTGTGTCTGATTAAGCACAAGCACAACAGAAAAATCCTGTGAAATTCCCTCACAAAACCTACTAGAAGCAAACAAAGTACTTTTCAGCCGTCCTCAGACTTAATGATGTACTCTAGCTCTCTGACAGTGGCATTATATTTTTCTTCAAAATTAAAGCACAATGCATTGGAAAGCCTACAAAAGTAGCGATACCTACCGTCGACGAGTACGTAGAAATTGCGTGGAAAGTTTGAGCCCTCGCCTTAAAAAGTCAGCAGTATTTAACTACCCTGGGCTAGCCCACACAGCGGTCAAACGTCTGCGCGTGCGTATTACGGTCAGTCTGGTGGGCGGCCGCGCGAATTTCCCGCGCAAATTTACCTTAAAACCTATTACAGTGAACTTCTACCCCCAAAAGTTAAGAAAAATACGTGAAAGTTAAGCTTTTTATTTTCACAGTCGACGAGAAATTGAACAAACTTCAAACTGTGAGTTTACCCAAAATTTTCGTAATTTACCAAAGAAGTTCTCAAGGTTTGAAAGCGGGTTTGTGAACAGTGACGGCCGCCGGCTCGCTTCGAATTTGTTTTGGAATAGGTTGTTGTTGCAAGACTTTTGACACATGCGCAGACGTTTGACCGCACAACCTATTCCAAAACAAATTCAAAGCGAGCCGGCGGCCGTCACTGTTCACAAACCCGCTTTCAAACCTTGAGAACTTCTTTGGTAAATTACGAAAATTTTGGGTAAACTCGCAGTTTGAAATTTGTTCAATTTCCCGTCGACTGTGGAAATAAAAAGCTTAACTTTCACCTATTTTTCTTAACATTTTGGGGTAGAAGTTCACTGTAATATGTTTTAAGGTAAATTTTACGCTGGAAATTCGCGCGGCCGCCCACCGCGCAGACGTTTGACCGCTGTGTGGGGTTACGCGCACACAGCGGTCAAACGTCTTGCAACAACAACATATTCCAAAACAAATTCAAAGCGAGCCGGTGGCCGTCACTGTTTACACAACCGTTTTCAAACCTTGAGAACTTTTTTGGTAAATTACGAAAACATTTGGTAAACTCACAGTTTGAAGTTTGTTCAATTTCTCGTCGACTGTGAAAATAAAAAGCTTAACTTTCACGTATTTTTCTTACCTTTTTGGGGTAGAAGTTCACTGTAATAGGTTTTAAGGTAAATTTGCGCGGGAAGACTGACCGTAATACGCACGCGCAGACGTTTGACCGCTGTGTGAGACTAGCCCACACAGCGGTCAAACGTCTGCGCATGCGTCAAATGTCTTACAGCAACAACATATTCCAAAACAAATTCAAAGCGAGCCGGCGGCCGTCACTGTTCACACACCCGTTTTCAAACCTTGAGAACTTGTTTGATAAATGACGAAAATGTTTGGTAAACTCACAGTTTGAAGTTTGTTCAATTTCCCGTCGACTGTGAAAATAAAAAGCTTATCTTTCACGTATTTTTCTTAACTTTTTGGGGTAGAAGTTCACTCAGTCTCGTACCCAGAGCTCATCTCCACAGAGAGAGCTCTGGTAACAGCCATTTTTTGGTCCTTGCTGATTGGCTAAAACAAAACGCATGCGTCGATAGGTACATTATTTGCAGCCCGGCGTTTCATTGATAAAATATGGTACAGTTAGTTTTCAGATATCTACTGTATATATCTAAATTAATGTAATATATATATATATATGCATATGTATATATATAAATCTGCTACATGTAACTGAATCATATATATATCATATTTTATATGTAATGGGTTAGTTTTTGGATAGTCTATCTGAATACTATCCAAATGTTTTAAATGTAGAGTTAGTTTTCAGATATGTACACTGTATCTAAATGTTATCTGAACAACAGTTAGTGTTAAGATACTCTATCTGAATCATATCTTCTATTTTATATGTAATGGGTTAGTTTTCGGATAGTCTATCTGAATACTATCTGAATGTTTTAAATGTAGAGTTAGTTTTCAGATATCTATCTAAATGTTATCTGAATAACAGTTAGTGTTAAGATACTCTATCTGAATCATATCTTCTATTTTGTATGTAATGGGTTAGTTTTCGGATAGTCTATCTGAATACTATCCGAACGTTTTAAATGTGGAGTTAGTTTTCAGATACCTATCTAAATGTTATCTGAACAACAGTTAGTGTTAAGATACTCTATCTGATTCGTATCTTATATTTTATATGTAATGGGTTAGTTTTTGGATAGACTATCTGATCACTATCTTTCAAATCAGTTAGCATTCAGATATACTATCTGTTATCTAACTTTTTAGCAGATATTGTTTAACTAGCAAAAAGATATTAATAAGATAAGTGCAGACTATCTGAAAAAAGCTGCAGATAGTAAAAAGATATAGTTTTTTGGATGTTGGATAGCTTCAGTTAGTTTAACGATAGGAATTAGATAGTAAAAAGATAGGTTCGTTTTCGTAAGGGTGGACGCCTAGATAAGGATGCACCGATGTTTCTTCTAGGGGGTGTCCGTACAGATGGTAAATAAATTTGGATGGGCGTTTCTTGTTAGACACGTAGAGCACGCGACACTTGGAAGGGTTGAACTTGAGAGACCAAGTGGAAGACCAAGAAGCCAGTTTGTCAAGGTCAGCTTGCAGTTGGGAGCAGGAGTCTGGAGATACTAATTGCAGGTAGAGTGCGCAGTCATCAGCGAATAGACGAGTCTTTGAAGTTATGCCGTTTGGCATGTCGTTGATGAAAAGCAGAAACAGGAGTGGCCCTAATACTGACCCTTGAGGAACACCAGATGTAACATTACAAGGAATTGAGAATTCACCAACCACTACAGTCGATTGAGTTCTTCCTGTTAGGAAGTCCTTTAACCATGATAGAGTTTGGCCCCTTACGCCGTAATGATCCAGTTTAAGAAATAGACGTTGGTGGGAGACTGAGTCAAAGGCTTTTGAAAAGTCGAGAAAGATTAGATCAGTCTGTTGACGCTTGTCCAGAGCATATGCTAAGTCATATGTCGTAATAATTAGTTGTGATTCACAGGAGTGGCGCTGTCTGAAACCATGTTGGAAGGGAGATAACAAGTTGTGTTCATCAAGGTGCTTCATAATCTGGCTTGTTAGGATATGTTCGAGTAACTTACATGAGATGCATGTAAGAGAGATAGGCCTATAATTTGCAGGGTCAGACCTAGAGGCTTTCTTATGGATTGGTGTTACAAATGCATGCTTCCAGTCGGCGGGAATAGTGCCATAGTCCAATGACTGCTGAAAGATGACTTGCAGAATGAGAGCAGATTGATGGGAAGCAATTTTAAGTAAACGAATAGGGATTTTGTCTGGACCAGAGGCTATATTTGGATTCTGTTTATCAATAAGCTTTGCAATACCTGCTGCAGTGACTGTGATCTTGCCAAGAGAAGGAATGCTACTTAGGCCCAGGGAAGGCAGGCAGCTAGTATTGTTGTCAATGGCAAAAATTGACTGGAAGTACCTATTTAAAGCATTTAAGCCTTTGCTTTACTGTCCGTGATTGATTGGTTCTCAACTTTCAAAGCAGGGACGCCAATGGAGTCTTGTCTTTTAGACTTGATATAACTCCAGAATTTCTTAGGATTAGAATTGCGGTTACTATCTAAGAGCTGTGAAACATAATCATTTCGAGCCTTGTTTATCGCTTGGGAGGTGAGCTTACGGTGTTGTCGATAATTCCTCCAAGCAGCTTGGGAATTAGATGATTTGGCAAGATAGTAAAGCCGATGTTTCTTTCGAGTTAGACGACGGAGAGTTCTGTTAAACCAAGGGTTGGTATTAGAAGTCCTTATGGTTTTCAGTGGAAAGTGCTTCGCTGCTAGTGATAGAGTAGAGTTCTTAAATAATAACCAGTTTTGTTCAAACCGCTAACCACCACTCGATTACCCGCCAAAATTCACCTTAAATCTGATCGCTTGCTCGTCTACTTTGGGAATATGAAAGAACGATTATTCATGGACATCCTGCCCAAGTTTGAGGTCAATTGATGCGAGAGCAGGGCATAAAAAACACTCTCGAAGTCAGAATTTTAGCTTTCGGAAGGGGTCCTGCAGATATTGCTGTCCCTTTCAAAAATTAACAGTCACCACCGGGTAGAATTCCCTTCTCCTCCCCTCCCCACTCGCTAATATTTTTGCAGCCAAACGCAAACTCACTAGGGTCAACACAGTATAATTTTTCACTTAATCTTGTTTACGTTTCCTGGCGTTTTGAACTAGCTTAACGGACGAGATTTTAGTGGAAAAGAGTAGCCGAACAGCCAAAGAGATGCCTTTGAAGAGAGAAGGGTGTATTCTCCTTTTCATGTTCACTCTAGTTCATACCAGTTTTAATACAGCGCGCAAGATATTATGTTTTTCAGATCCGTTTGAACCTGTACATGAAGAAAGCGAAACCAAAACTACATTGATACGAAAGGGTGATACGAAACATATTACCGGTAAGTACATTTAAAGTATAAACAGGAACAATGGGCTCCTGAGTCAGTAAACTAACGTATTACCTTAGTTTCATTATATTGTCATGGCTGTTCTTCCGCTTCTTCTGAGTGAAGAACTAGTAAACTGAACAGAACGACCGTAAGAGAGCTCGAGAATATCGTAGGATCGTAGGGTTGAGAATTTGGCTGACTACTGTAAAGCAAATATTTGACTGATTCTGTTTCGTATACATCTGCTGTCACGATGAACTGGAAAACTACTTTTTGCCGGGTAAACGTAAACAAGATTTAGTGTTGACTCTGGTAAGTTTGTATTTGGCTGCAAAAATGTTAGCGAGTGGGGAGGGGAGGAGAAGGGAATTGTACTCGGCGGCTACCGTTAATTTTTGAAAGGGACAGCAATGTCTGCAGAACCCCTTCCGAAAGCTAAAATTCTGACTTCGAGTGTGTTTTTTATGCCCTTCTCTCAATTGACCTCAAACTTGGGCAGGATGTCCATGAATAATCGTTCTTTCATATTGCCAAAGTAGACGAGCAAGCGATCAGATTTAAGGTGAATTTTGGCAGGTAATCGAGTGGTGGTTAGCGGTTTGGCGGCGGCTAGTTGCATGCCTTGTCAATATTCATCTACATGAAGGACGTACTCGACTATGACCTGTAGCATCTCTAAAATGTATCGGACGACAGGAAGACACACAGAACTGGTAAATATAATAAGTAAAGTTTTCAACTTTAGAATTAACGCTATATTCATCCTGCAAAATTGAGGTAAACAAGGCGAAATCCGGGGGAAAAACCGTTTGACAACTGACGAATCCGGCCACAGGAAGCCCAAACCAATTTTGAGGATGGTAAGAGGTGGTTACACCTGATCATGAAGAGCACAAGACTTGGATGAATTACAGAGTGGATCTCTTGACTTTTGAATAAAATCGTTCTTCTGTTCAGTCATATTTTTAAACACATAACTTCTACTACTACAAAATACTCGTTCTCATGCCGGGGAATCGGTTTATACTGGAAGAGATTTTTTTCGTAAAACCGGAAGAAAGCGCTATGCGTAGCAACTGTTTAATTTTTTTCATCGCGCAGCCGATTTGGCTAGCCAATCAAATTTGAGCCTGTTTCGTGTCTTACCAGAGCCTCCGATTTTTCAGTTAGTTGAGGAGGCACTGGGAACGAGAATGACGTAAAGTCTGACGGTGACTCTGAATCACTTGAAACGATATAGACTTGCTCCAAGTCGAACTCGCTGAGTCGCTGGGTAAGCGATTACTGGGTCAAAAATCGAAGCGAGAATCGAAGCGAGAGGCGAGTTAGTCTAGAAACAATCTCGCTATTGCCGTGCTGTTTCAGACGCCTGCAAATCGCTGTCTCCTCTACTAACTATGCTGGCATCCAAGGCGTCTCAAGGTGTTCACCTTGGCTTTATTCCTCGAAGTCTTTTTGTCTTTCACATTTTTCAAGTCACACAAGAGAACTAGAACAACCTTTGTTGCGGCGCGTAGCTTTGATCGGAAATCAACATTGGCGGGAAATCTTGACAGATAGTTGAATTAACTGTGATGAGAAATGATTGGTCAAGAACTCTCTCTGAATTGTTGGAGAGGCGGGGCTTCAGATTCACGCACGACGGACGGCTAGAGTTTTTGAAGTGCTCTTTTCTACGCTTTCGATTTTCAACCAAAATAGAGTTTTAAAAAAGCTCCCACTCAAGACGAATTTATTCGATTTGTGTGAAATTTAACAAAATGTCAATTGATATCGCAGCTGCAAAAGGATGTCGGGGAATTGGGAAATTCTAATAAGAGAGCTCTTGACAGTGTTTCTCGCATATATACTCGGACTATTTTTTCGTCTTTTCACGAAGAGCATGATAACTTTTAAACTAAATCGAATTTTGAAATTCTCCGACACCCTTTTGTAATACGATTTCACTGAAATGCGACAAAGCAAAGCTTCTGAAAGCTAGATCGGAGAAACGGGATGGCGGAAAATTCGAAATTTTCAAAGAACTCAAAACTTTTTATGTATTCATGTGGCCAATTTTATAAGCTTTAAAATGATACATGGATGATTTATCTACAATGTTTCCTCGAGGCGCTACATAATTTAGACTGGAAACGCAACCTGAAGGTATCCGGTAAACTTAAGTACAACTTGGCTGTCTAATCCTTTCATTGTTACCTATTTTAACCTCGCATGCATAGTTCTAGCCTGAGGGGGTGGCCGCTTCTTGTGTATTTACCCATCAGGCTTCCCTTGTTTGGGTGGGCCCGTTGGGTGAGCGTGCAACAGGCGGTTGCTTGCGCAGGCTAGCATAGTTGTATATATTAATAAATAGATCAAATGTTAGGAATTAGATTCTAGATTTTTACTGGCTTTTTTAGATTTTTACTTGCCTTTTTTATATTAGTTACTTAATTTAATATGATTAAAACGTTGTTATTATCAGTATAATTAACAGTATTTAATATGTATATACACAATAGACCAGTTCGCGGTAAATTCCGATATTTAAGGGGTGCAAACATGGCGCGAAATACAGTGTTTGTATGGGAATCGATGGGAATCCGATGCCAAATAAAATTCGTAAAATCAAATTTATGAAATATTCTTCAGATACAAACTTAAGCCCCTGTGCATAGTTTCTCAGTATTTTGTGCTGTACTGAAAATATTTTGGTACTCATTTCATTTCAAGTTGTACCTTAAAGGAAGAACTTAAAATAATATGTTTTCACTTCCAAATTGAAACATCTGCTGGCAGTTTGCGAGCATTAATTTGGAGCCCTGGAGGAAGTAATGTATCCCTAGCCCTATACCAAACTGATACGGAATTGCACCAAATCGCCTCAGTAGTAAATGTACCAAATCAAAATGTTATATTGTTATATAATAGCCACCTGTCCAACGAAGTATCAAGAAACTGCAACGTGTGGTTACGAAGGAAAATGAAGATAGTTTGGCTGTATACGTAGATACAAATACCAGTATATGTAAAACTTGTCGCGTTCGACGAAAGAAAAAGGAACCTCACTAATCGTGCAGTGGACTCCCTGTGGTCATGTGTGGGTTACCTGTGCTTTCACAGACGAAAGAAATCGAGATTTTTGTTTGTCTTGTTCACCTTTTCGCATAGATTATCTCGGCCGGGGAACTGGTAACTACATGATGCTCGGAGCAAAATGAAAACCGCCATGTGAACGTCGAGTAAGTGTCTTATTTTCCCAATCCAATGCAATAATGTTTAAAAAGTTCGCAAGTACGATATATCAAAGCCTGAGGAAAGTGAAGTCTGATATCCAAACTATACAAGTCAAACATGGTTTGTTTTGAAGACGATACTAGCGAAGTTGAACATCTGCATCAACTCGGCCATAATTTATGTTGAACTATCCATTGACAACCGAGTGATCGCATGAATCTGAGATTGAAAATGGTGTTGGCTTTTTGTATGGGAATCGATGGGAATCCGATGCCAAATAAAATTCGTAAAATCAAATTTATGAAATATTCTTCAGATACAAACTTGAGCCTCTGTGCATAGTTTCTCAGTATTTTGTGCTGTACTGAAAATATTTTGGTACTCATTTCATTTCAAGTTGTACCTTAAAGGAAGAACTTAAAATAATATTTTTTCACTTCCAAATTGAAACATCTGCTGGCAGTTTGCGAGCGTTAATTTGGAGCCCTGGAGGAAGTAATGTATCCCTAGCCCTATACCAAACTGATACGGAATTGCACCAAATCGCCTCAGTAGTAAATGTACCAAATCAAAATGTTATATTGTTATATAATAGCCACCTGTCCAACGAAGTATCAAGAAACTGCAACGTGTGGTTACGAAGGAAAATGAAGATAGTTTGGCTGTATACGTAGATACAAATACCAGTATATGTAAAACTTGTCGCGTTCGACGAAAGAAAAAGGAACCTCACTAATCGTGCAGTGGACTCCCTGTGGTCATGTGTGGGTTACCTGTGCTTTCACAGACGAAAGAAATCGAGATTTTTGTTTGTCTTGTTCACCTTTTCGCATAGATTATCTCGGCCGGGGAACTGGTAACTACATGATGCTCGGAGCAAAATGAAAACCGCCATGTGAACGTCGAGTAAGTGTCTTATTTTCCCAATCCAATGCAATAATGTTTAAAAAGTTCGCAAGTACGATATATCAAAGCCTGAGGAAAGTGTTAGCATTCGAGAAAGTCTGATATCCAAACTATACAAGTCAAACATGGTTTGTTTTGAAGACGACACTAGCGAAGTTGAACATCTGCATCGACTAGGCCATAATTTATGTTGAACCATCCATTGACAACCGAGTGAATCTGAGATTGAAAATGGTGTTGGCTTTCTCGCTGTATTGGATTCTGCTTTTCGCTGTACATACACGAAAGAAAAAGGAACCTCACTAATCGTGCAGTGGACTCCCTGTGGTCATGTGTGGGTTACCTGTGCTTTCACAGACGAAAGAAATCGAGATTTTTGTTTGTCTTGTTCACCTTTTCGCATAGATTATCTCGGCCGGGGAACTGGTAACTACATGATGCTCGGAGCAAAATGAAAACCGCCATGTGAACGTCGAGTAAGTGTCTTATTTTCCCAATCCAATGCAATAATGTTTAAAAAGTTCGCAAGTACGATATATCAAAGCCTGAGGAAAGTGTTAGCATTCGAGAAAGTCTGATATCCAAACTATACAAGTCAAACATGGTTTGTTTTGAAGACGACACTAGCGAAGTTGAACATCTGCATCAATTCGGCCATAATTTATGTTGAACTATCCATTGACAACCGAGTGAATCTGAGATTGAAAATGGTGTTGGCTTTCTCGCTGTATTGGATTCTGCTTTTCGCTGTACATACACGAAAGAAAAAGGAACCTCACTAATCGTGCAGTGGACTCCCTGTGGTTATGTGTGGGTTACCTGTGCTTTCACAGACGAAAGAAATCGAGATTTTTGTTTGTCTTGTTCACCTTTTCGCATAGATTATCTCGGCCGGGGAACTGGTAACTACATGATGCTCGGAGCAAAATGAAAACCGCCATATGAACGTCGAGTAAGTGTCTTATTTTCCCAATCCAATGCAATAATGTTTAAAAAGTTCGCAAGTACGATATATCAAAGCCTGAGGAAAGTGAAGTCTGATATCCAAACTATACAAGTCAAACATGGTTTGTTTTGAAGACGATATGATACTAGCGAAGTTGAACATCTGCATCAACTCGGCCATAATTTATGTTGAACTATCCATTGACAACCGAGTGAATCTGAGATTGAAAATGGTGTTGGCTTTCTCGCTGTATTGGATTCTGCTTTTCGCTGTACATACACTGATACCAAAACTACAGGTCGTGAGTTGTGACATACATGAGTGACACATGTATTCCGAGTGTACATCTTGGTTATTACAAATTAGCACTATATTTAGGCAGAGTTAAAGTACTGTTTAAAATACAAGCAGCAGTGTTTTATCAAGTTTAAAAATTCGAGGGCGAAGCCCGATAATTTTTAGACTTGATAAAACACGTGCTGTGAGTGTTTTAAACGGCTTCAAAAACGCTTTAAGAATGCAATGAAAGAAAGACGCACATCTCAAGGGAATGGTTACTTAATGAACCATTGAACCTTTGTATTCACAACGCCATGCAAAATATTCGAGTAATCACCGCCTGCAATTACGAACATCTCAAGTGAATGACATGAAGAAATTACCATATACCATGTTGTTTGAAGCGGCGTTTCGCAATGCAAGAAGAACCTGCACTTGAAGGATTTGGTGTCGTGGTTTACCTCGATAAAGTTCAAGACTTGGAAAGCGATGTGACTGACATGACGGCAGACTCTAAATTTTTGACTCCGGCACAAAATATGTAAGTTTAATCCACGTTTTTATTATTTTACGGCTTTGAGTTTGGTTTAATAATTGGAACTAAACAGTGGCTTGGCAAACAAGTAATGGTAGTTGGATAACTTCATTTTAAAAATATTATCTGTGTATCTCGGTAGTTTGCTGATATTAGTAAATTTAGTGCAAAATTTATTATCTAGGTACCTTAATATGTTCCGTGTACTTTTTGCTATCTTTGGGTCTTTATCAGTGAATTCTTAATTAAGATGAAACTTTATATAAAATGTCATGTTCATTAGTATTCTTTATATAAAACGTTCATCCTAATTAGCAATTCAATGAGAAAGCTGAAACATCAATAGAAATTCCATTGTCTCAATCATTAACCCCGTTTCCCCCTGGGACAGAATTCAAATCCCTCCACGGGCCTTTTAGAATGATGAGATTTTATCAGGTATAAAGGAGCATGCACGTGACTGATTTGCTTCATCTGATTGGACCAAATGCTCATTAATTATTCATGAGTTTTTGAATTATCTATAACAGCACTTTGATCTACCTAGGAACTTGAATATCAACCGACAGTACGAGGTGAGGGAAATTTAAAGTACCGAGTTCATTGCTGTGTTCCCTAATCAATATTAATCTACACTGAATTTCTATCGGGCCGGGACCTGAAACAAGGCTGATCAAAGCCTGGACCCGGCGACCAACATAATTTTGATCATAAATTATTCTGCAACTAACAATGGCACTCGATATTCTGCAGCCAACCTTGTTCTGAAACTCTAAAGGAACTGCATGGGGTGTAGTTAATTGTTTATACACATGCATATATATAGTTTATGTTCTACACTGGAGTGTGTTTAGTATTGTGAATGCTAGGAACTGGAATGCATGCAGTTTATACACATCTGAATACCCGTAGCTAGCTATAGGGTTGATTGTGTTCTACTGTAACTCCAACTATTGCTTTACACTGTATACCACACAGCAAAATGTGCTACGAATGCTCAAATGAATGATAACCACATGAAATACACATGTACATATAACCACATAAGCATCGCATCCAATAATTTAATGTTACACAAAGATAATTACAGTTTTATACCCAGATGCATCCCCTTGTATATTAACATATAAGTCAAGACATTCAAAATTAGTTAAAAACAAGCATTTTTGATCAGAATTATTCACACCGTCCACATCATTGCAGCAATCTTTCAGCCTTTTGTGTTACCACAGGAAGCCCAGTCCTTTCTCTTACAAAGCAAACAAATATGTCGAACTGTACAGGACCCGAACAGATCCCAGTACCTGAACAGATCCCAGGACCCGAACAGATCCCCAATTGTACCCGAACAGATCCTGAAGGATTTGATTTATAGGAATGGACTGATGGAAAGTGAATGGAACGTGGTAAACTTCGCTAATATATTCCTTTACAAACCTGCAGGGACACAAAAGGGCAAAACAGAGGCACGCACTGCGAAACATGGTCTTGGCAGAACTTTTCGAACTGGGAGCATTATCAGCTTAGCGACAATATTCATAGTATACCACCTGTCAATCATTCTCAGCAACGCCGCCTAGCATTTTTATGCAGATTGCCTCTACTGAAAAAACCTCTCTATACACATGTATACAAAATATTAGAAAGAAAGACGTACAGGGAATGAACGAACGAATGCTAGCTCTATCTGCTTTTAAGACTAAGCTTGACTAAGTATTGACTAAGACTTGACTAAGACTAAGTATTTACAGGATTAATGTTATTTTTTTTATTATTGTAAATCGGATATATTTTATTTATTTTTATATTTAATAATTTAATGTTGGCGTCATACGGGCTGTATCCTGTATATAGTTGCTGCCAACTAAGTAAATGTAGATGAAAAGAAAACAGGTTTGAGTCACGTGCACAATGTATATCATGTTGAACAATTCACCTTGTCGGTATTTAGTTGTTGTTTAACTTAGCTCTGATTGCCATAATTTAATGAGGCAAAATGATCATGAGTTACATTCGTACGCTAGCTGCGCGAATACTGGTTAAAATTGTTAAAGAGTTATGGTTGCTATAGTTGAATATTAATAATAATAATATAATACTTTATTATTTGCTATAGCGCACTCTCCAGAAATGCCCAAATGCGCTTTACATATATATACAATTCTAATCTAAAAACCTAAGTTAAAATATAAATAACAATAATAAATGCTAACTATATATAATAGAAATATCGGAACTTATATAAACAGTAAAAAGTTAATAATATACTAATTTAAAAAGATGTGTCTTGAGTTTCTGCTTAAAAATTACAACACTAGGACTACACTTAATGTCCATAGGTAATTTGTTCCACATATAAGGAGCGCAAACTGAGAACGCTCTGGACCCATACGATTTGGCATGATATGATGGCTGGCAAAAAAGCAACTTGTCAGCAGATCTAAGAGCTCTCTTTGGAACATAAGGTACAAGCAGTTCACTTAGGTACATTGGTGCTAGACCGTTAACTATCTTGTAGGTAAACAACAAAATCTTAAAATTTATGCGCTGTTCCACTGGAAGCCAGTGCAATTCTATGAGCAAAGGCGTGATATGATCAGCCTTGCGCGACAAGGATATGAGCCTCGCAGCCGAGTTAAGAGCATACTGTAAACGCTGGGTTAAGTAGCTAGGCAGGCCATACAATAAAGAATTACAACTATCAATTCGAGACGTAACAAATGCGTTAACGAGGGTCTTTGTAGATTCAATACTAAGATATCTGCGAACTTGGGAAATGTTCCTAATGTGGAAGAAGGCAGACTTGCAGATTTCACTGATATGCTTCTCAAAGTTCATTGTGCTATCGAACACAACCCCGATGTTCCGCGCAGATGGAGTTGGAGAAACTGGCGAGTGTCCGACAGTCACAGATTCCAACGATGGCTGTGGGCGATGTCTTGAGTGCAGAATCAGAAGCTCCGTCTTATCGTTGTTCATCTTCAAGTTGTTATACAGCATCCACCGATCGATATCGCATACGCAGGCTTCAACTCGTTCACGGGACAGTTCCATATCTCCCAACACAGATGACTTGAACGTCAGGTAAATCTGCATGTCGTCAGCATACATATGATATGAGATGCCATGATATATTAGTTATATAAATTGTAGTAGTTATATATTTGATTCAATAAAAACAGAAAAACAAATTTAAACAAATTTTCAAACAAAATGTACATACATACATACATAATATTTATTTATACACGGTTTTTCATCATACATATGCTCTTCCTGAGAGCCGTGTCTATAACTACAAAATTCATAAAAATACAAAATCGTATTGATAATGAAAATGGCGACACTAGGTATTTATAAAAACTATTCTAAATCATTTAATGCGTCTCTTTAAGCTGCAATACTTGTCTGATTCTTAATATTGTTAGAAAAGCTATTCCAGAGAACAGACCCTCTATATTGGAAACTTAATTTACCACTTTCGCTGTTTGGTCTGGGCACAAACAGATTACTAGACGAATTTCTCAAGTTATAAGAATGAATATTGTTTGTATTTTCAAACATGTTAGTCAAGTAGTTTGGAGTGCCCCCGTTTAGTTATTGCTAATTGTTTCAATCTTCTTTCTTCAAGATTTTCCCACTCCAGCTCATCCAGCAACTCAGCCGACCGCTTATCATAATTTGAAAAAGTGACCACTCTGGCGGCTCTGTTTTGGAGCCTTTGGAGTGTGTCAGACATCCCTTTCCCACATGTTCCCCATACTGCACTACAATAATCAAAATATGGTAGCACAAGGGAATTATACATTGTAATTAAAGTTTCAAGGGAACGAAATGCCTTACTCTTTTTAACGCGCCAATTCCTCCCTAAGCTTTCTTAGCAGTTTTACTTATTTGTTCTTTCCAGGTAAGGGATTGATCTATCTCTACTCCGAGATATTTATATGTCAATTCCCTTTTCAGAGGTTTGTTATCTGCTTGAATTTGATAAGGATAATCTAGGCTTCTTATCTTATTTTAACTGGCTACTATCATGTATTTTGTTTTAACTACATTTAGACTAAGCTTGTTTGCTTTTAACCATGTATGTATTTCATGCAGATCATGATTCATTTGTTGCCCTAGGACGCTCTCGTTTGCATTAGCAACAGTTAAACTTGTATCATCCGCATACATACGTAGACTGGAATTCAGATCACAAGCTGGAAGATCATTGATATATACTATGAAGAGCAGTGGCCCCAGGATCGACTCTGGGGTATACCACATTTAATTTTACAACTATCCGACAGAACACCATTCACAGCTGTTTTTTGTTCTCTATCCGTTAAATAGGAAGCAAACTATTTTAGGCTGACTTCATTGACACCATATAATCTAAGTTTTGCTAATAAAATGTCATGGTCCATGGTGTCGAAAGCTTTTTTAAGGTCCAAGAAAATTATTCCATTTAAAAGGCCCTTATCTATATTTAAGAACCACTTATTTGTGGCATCTAATAAAGCTGTCACTGTAGAGTGTAAGGGCCTGAATCCAGACTGTAAGTAAACCATGTTCTGTCAGATTCTCATAAAATAGGCAATATTCGTATTCTCACGGACGAGCTGGAACGAACACTCAATGGAGGCTCCTGCGGAGGAATTCGCTAAAAACTATTTAGCATTAGAAAGGATTCCCCCGTATGAGCCTCCATTGAGTGCTCGTTCCAGCTCGTCCGTGAGAATACGAATATTGTCTATTGATTAAAAGCTATCCTCTCTATGAGCTTTGTAACAGCCGGCAAGACTGAAATAGGTCGATAGTTGTCAGGGATGCATTTCTTATCGGCCTTATAGATAGGCAACACTTTGGCAATTTTCCAGTCTGCTGGAAAAAATACCGGTCTGTATAGAGAGATTAAATATATGAGTAAGAGACGGAACAATTGTCGATCCAGCCTCCTTCAACAACCTAGTAGAGATACCATCTAACCCACATGCTTTATTCGACGGCATAGCCTTTAGCAGTTTATCTACTTTAATAATGGCAGTTTCTTTAATACTAAACGAGTGCCCAGTTGGAGTAATATATTCTGAGAACTGCTTCGTCGAGGGTGACAATTGGCAGGCTAATTTAGGTCCAACTTCCGTAAAATGGGAATTTAGTGCAGAGCTTATTTCTTCTGGAGAGTTATGTTTTTTTATTATTAAATTATTTATTATTATTTATTATTAAATTGTTTTTTTATTATTATTATTAATGTGTAGTCCAAGTCTCTAAATGCGTGCAGATCCCGTTCCGGTTCCGCATACATAACTAAAGTCACGTGACTAATGATGTCCTCAGCTTGGAGACACATGTGTCATTAATGTTTGCTCGAGAGGGGAATGTTGACCAAGTTTAGAGAAGTTTACCACGTTCCATCGACTTTCCATGAGTCCATTCCTATAAATCCTTCAGGATCTGTTCGGGTACAATTAGGAATCTGTTCGGGTCCTGGGATCTGTTCGGGTCCTGGGATCTGTTCTGGTCCTGGGATCTGTTCGGGTCCTGTACAGAACGCACGGTTCGGGTTCTGTACGAGATATGCTTCGCTGAGACGCTTGAGATCGTTACAGGGGACATGACCACCCTGGCCCTAATCCCCTACTCGTTCCCAAAGTGGCCTATTATAAAAAATGCAACATATCCCACTTTCGATTAGACTTTTCCCACTTGCAGCGCGCCAAATTTACCGGTTGATTTTTCAACCGGAGGCGTGGCTTATGACGTACTACGATTTGCCCAATCACAAAGCGTCAATTCTTCAGGCATTGTATGTTGACGTGTCAAGTCAGTCGACCGTGGATGTGGTATTTACAATTTGATTGTACTCAGAAAGAGTTTGTCAAAGGCGTGAAATGTAAGCTCCGCCCATGAAACGTGTTTACGCGCCAAAACATAATCCCCCGATTCAATTTCCTGCAAGTGAAACAAGTCGAACTCGCCTCTCGGTTCGATTCTCGCGCTCGATTTTTGACGCAGTAATCGCTTACCTAGCGACTCAGCGAGTTCGACTTGGAGCAAGTCCAACTTTCGATATATGCTTCACTTGTCACGCAGACCGAAATTAATGGTTTCTATATGAGATTCAGAAGACAAATGAAATTTCATCAATTCTCCAAGAAACGAATAAATGTGACAAGTGAAGCGGCATATATCACAAGAGGCCTATTGATATAGTGTTATTGATGACCTTTTGAAAAAGCCATTGTCGGGTTCTGGGGTGGAATCATGAAAGAGAGGTCGATTGGTCTATTTTAATATTCAAACAAATATACACACTATGCATAATTTGCGCGGTCACAACACGAAAAAGAGGCCGGTACGTCCTCTGGAATGTTGAAGTTGAAATACTAGCAGGAGGTGTGAAACGTGTTGAACATGATTGTTTAGTTGAAAAATGTTTCTTTATAGTACAACCAGCCAGGCGCATAGCAAATTAACGGCATTGTTTCACTGAACATTCGTTCAGTGCATTTCACAATCTCCCCGAGCGCTTCAATTTCACTGAACATTCTAGAGGACCTACCGGCCTCGTTGACATGCTAGTTACCAGGACTTATGCATAGGGTCTATAACATGTCAGACCTTTTGACATAAGTACCCCCATATCATTTGTTAAAAAAAAATGTATCCAAACTGTAACTGACTGTCGGGAATAGTACGAAAACAGGTACCATCCTGAACGGTACCGACTGACCTCGCTTTCATGATTCGACCCCAGGACTCCGCAATGGGTTTTGCATGTCTCCTATGAGTACATTTAGTTTTATAAATATGGGGGGAGGGAGGAGAAAAAAATGCTTATATGCTGCGCGGCTCAACCGAATCTCTGTCTTTGGGACTGAATGAAACTATGTACAACCAATTCTTTGAAATGCAGAGCGTAAAAAATCCACAAAACGCGAAAAAAGGAAACAATATGTACAACATTACTTGCAGAAGGTTATACGTTAGGGGGGCGCTCGATCGCATCAGTTATGATACTTCTTCGGCCTGAATATAACTCTATTTACATCTATTCCTTTAAAATTCCGAACGTAAAACTGAAAAAGCCACAAAACGCCAAAAAACTGAAACAATTGAAATGTGTACAAGATTGGCTTGCCGAGGATAGCCTGCGTAACAGGCGTTTTGGGATTTTTTTTGTGCCAACTATCCCGGCCATCAAAGAGAGCTGGGGAGAGGAAGAAATAGAGGGTGAGGGGCAACCTCGTCCCCAGGGTCTTCTCCGTCAGAACGCGTTCTTTCCTCTTCCTTCCCCCTCCCCCTCTTTTTCTTCCTCTCCCTAGCTCTCCCTCTCTTCCTCTAGGCCAAGATGGCGGCGGTTTTCGATGGCCGCGATAGTTGGCGAAAAAATCCCCCAACTGAAAACGACTGCTATGCAGAGGGCTGCGCTCAATCATATCTCTGCGTTAGGTCTTCGGCCTCAATGAAATTCTATAAGTTACAAAAATAAGTAAAAAAAAGTAAGTAAGTAACTTTATTTAAGTGTCAAATGTATTTAGCTTTGCAACTAATTGGGGACACTAGTCCTACGATGTTACGTCCTTATCCGAGAAGACGTGAAGGTCTAACCATTTGCAGTTGATTCACAAAGGAAGCACCTTCTACTCAGTTATTTTAAGATCCTGAGTATTGGTCCGGCCGGGGTTTGAACTCGCATCCTCCCGCTCAACAGACCGGAACATAACCACTGAGCTACATCCAATTCCTTGAAAACGCCGAGCGTCGCAAAGAAAGCAATACAATACGGAAAAAAAGAAACGATATCTACAAACTAATTACTTGCCGAGGGCTGCGCTCAAACATATCTCTATAGCCCGATTTACACGATAAGTATTTTGGGCCCGGCAGGCGTGGTCAAAATGTATCGGCACGGATCACTTAGTAATTTTTGTCGTGTGTGAGTTGTGAGACCTTGTGAAAGGATAGTCTCGGCCCGTCTGTTTGCAGTGTCGTGCTCAAGTTAGGAATGCCCGGGCCCAAAACGCTTCTCGTATAGATCGGGCTTATGTCATTTCTTCGACCTGAATGAAATATCAACTTCTTTGACTGAAATCCCAGCGTCAAAACAGCAACAAAAGGCGCACAAAAAAGGAAACAACATTTGGCTAGAAACAAAGTGCGTCTTGTTGCTGTTACGATTTATTTTCCTTTTTTTGTATTAAAATACGCAACTCAGTTCAACGTGTCGCAGTTTTGGACCAATTTTCTTTGAATCCTTGTTGACAGCTCTGCTTGTACAGGCTTTCGTACCACACGATATTTTATTGGAACAACAATGTTCGGTTTTGGCCTCATTGGACTTCTTCCACAAGGAGCTCGCAGAAAACACCTAATTGCTTGGTGAAAATATGCCATGCGGTAGAGATAGATCACAGGATTGATCATTTCACTGGCATGTAAGGTCGCTACGTTACAGAATGCTCTAAGATGCATATCCATCAACTTATCGAAATCTGAAGAGGAGTATCCCGCGATTCGTAATATGGAAGTGAATACCGATATACAATAACTTCCTATCATGGTTGCTGTAATAAGTAGAAGTGTTTTAACAGCGTAGATGTCCTTGGTTGTTTGTGCGGCCTGTTTCTTGTTACTTATCAAATTGGAGCCCATCAAGGCGATACGCTTTTTGGCAACCTTTCGAAGCTCTAACAATATCACAACAACCAAAACAGTCAGAGAGAACATAACAAAAACTATAGCAAGGCTAGAAAACTTGCCAGTTCTTGAATACTGGTCCTCCAAGTACTGCAAGGGTGTTGTTGAGGTTTCGAGTGGCTCTCGAAGAATTCGAATTGTGGACATCGCTGCTGTTATTGTTGCCGCGCCTAGCCAAATTGCAATGATTAGCAATCCAGCTTTGCGTTTCCAAGCATTATAGTATAGTGTATATTTTACACACAAGAGGCGGTCAATCATTAGAACTGTATTACATTGCAACGTCAAGACCAGAAAGAATACGATCAGAGTGTTCACAACAACAGGTGCGGTCATTCCCTCCAGGTTTCCTGTCGGGAAGATCAGGTAGTCCATTGCGAGTGAAATATTGATTACGGAATTGAGAAGATCTACGGTGGCCGCGTTACAGAGTAGAATGTTCGATATGGTGCGAAGTTCTTTAAAGCGAAAACACAGTGCTAAGATAAACGAGTTCCCTACTAAAGCGATGACTAGTTCTGTTGTAAAAATAGAGGTGTGGACAACTGGGAATGGCATGATGAGTTCTTGTCTATGCATTCGTTTGACAGTACTTACAATGACGAGCAGTCTATCTTTATCGATCGACGGTATTTTTCCAGTACACTCGGGAATATCTTTAAAAAATTGGCTTCGACTAGCTGCGGTGTGTAGAAAGCGCGGTTCCTGGTGTCACATAATCTTCAATGCCCTCTTACCTGATGTCTTGTCGCCGTTTCTTCTTAAATTATTTTTTTACAGGCAGTTTTCTTTGTGAGCGGATACGAGCCTAGCTGCTGCTTTAAAAAGGCAATTGCAATTGTCACTCTGCTGTTTTAGTCAAAGATAGCTCCCCTTATTCCTCCTGCAGTTCACTTTACGTTAAGGAGTTCTCCACATTCAGCTCGAGTGGTTATAGCGCTATAAGTACTAACTTTAAGAATGGAACGACGATACCCCTATTGTCAAAGGCACGTAGGCGACATGATGTTATCTCCTAATAAAATTAATTTCCTGGAAATATCACACTTGTCATATATATGCATGTACATGAATAGCTTGTACAACTACCCGGTACTTTGGCGTAACAAAATACTAGGCTTCCAACGAACTTCTCCCAAATAATTACCTCATAAAACAACATCCGTATTCAGCTCAATCCGTGGCTTGTAAGCCTTCGGCCTGTCGGAAACTTAACACCAATTTTTTTTAACAAAACAAAACGAAATAGTGATTAGTTCTTGATTTTTTGTATTGATAGGCCGAGCAGAAATATCCGGCAGTAGTTTTATGTGTTGATTCAGCTTTGGGGGAACTTTCCATCCTCCTGCCTGTTACACCAGCATAGTTACAAAGGCTATTCATCTATAATTAAATGAAGATTTCCTGGAATTCAACATGGTAAAGAGATTGTGTCCTTAATGAATTTGTCTACATTCAGTTCAAGAACAGTTTAAGAACAGTTCATGGCACAGATTAATCCCCAATTATGGAAATTCGCATCTAGATCGCTCCTGATTGCTTTATTTGAATATTACTTGCTTCGCTACACATCAGTGCTCCGGAGGGATTAGATTAGAGATAAATCTAAAGGATCTAGTGATAAATCCAATTAGTTACAAAGGTGAGCCTTTTAAAAACCTGGGTTTTTTTTAGACTAAACTCGGATTAACATCCTTATTTTCTTCGAAACTCATCTTACAATTTTAATATTATAAAGGCCTATGTTAGCTAGTACGTAAACTTTACTTACTGGGTGATATTAATTACGATTTTATGCCGAGTACTGCGGCTGCTAACACCTCAAAATTACCGAATATATTTGATATTTACGGTGAGTCAGCTGATTTCTGAACCAACGCGAAGTACACCGAACTTGACCTTTGTATCACACACACTCCTGCAAAGATCACTGATAAGTTCAGGGGTCGTGCAACTTGGTATAAGCGACCATTCACTCGTTTACATGACTCGTAAGACTCACTATGAACGCATGCACGGGCGCCCGTCTGATCGAAACCCGGCAATTCAAACATTTAAAAAAAGGAATTTTTTTACGTGATCTTGAACAAAAGGCATGGAGCAATGTCGATTTATCTAAAGAACCTAACGAAATGTGGTTTGGAAACGATTATTAAATGCACCGTTAAAAAAATGGCAGGCAATAAAAGGAGGATGCATGTTACCCATTGTTTGTTGATTTGCCCTCGTTTTGCTGCTCTACGTGCGACTATGCTTACCTTTGTTGTGCAGAATGCCGGTAACACCTGGTCAGTGGGTATACTTAATTTATCTAAAAGAGTAGAAACGATCGATGAATTTTGAACTTTGAAGCTAATGCTGTTATTTTTATTGCCGTAAGGACTTTCATAAGCCAATCTGGACGTTTTAATTGAGATATATAACTTGTTATTTCAGTACCTTTTTCCTTTCTCGTCGTCAGGTTTGTTCTGTGCTTCTGCGTGGTCAAATTGTGCTAATTAATTCACGTGAGCCCCCACGATGAGCTTAGAGCTCTTGGGGCAAATGTAATGCCCAAATATTGTTTAAATAAAAAAAAGGTCCCCATAGATTACCAGTGAGCTGTTGCGTGAATTGTACACAAAAAATCTAAAATAGAAAGCCGCGCTAACTGGTGATCCATTGGTGTGGCAACAGTACAAACAGAAACGAAATCGCATAAATAACGCAATTAAGATAGCTAAATAGACGACATTATTTTACGGAAAACCTCGAGAGTTACAAAACAAACCCTAGAAAAACATGGAGCTTCATACGCAGTTAAGTTCGCGACACTACAACAAATCGAAAAATGTACTAGAAATCAAAATCGGGGAACAATGCATTAGCACACTCCCCACATAGCAGAAGCTTTCAATTTGCATTTTACTACTGATTGGGCACCTTGCACCTAGTAGCAGAAATACCCCCAACTGATGTGGAACCTAATTCATATCTTACTCCAACTGACAAAACGTTTTCTCTACAATCTCCCAGTGTGAATTATGTACGCAATTCTGTATTTTTATAGATCTAAATAAGGCATTTGATACGATTAACCACAGTGTTCTACTACAAAAGCTTTCAAACTATGGTGTAGACCAAAACAGTCTTAAATGGTCTGAGTCATACCTTAGTGATCGGACCCAAAAATGTAATGTGAAATGACATCATTTGTGCTTCAACAATTACTTTTGGCGTCCTTCTGATAGTATACTCGGTCCTCTGCTCTTTTAATTTACATAAACGACCTTCCGAACTGTCTCAGTGTTAGTAGCTTCTCCGCCGGAAGATGTTCGCTGATGACACGAATATTAGCTACACTGCCAGCGGTTGAAATGATTAGAAAGGGTAATAAACTCCGAGCTCAGCAATCTCAATTGCTGGCTTAAGGCTATTAAACAAAGTCTATAACGAGCCGCGCTCTCTTAGTAACCAAAAAGTAGCTACGATATCCCGTAGAGATCGCGGACTTCTGCGGGGACCCCAGTAAGACCTAGCATTCCAGTCTAAACGAAGTCCTGCTGGTGATCTACCGAATGCGTCGGGCTTCACGCCTATGTGTCATAATCCGTAAGCGTTGGGTGCGTTTTAATTAAGATTTCTACCGTCACTCCATACGCCGTCTTCTTAACGGAAAGACAAAAAGCTTAGCTTCCCTTATGCCTGAAGTTCGCTTTACGTTAAGATGTTCTCTACATTCGACTCGAGCGGTTTTTAGCGCTATAAGCAACTCTAAGAATGGTACGACGATACCCCTATTGTCAAAGTCACGTTTGATAAATAAATAAATAAATAAATAAATAATAAATATTTTATTTTGTTATAGCAGGCTGAATATTACAGCTTAAAGCTGGTGGGGGCCTGCTTTTACTCCTCACACACTCCCACTACATTAACTGTTTTGGACACACTACACTCGACTCACGGTTGATTTTTACGGAGGGAGGAAAACCGGAAAACCCGGAGAAAAACCCTCGAATGCAGATAAGGAATCAACAACAAACCTAACTCACATACGGTGCCCGAGCCGGGAATCGAACCCTCGGCGAGAGGCGAGTGTTTGACCACTGCGCCAACCTTCATCCCCTGAGGTTAAGCAAAGGAAGCAATCTCCTCATCAAAATAATTTCCTGGAAATATCACACTTGTCATATATATATGCATGTACATGAATAGCTTATACAACTAGCCGGTACTTTGGCGTAACAAAGGACTAGGCTTCCAACGGAACTTTTCTCCCAAATAATTACCTCATAAAACAACATCCGTATTCAGCTCAATCTGTGGCTGGTAAGCCTTCGGCCTGTTGGAAATTTGTCAACAAGAAAATTTTAACAAAACAAAACTAAATTGTGATTAGTTCTTGATATTTCTGTATTGATAGGCCGAGCAGAAATATCCGGCAGTAGTTTTATGTGTTGGTTACTTTGGGGGAAATTTCCCGCATCCTGCCTGTTACACCAGCATAGTTACAAAGGCTATTCATCAAAGATTTCCTGGAATTCAACATGGTAAAGAGATTGTCTCCTTAATGAAGTTTCCACATTCAGTTCAAGAATAGTTCATGGCACAGATTAATCCCCAATTATGGAAATTCGCATCTAGATCGCTCCTGATTGCTTTATTTGAATATTACTTGCTTCGCTTCACATCTGCTCCGGAGGGATTAGATTAGAGATAAATCTAAAGGATCTAGTGATAAATCCAATTAGTTACAAAGGTGAGCCTTTTAAAAACCTGGGTTTTTTTTAGACTAAACTCGGATTAACATCCTTATTTTCTTCGAAACTCATCTTACAATTTTAATATTATAAAGGCCTATGTTAGCTAGTACGTAAACTTTACTTACTGGGTGATATTAATTACGATTTTATGCCGAGTACTGCGGCTGCTAACACCTCAAAATTACCGAATATATTTGATATTTACGGTGAGTCAGCTGATTTCTGAACCAACGCGAAGTACACCGAACTTGACCTTTGTATCACACACACTCCTGCAAAGATCACTGATAAGTTCAGGGGTCGTGCAACTTGGTATAAGCGACCATTCACTCGTTTACATGACTCGTAAGACTCACTATGAACGCATGCACGGGCGCCCGTCTGATCGAAACCCGGCAATTCAAACATTTAAAAAAAGGAATTTTTTTACGTGATCTTGAACAAAAGGCATGGAGCAATGTCGATTTATCTAAAGAACCTAACGAAATGTGGTTTGGAAACGATTATTAAATGCACCGTTAAAAAAATGGCAGGCAATAAAAGGAGGATGCATGTTACCCATTGTTTGTTGATTTGCCCTCGTTTTGCTGCTCTACGTGCGACTATGCTTACCTTTGTTGTGCAGAATGCCGGTAACACCTGGTCAGTGGGTATACTTAATTTATCTAAAAGAGTAGAAACGATCGATGAATTTTGAACTTTGAAGCTAATGCTGTTATTTTTATTGCCGTAAGGACTTTCATAAGCCAATCTGGACGTTTTAATTGAGATATATAACTTGTTATTTCAGTACCTTTTTCCTTTCTCGTCGTCAGGTTTGTTCTGTGCTTCTGCGTGGTCAAATTGTGCTAATTAATTCACGTGAGCCCCCACGATGAGCTTAGAGCTCTTGGGGCAAATGTAATGCCCAAATATTGTTTAAATAAAAAAAAGGTCCCCATAGATTACCAGTGAGCTGTTGCGTGAATTGTACACAAAAAATCTAAAATAGAAAGCCGCGCTAACTGGTGATCCATTGGTGTGGCAACAGTACAAACAGAAACGAAATCGCATAAATAACGCAATTAAGATAGCTAAATAGACGACATTATTTTACGGAAAACCTCGAGAGTTACAAAACAAACCCTAGAAAAACATGGAGCTTCATACGCAGTTAAGTTCGCGACACTACAACAAATCGAAAAATGTACTAGAAATCAAAATCGGGGAACAATGCATTAGCACACTCCCCACATAGCAGAAGCTTTCAATTTGCATTTTACTACTGATTGGGCACCTTGCACCTAGTAGCAGAAATACCCCCAACTGATGTGGAACCTAATTCATATCTTACTCCAACTGACAAAACGTTTTCTCTACAATCTCCCAGTGTGAATTATGTACGCAATTCTGTATTTTTATAGATCTAAATAAGGCATTTGATACGATTAACCACAGTGTTCTACTACAAAAGCTTTCAAACTATGGTGTAGACCAAAACAGTCTTAAATGGTCTGAGTCATACCTTAGTGATCGGACCCAAAAATGTAATGTGAAATGACATCATTTGTGCTTCAACAATTACTTTTGGCGTCCTTCTGATAGTATACTCGGTCCTCTGCTCTTTTAATTTACATAAACGACCTTCCGAACTGTCTCAGTGTTAGTAGCTTCTCCGCCGGAAGATGTTCGCTGATGACACGAATATTAGCTACACTGCCAGCGGTTGAAATGATTAGAAAGGGTAATAAACTCCGAGCTCAGCAATCTCAATTGCTGGCTTAAGGCTATTAAACAAAGTCTATAACGAGCCGCGCTCTCTTAGTAACCAAAAAGTAGCTACGATATCCCGTAGAGATCGCGGACTTCTGCGGGGACCCCAGTAAGACCTAGCATTCCAGTCTAAACGAAGTCCTGCTGGTGATCTACCGAATGCGTCGGGCTTCACGCCTATGTGTCATAATCCGTAAGCGTTGGGTGCGTTTTAATTAAGATTTCTACCGTCACTCCATACGCCGTCTTCTTAACGGAAAGACAAAAAGCTTAGCTTCCCTTATGCCTGAAGTTCGCTTTACGTTAAGATGTTCTCTACATTCGACTCGAGCGGTTTTTAGCGCTATAAGCAACTCTAAGAATGGTACGACGATACCCCTATTGTCAAAGTCACGTTTGATAAATAAATAAATAAATAAATAAATAATAAATATTTTATTTTGTTATAGCAGGCTGAATATTACAGCTTAAAGCTGGTGGGGGCCTGCTTTTACTCCTCACACACTCCCACTACATTAACTGTTTTGGACACACTACACTCGACTCACGGTTGATTTTTACGGAGGGAGGAAAACCGGAAAACCCGGAGAAAAACCCTCGAATGCAGATAAGGAATCAACAACAAACCTAACTCACATACGGTGCCCGAGCCGGGAATCGAACCCTCGGCGAGAGGCGAGTGTTTGACCACTGCGCCAACCTTCATCCCCTGAGGTTAAGCAAAGGAAGCAATCTCCTCATCAAAATAATTTCCTGGAAATATCACACTTGTCATATATATATGCATGTACATGAATAGCTTATACAACTAGCCGGTACTTTGGCGTAACAAAGGACTAGGCTTCCAACGGAACTTTTCTCCCAAATAATTACCTCATAAAACAACATCCGTATTCAGCTCAATCTGTGGCTGGTAAGCCTTCGGCCTGTTGGAAATTTGTCAACAAGAAAATTTTAACAAAACAAAACTAAATTGTGATTAGTTCTTGATATTTCTGTATTGATAGGCCGAGCAGAAATATCCGGCAGTAGTTTTATGTGTTGGTTACTTTGGGGGAAATTTCCCGCATCCTGCCTGTTACACCAGCATAGTTACAAAGGCTATTCATCAAAGATTTCCTGGAATTCAACATGGTAAAGAGATTGTCTCCTTAATGAAGTTTCCACATTCAGTTCAAGAATAGTTCATGGCACAGATTAATCCCCAATTATGGAAATTCGCATCTAGATCACTCCTGATTGGTTTATTTGAATATTACTTGCTTCGCTTCACATCTGCTCCGGAGGGATTAGATTAGAGATAAATCTAAAGGGTCTAGTGATAAATCCAATTAGTTACAAAGGTGAGCCTTTTAAAAAACTGGTGTTTTTTTAGACTAACCTCGGATTATACATGCTTATTTTCTTCGAAACTCATCTTACAATTTATTATAAAGGCCTATGTCAGCTAGTACGTATACTTTACTTACTAGGTGATATTAATTACGATTTTATGCCGAGTACTGCGTCTGCTAACACCTCAAAATTAACGAATATATTTGATATTTACGGTGAGTCAGCTGATTTCTGAACCAACGCGAAGTACACCGAACTTGACCTTTGTATCACACACACTCCTGCAAAGATCACTGATAAGTTCAGGGTCGTGCAACTTGGTATAAGCGACCATTCACTCGTTTACATGACGCCCGTCTGATCGAAACCCGGCAATTCAAATATTTCAAAAAAGAGAATTTCTTACGTGATCTTGAACAAAAGGCATTGAGCAATGTCGATTTATATAAAGATCCTAACTGAAATGTGGTTTGGAAACGATTATTTAATGCACCGTTTATAATGGGGCAAATGTAATGCCCAAATATTGTTTAAATAAAAAAAAGGTCCCCATAGATTACCAGTGAGCTGTTGCGTGAATTGCACAACAAAAAAAACTAAAATTAAATAGAAAGCCGCGCTAACTGGTGATCCATTGGTGTGGCAACAGTACAAACAGAAACGAAATCGCATAAATAACGCAATTAAGATAGCTAAATAGACGACATTATTTTACGGAAAACCTCGAGAGTTACAAAACAAACCCTAGAAAAACACGGAGCCTCATACGCAGTTAAGTACGCGACACTACAACAAATCGAAAAATGTACTAGAAATTAAAATCGGGGAACAATGCATTAGCTCACCTCCCCACATAGCAGAAGCCGAGACCAGTATCCCGAACAAATCATGGGCTAACTAGATTTAAAGCCATTTCATCAAGGTTATGAGAAAAAGTCCCACTTGCAATTAAACGCCTCCCCTACAATAGCTTTAAAAACCAATACAAAATATGTTTACTTGATAACCAGAACTAACCATGTATGGCCTACCCAAATTCTATCTGAAGCAGTAATAGCATATTAACCAATATTGTATGTACAATATTTTATCACCTTTTTTTTCTCTACTTTATAATATTGATTATTTTCCTTGACTATCTATTTTCACTGTGGTAGCGGCCAACACGAAAGCTTCAGCTACTTTGGCCACTACGCACATATCATCTAAAATTTAAATAATTATGTTCTGTAATCTATTAAGTTTTCTACTGCTGTAACGACGTTTTGTACAATTATGAAAATAGTGCGAATAAAATTAATCTTGAATCTTCGAGGCCTAACCTATTATTGCTATTGTGATTGTCTTGCTTTTTCTATGACGACGAACTTTAAAATAATACTTCGAGTAACTTATAAAAGATGTAACGTCTCATAATCTATATCAACAGTATTAGCAGTTCTGTCGTCCATCTTTCTTTCGATCAAAATTGTATTTCACACAAAAACACTTTCACAAACGCCCCTTCTTTTGTCGAAATAGTTTTGGTCAGCGGTTACGTGATGACCAACATATGACCTGGTGACATTTGTGTTTCCTACATGAAGTACCTACCTGGCCTATTACTGGGTTACCTGTGTTATGATCGTCTATGGTTATCAATGTGTGGTAAATAATGACCAACATGTGACCTGGTGACATTTATGTGTTTCCTACATGAAGTTCCTACCTGACCTATTACTGGATCGATGACATCATCGTGCTGACCCAATACCATGCCTGTCAAAGTTTTAGCCGCCTGGTACTAGAAATGAGGGAGATACGGGCGTGTACTTAAAATCATGTGATCGATGACGTCATCGTTACGACTTCACCACTAACTTAATCGTGGGACCCAATACCATGTCTATCTAAGTTTGAGCAGCCTGGCATTAACAAGCGGGATACCTATTCAAAGCTTGATTACATAGTATTTCTAGAACCTTCGCCTTGTTGTGTTGAGTCACCAGGATTGTGCATTCTAACTAGTTCTGGAACCTTCCAATGGAATCTTCTAGTGCACTCTTTGTCGTATCAGTTAAAGTAGTCCAGAATGTTCTACAAGTGACACGCACTTTGTGACAAAGTATTATTATATAATGTGGCAAGATCAAATTGATGGCGCAAAACCTATCTTTAAATCAAAATGCCCCGCTGGACTTTGAGAAGACATATCGAAGAGGCCTAAGGTTAAAACGAGTTTTTATCCGGTCCAAATCGGCGCAGAAATGAGTTTTGACTAAGCCCTGCTTTGTGACGTGCCATTCGATACCAAATCCAATCACTAGCTATTATTGCGTCACTTTATTGGAATGGACAGGAATGTATTATTACAATCCTGTGACCAATGAAATGATTAGTGAAGCGATTCAATCGATTGAATAAACACGCTTCGCTGAAATAAACCTTAGTCAGAATCATATTTCTTTGTATTTTCAAAGTAGATAAGCAAGAATATTAAATCTAAAATAACTTTTCTGACGAACAATCGAGTCTTCGATCGATTGTGCCTGACCGCAAAACTGCCAGTTCTGAGAATTTTAATATATTTATTGTCGAGATTTGTGGAGCTAGTTAATATACTCGTAAAATTAACACCACGCGACATTATAATAAAACGTTTTCTATTTAGAGTTTAATATCTGATAAGTTGGGGCTCCGATTCAGGCAATCGATATAACTAGTTTCAAGGCCGGTCAAGAAACATTTTTCAGTGTCGGCCGCACGAAAGCCGATATCTAGCTAGTTACTCGGGCTGCCTGTGGCAGGCACGAGTCTTAATCTGCAGGTTACTCGGGCTGCCTGTGGCAGTACCGAGTGTTAAAATGCAAGTCGTTTTTTTTTTTGATGGGTGTCGCAAAATTTCTGCGCATGCGTTAAAGGTCAAATTGACACCAATCAGATTGCACTATGCTGGTCACGCAACAATCGCCAGGTTAATTTATTTACATAATTTAATACAGTAAAGCAAGATGTCGGAAGACCCGCGAGGAACTTTCTTTCTAATTTGGAGTCTCATCTCTCAAATGTAAGCCAGTTTAACGTTTTATTTAACTTCACTCGTGCGAAAGCCTTCCAACAGGCTCAGGATATTTCAACTGGCGCTATTGTCGGAGCCGAAGGACCGCGTTTTTTACCCAGATGGCCAGTGATTTTATATACGACACGTACGACGACCTGAAGCTGAAGCCAGTGAACTGGGGCCAGGTTCCGGAAAGCTAAAATTCGAAGAAATAGATATTGGAATCTATAAGCCATCGGCTCGCTGTGCTGCATTTAAAACATCCGAGGAGAACATCTTATTTTGGGTGAAGGCACTTCAAGACCAATATTATGAGTCTCTTAAAAACTGTCAGAGATTTAAATTTACCGTAAGTTGGATCAGAGAGTATTGAGATCAAGTTATTTCGTTCCAGCGAGGATATTGACCTAGCGGAAACGGTACAAGCTGTCGAAGGATTTTACTTATTACTCGGGCTGCCTGTGGCAGTACCGAGTCTTAAAATACAAGCCGTTTTTTTTTTTTTTTTTTTTGTTGGGTGTCGCAAAATTTTTGCGCATGCGTTAAAGGTCAAGTTCACCACCAATCAGATCGCACTGTGCTGGTCACGTAACACTCGCCAGGTTAATTTATTTACAGAATTTAATACAGTAAATCAAAATGGTCGACCCGCGAGGGCGAAAGCCTTCCAACAGGCTCAGGATATTTCAACTGGCGCTCTTCTTGACCATAAAAATACATGAACAACCAGGAGCCGTAATACATTCGATCAGCGCTGTCTGGACAGATCCAATGTACATTTAGAAACGTAAGCGAAATACAATATCCAAACACGTTTGGATATCAACGGGTATCGAATTATAATCAAAGGTTAGATCTCGTCAGGCGCGCTCAGATAAGAAAGTTCAAAGCTCTCAGACTAGGCGAGACAAGGAAATATCACTTTCAATGAGTCATTGTCAGAAATCTATTCCATCGTGGGCAATTATGCAATACAACCTAACTTGTACAGCTAAGGCGTGTTTTACGACAGAATAACCAGTCTTTCTACTGGATTGAGAGCTCGAGACATTATACATGTCGGCTAATATGGGGAAAACTGAAACAAAAAATGAACTTTGACGGCAGAAACCCTCAATTGAGCCAAGCGGAAAATTTACATGATCCACTAAGATTTTTACAAATCTTAGTTAAGCAGATGTTTTCAGTGTATGCCAACTGAAATGCGGAAACTACACGAACAAGAAGTATGAACTGCCAGCAAAGAGAGAGGAAACAGTATTTAAAATGCACAGCGCTAGCTGGAGTAGGGCATACATGTATATATAATATCTGAGACGTTAAATTACGTTACTGTGAAGAGGATCAAAATTCAAGTTTTGTAGCTTGAGACTGTCTTCTGCCGTGACTCGTGAGAAAAATTGGAAAAGACCTAGCTGTTTCATTCAGACACTGGCAAATTTATTGAAAGCTACGGGCTTACTTTATGAGATTATTATTCATTGTGGAATGAAAGGAAACAGGTTAGCTGAAAGTTAAGTTCGAGGTAGGCTTCGACTTTCATTCCGATTCAGTGCATATGTGCACGAAGGTGGGATGCTGTCAACAACACTACCAAAAGATCCAAAACGAAAGTTCAGTTATGTAAGTACTGTTAGTAAACTCTTTTTGATTTGAATAAATTTCCTCTCAGTTTGTCTGTTAATGTACTTTTTCTTCTAATTATCGCTTTATTTAACATCTGTGATTTAGAGTATGCGTACCTCAGAATAAATTATTTGAAAGGTCAACTGAACTCTTGTGTCGATATTAAAGCGCAAATGTTTTTTTGTGAAACAGTCTGTGAATTTGAGAAGTGGCTTAATAGAAGAGCTTTCTCATTAGGAATTACAATTTTTTTCTTGCTATGAAATTTATGTTTCATTTCACATTTATTCATACAATTTTAGCCGGACAATTTTCCCCGAGTTTTTTATCTATTTTCAATCAAATTCAAAGTCTGAATATGTCATTGTATTGCATTTATACACTTGAATTGCCAGTATATATATTCTGTTGTTCGAATCCTGCGTTATCATAGTCATGTCATAAAAGCGATTAATAGACCAGTCTGTTTTTATGACGTTCTCACTGGCGAATTAAAGCACAACTTGTTACTAAGAGGATTTCAAATGAAAGTGTATTTCATCTTCAATCTCATGTGGCCCGAGTGAAAGCCCAGATGGGCTCTTGTAATCATCCACGTCTACTTAACAACAGGAATAGTTATGGGCCAAGGCATGGGTAAAGATTGAGTTTCCCAGATTACAGATGAAAGTAGAGAACTTAATGAATGAAGAGACAGAGGTCACGCGCGACATGCTTGAGAACATGAACAGGTTCAACACTTTATGTTATACTAAGAAAACATAACAAATTACAGAGCCTGCAAGTTCACAAGTCAATGAAAAACCCCAAGAGCCTGTAGTTTTGGATCAACATATCCTTCAAACTCCAAAAGCAACATACACATAATGAATTCTTACTCTCGTCACATCAAAACGAAACTCACTCATTTGGAAGACAAATTAGTGCAGCAAAATAATATATACAAGACCGAAATCAAGATGCTGTCATCGCGTATTATTGACCTAGAAGTTGAAAATGGCGAGTTGAAAGCGGATATAATAAAGCTGGATCCAACTTTCAAAATCAAGAATACAAAAAAGAAGACAATGAAAGACCAAGGTCTCCAGTGTTCCGAGACTACCCGACCTCCTGAAGCTTATCAGTTCCCTTGTAGAAATTCAGTACATTAAAGTATACTTTGACTAGTAGTAAAAGTATACTTTTTTGTACTTTCAAGTCAAGAAGTACTAATGAAGTATACTTCATATATACTACTGAAATAGAAAGTACAAATGAAGTATACTTCAATTATACTTCAAAAAAGCGAAGTATACTTGAAGTATACTTCTTTTATTTTCAAGTTTGAAAAGTATAAATAAAGTATTTATTTTCAAATATTTCAGTTTCATTCAGAAAGGGAAGTATTCTTGGCTTGCACCCACGTGACTTTCGCCTTGACACGTGATGCCGTCCGCCATATTGGTGTACCATAATTGTCAACAAACACAGTGTGAGCACGAGTTTTCTATATTTCGGCGAGGTTCATGGCTATTAGAAATGGTTTTGTGCTTGATTGTTGGCTGTTCCACCAAAAGTGGTCTGAGTAGGGGTAGGCTAAACTCAGGGCAACAGGTTTTACTTTACAGTTGTTCAAATTTTGCATCAAAATTTTAATTTCATCTTCCGTTGGTGAAATGCCTGGCACTTTTTTATCAGTGTTATTATTTGTCACCTTGGGTTTGAGATTGTTTGCCACATAGCTTGGGTTGCTGTTGATAGTATTATTTAGATCATCCTTAATTTTGCTGGCGGATTTGAAATTGATCTCGCTCACAGGAGCGTAAGGCACTTCGCTACGGTAAGTGGGGAGAAGCCAGGAACATTTAACTTGTGTACACGCGAGTTTGCCGTTAATGATCCAAGCTTCCACGTAAAAGAGAACGCTCGCGACATGAGAACATGCTTCAGCAAGTCCAGCTTTGCATCTTAAGCAATGTGCTAACAAAACAGTGCCCTCCTTGCTCGTAATAATCCAAATTGGCAACGGAGGGTCATTCATTCTCTGGCTGTGTCTGACCTTTGCAATCACAACATACTTGTCTGATGTTTGTACCATTTGGTTGTACGATTCTAAGCTTTTAAAGGTTTTAAACTGTTGCTTGGTGTAGTAGCTCCTCTCTAGCACTAGATAATTTACGAGATCTGTAGCTTCAACGGGCGGTAAACATTCAGGGTCAAGCTTCACGCCTATCAGAGTCGCGGGATCAAGTCCGATCACTAAAATTTTCTCCAAATATCGCCGCCTAACATGGGGTTCGAGACTCTTAAAATAACTGAAATAATCTGAGAGCACAGGAATAGATTCGTCAATATCGCTTGAGGAGTTTTTTTATCCCTCTTTCGCAGAATCCATCGAAATTCAAAAGAAAAGTGCGCTAACTGACAGCTTCGGCATATATTTCAAGGAACACTTAGCGTCAAGTGGTACACCAATATGGCGGACGTCCAAATATGGAACATGCTGTGACGTCACGTGCAAGCCAAGAATACTTAAAGTATACTTTTTAACAGCAAAATATCAGCAAGTTAATGTATTAATAGGCAATATTCGTATTGACAATTTCCACGGACGAACGTGGAACGATCGCGATATTGATTTTATAGTCATAATCAATCACAGGCTACCGTAAGGTTTTTGATTAACCATTTATTTTACAAGACTTGACTGGGAATTTTTAGAGTTTTTAGAAATTGTAATAATTCTGTAAATATTGAAATAAAATAAATAAGAATTTACCTGTGTGTTTGTCAGTTATTGGGCTGTACATGTGTCTAGGTTTTTTTTTCAGGCGATTCTTTCTTCCAGTCAAACACCTTACCCGTGGGTAGCCTGTGTATAAATGCGCCTGCATGTTTCAACAGTTAGTCAGCAGTAACACATCAAAACAAGATGGCGGACACGATACGTAGCAGACGTGAATGACTATAGTTCTTCTCATTCTCGTGCAATCAAAACCTTTTCCTTTCTGGATAAGCAGGCATTTAGGAAAAGAGGAGTGCTTTCCCGACTTTTCCAATCGACGAAACTGCGCTCCTAATGAAATTGAACACCGAGTATTTTTGGAATGTCGAAGCATCATATTCATAGGCATAGCGAATCAGATAACCGGAACAGTTCTGGCGCACCAGTACATTGCAGTCGTTAATTTCCAACCGTCTTTTCTCAGCTCCAGCATGTACATACGTACACGTGAGGGATTTGATCGACTAATACCCGCAATCCACATCAATTTATTGGAATATTCAGGATACTCGCTGGTTAGTTGTGTTTTGTGATCATGAGACATGAATGGTGAGCCTTGTACTTGTAGAGCAAAACCTTTGGTTAATTTTTCATCAAATTAATGCGCGCGTACATCATAATTTGTGGTACACGTTCATCGCCTAATAATTATTATAGCTTGCAGGTGGGGCAGAACCACTTTCTCTGAGGCTGCTCTACCTCCTGTAAGTCCAACATACTGAAAGTGGCCGGAACCACTCTATTTTGCATCCTGGATTGTCACATGCAATCATTGCACTTTAATACTTCATCTGATGTCCAGCACAAAGAGTACAGCTGGCCATTCCCTGCTAGCAGAGCTGGCCATGGAGCACACTGGAACTTTGATGGTCCAGTGGTATATGACATTTTTGTATAAAAACGAAAAACAACAACGGCTAAACACTTAACTGACAAAAGCCACCACAAATGAACTGGGCTCCATGCAATCAAATCCTCCCACGAACTTTGAAACAAATCAAGTAAAATATTCGACCCCCTGGGGCCACAAAACTGGTTATAATCACCACAAAATCCCCCATATTCCCACCTACCCAATTTCAATTGATAAGTGCATAATATGTTTGCCAAGAAAATGTTGAATATTAGTGCCAAAGATCGAGATGCTGCTTTTTCTTATAATATACCAGTAATAATGCATCTACAATGTAGATACATGTATATATTTATTATGTGGTCCATACATTATTGTAAGTATAAATGTAGTATTCTGATATGTGTAGCTTATTTATAAGTGCAGTTGCTTCCAAAGCATAGGTGGTCTCGATCATTTCTTAATCTTTGGAAATATGAATCCTGTCTTTGGCTTGGAATGACTGCACATTATACCATAGTTTACCACTTATAAGCCACACCCCTAACTTTGACCACCTCACTGTTTTCTTTAGTTTATTTTTGGGAAAGTACTCGGCTATATTAACCACCCCCCTAATTAGCTGATTTTTTAGGAATTTACAATATGTGTGGGGAACTGCTACAGCTTGTAAATAATATAAGTAGTATAACTGTGTGCAAAAACAGGCTCCTATTTATGAATATCTTCACCTCATGATCATGCCTGGTTGGTAATCTATATACTATACATTTGTATTTTGTAGAACAATAAAGCAGACAGATGAAACTGAAGAATGCTGATTCCAAGGAGAGCAAGGCAACAAACTATATGCCAGCTGAGTCCATGCAATGTTATTGAAACATCCCAAAACAAAAGTTGAAGTCAATATTATTACAAATCGAATTATGGTCAGTTTCAGTTGGACTATTATTTTGTGAATCAGACTGCAAAAATAATACTGCAAAATAATGGCATTTCTGGCCATGTACCTTGTGGCATAGGCTTAATGATCAATTCAAGTAATAAAAAAATATTATATCTAATAAATCCTATTTTATTATGTATGTTCTTAGTCTTTAATTTCTCTGTTTTGATATAATTGTCACATGTACCCCACATAACACCATAATTATCAATGTCATATGTTTTGAACATATGACCAATTCAGTCATATAACTGGGATAAAAAAATTGAAAATCTATGACAAACATGGAATCTCAAAAGCACTGACTATTCAGGTGTGCATAATTTTAGTTACTTCACAAAAAGTATGCTTCTAGTATACTTCATGTGAATAAGTATATTGCTTGAAGCAGCATATTTTACAAAGCACTAGAAAGTATACTTTAAGTATACTTGAAGTAAAAAGTATACTTGAAGTATGCTTTTTGAAGTGTCCAAAAGTGGCCTACTTAAAGTATACTTCTCAAAAGTACATTTGAAGTATACTTTATATACAATTGAAGTATAGCACTAGAAAGTATACTTGAAGTATACTTTTTGAAGTGTCCAAAAGTGGCCTACTTAAAGTATACTTCTCAAAAGTACATTTGAAGTATACTTTAAATACAATTGAAGTATATACTTCAAGTGTACTGAATTTCTACAAGGGTTTGTTCAAGAGCCATCTTTCTTACATGACAACCCGATCCCTATTCATCAGAATACATTTTCTGTGCTAAATGACGAGAGTTTACAATCACCTGACCGACAACCCACTACTAAAGAAAGGGACCATGAAGTACGGTAATACGGTTAATTCTCGGGTTCCAAACAATGAATATATGCCTGCTCAAATGCAGTGTGTTAAACGAATAAGTAGTGTTTAAATTAAAAGGTCAACATACGAGAAAAACAAAACTATTAAATTACATATATACTAGGGGAGCAGAGAATGAAAGTCGCCGCGCTACCGGCCACTAAAGACTGCTAAATTCAGCTAATAATTCTTCCCTTTGGTTATTACTAAGAGGATTTCAAATGAAAGTGTATTACATCTTCAATCTCATGTGGCCCGAGTGAAAGCCCAGATGGGCTCTTGTTAGTGATAAGTGCAACACTAGGCGGGTTAATAGATGAACGTGCTTCGGTTTATTATTCGCGCTCATATACTGAGATATTTGAACCTATTCTCGGGCATCTATTAGGTGATTTTCACAGAAAGTTCTAAATTCTCGCGTTTATTCTTTGATTGATGTCCAACAGGTACCCTGGTTCCAAAGGTTTCTAGACAGAGAACAGGCGCGGAGAAAGAGCCGCGACGCCGCTAATTTTTTTCGAACTCTCTGTTTAGGTCTGGTATATGGTTATCTAAGGGTACCCGTGGCCAGGGGTATTTTAATGTTTTTAACAGGAACCCAATGTGTTTTGGCCGGGAAAATAACTGTTTTTTTTTTACAAGAGAGCATGTTAACTGCCTCGCAGGTGAAGGGGAATTGGTTTCAATTGACTGGTACATTTGTATTCTTTTCTGAAATTGCATTAATTAATAAATGAATTATTCAAACCTCTACACAAACTCTGCGGGACAAATATTGGCCTTTCGCTCAAGTTAACTTTCATGAGAATTAGAATTAGATTTAGAATAGGTATTATATAGATAGACTTTATTTATTATTTTCGTAATCATTACATACATTGCACATTACATACATACCTTTTATTTAAATAGACAAAATCTCATTTAAACAAAAAAAACACTATATAAAATTGGAAAAAACCTCCCCTTTACGCCCTTAAGGATTTTAAGTTGAATATCAAATTCAGAACAGTCAAGAAAGTAAGCAAGTGATCAGTCTTCTCCAGTTAGAATACTAAATTGCTGAAGCTAAAATTTACTAAATAACCGAAGAAAAAGTAGACAACAGGACTAGCTTCTCCGTTTCCGAACTCTTTTAGTGTATTTTTAGACATTCAAGTTTTCGAATTGAATTTCGCAAAAGAAAAATGAAATGGTAGTCAAAATACATGACAGCGAGGTAAAACAGTATATTTTTTCACTTCGTAATTCTTTGAACGGTTAATCGGCTTGCAATTTGTGGGTGCATTGCACGCAGTTTAAGGCACTAGCTGTTCAAGGTAAGCCAGTTCTTTATATGATTATCTTTAAACCGTTCTCAAGACGGTTCATCAATATATTTTTTTATTCATCTGATTTTTCTGATTGTCCGCACAACTTTACATATAGCTGGTTCAAGTGTTATTGAGTTTTAAACCCTTAGAGATTGGGGGATTGGAATTGGTGGGCTCCGAATCGAAACTCAGTTATCCAGGACGGCTTGTAATCTCAAATGCTCCCGGTACCATTTAAGGTTCACCTCATCCAATGACGCCATTGACATTGAATTTTCGAGTTCCTCACAAATAGCCATTCGTCGGCCTGAATTTAAACTGTGATACTGGTTAAAGAAGTGCGAATCTATCGTTCGCAAAAAGCGTCTTTTGACATTTCGTTTGGAAATAGATTCATTTCCTTCTGTCGAAGTACTTCTCCGCGCTTCTCTACTCAATGTACGAGAGTCTCCGCTTGCGGCGTCAGTTTCTATAATTTTAAGAATAGATGACACATCTTCATTGTACACTGCACTCGAATAAACTGCCTTTCCATGCATATCTCTGGGAATTTTCGCGGTCTTTAGCGGGGCCGATAGCAGATTCAGTTCCATGTTCTTCTCAACGGATAAAATCTCTTCGTTTAAAGTTTCGCTGTTGATACTTTTATAAGCTGCTAATCTTGCTTCCCTTTTTGAACCTCGAGTTAAACTTCCCATTGAGGACGCTATCTCCTTTTTCTCACGCCGCGGTGAATTATGAAAGACCGGCTTTTCATTGAGCAGAACATATTCTGGCGCTGTGGAAGAACTCTTTCCACGTGCAGTGAATGAATGCTCGTCTTTCGGAAACTGCTCATTTTCCTTTATGCGAACCCCTACGCATTTCGTCTTAATTGTGTCTTTACCAAGTCTCGGTAATAAACCACAGGTTTTAGTTTTTTTCCAGGCGGGAATTTCAACCCCTGTTGAAACTGTGGGAAGATACTGGACTCTCGATTTTTCAACTTTCGTCTCGTGTTTTTTGGCCGGTGAGTGTTTCTCGATAGGTGGAAGTCTTAGAGCAGAACGTGGGTGCGTACGTTTCCCATCTTGTCCATGCCACATTATGCGAATTTTCTTGATCTCCTAGCCAGTGCGAATTTTTCCCAAACTCGAATCCTTTCAGGCAAAAGATAAAATTGAGTCTTAGCAATGTTGCCGTTTGGTAAGACCAAGGTTGAACAAACTTAAACCGGCTTTCCGGACGCAAGACTTCTCAGTTATCAAAATATGTTCCTTTTTTTTGGTTTTTTAGTCCAGAACAAAAAAACACTGCGTATTATGGTTAATACACTTCGTAGAGCAAACACTATTCTCTTGAGATGGTTAACTTCCCAGCGTTTATCTGCAAAATCGCCAGAATCATTGAATAACCGATAGACCTCGATTAGTTTGTTATTATAGCGTTTAATCAACTTTACTAGGGAGTGCATGACAGCATCTTAATTACATAATAATTTTGGAGAACTAGTGTTTTTTGTTTATCGATCAATAAACAGGTTTCGCCAGTTGTTTATTGACACCTGCTTCGAAAGATATCCTCACTTTTAGTTTTATCTATGCGATAACTTCGTTCTGAAGATAATACGATTTCCTAATTGTAAGGCCTGCTAGCCATCGGCATTGAAAACGGCGAAGACACCAAAGCTGCTTCTACAAAGCTGCTACTCATTTACAAAAGAAACAACATTCTAGTTATTTATATTTCTAACGTTAAACGGTAATTGCTCATATAATTATTTATACAGTGGTTTGAAAGCAAAATACCACGCAAATCAAATTAAATAAGCTATTTCACTCTTTGAAGCCAACGTTAATTTTGCGTTGATTGTTACTCGTCGCACGTTTCAAAAGTTTAGCAATTTGTATGCCCAAATATGGGTTTTCAATTCGAGATTTACTTCTTCGCTTGAACACAAACCTTTGAAACACCAGAATTTCAAAACCAAAACAATTAGGAATACAGCCAGCGTTCAGTATCCACGATTGTAACGTTGTACGTTTCTTTTTTGCCGAAAACAGCATGTAATTCGAAAGTGAAAGCGAAAGTAGTACACAATTTCCATAAACGAGAGTTGACAAAACACTTTTCGCGTTCTCTAGTGCCACTCGGGGTACTTGTGACATACAGGGCTAAAAATTGAAATAAATTATTTCCAAAGCGCGGTATGATTTATCTTTAGAAACCCATTGGTAAAAGTATTGTCGAGTTGTATTAAGGAGTAGTATAGTAATTGGCGGTTCTGGCGCACGTTGTATTTTTTTGTTGTTTTTTCATCTAATGGACATCCTCACTTCGTTCAGCCCTCACTTCGTTCGGGGTCCATTAGATGAAAAAACAACAAAAAAATACAACGTGCGCCAGAACACGCCAGTTACGATACTACTATAGTTCATTTATTGTATTTATACATTATATTAAATAATCGGTTTCTACCGCTTTTTTCCGTATTAAAGCAGTTTTGTTGTACTATTTTTTAATCATATTTTTACATTTCAACGCCCTATTAGAGAAACGTGTTTATAAGGTATTATTTACTACTATAGTTCATTTATCGTATTTATGCATTACATTAAAGGATTGTAGTTATAGGTATTATATCATGGCTAAGCATATATTAACATTTGTTCGAACACTTGGTTTATAGTGAATTTATTGTATTCTAACACCCTATTAGAGGAGTGGTGCTATTAGGTATTATAACATATATTGTCATAATCATTATTTACTATTATAGTCCACCCATCATATTTCTACACCATATTAGATCAAGGTATTACATTTCAAAACCCTATTAGAGGAGTGTGATTACTAGGTATTATAACATATATTATCGTAATCATTATTTACTACTATAGTCCATTCACCATACTTCTATACCATATTAGATCAAGGTATTACATTTCACCGTCCTATTAGAGGAGTGTGGCTACAAGTTTATTACATCATACCATGGCTGAGTATACACCAACATTTGTTCGAGTACGTCCTTTAAAGAACTATTTACGTGGATGGAAGATGGATATTCCCGACGATAATCCTATGGGAGCGGATCCAGCCGTTTTCCTTGCCGGTGTACGTAAACAAACTACCGAAAAGTTTAAGGAAGAACTACGAAACCACAACACCTTTAAGGCCCAATTAGCTTTAAACATAACTTTCGTACTTGATAAACCTGATGGTTACGTATACGAGACAGCTACATTTTATAGCAAACAATCTGTTTTGATCGATGATGCTGGTATCCGTGAGGTAATAGTAGAAGCACATGCTCAGATATATGACAAAATTGAGAAGTGGATCAGTCGTGGATCAAATTGGGTCGTAGATAGAGTCAATATTCTATGGTTAAACATCGCTAGATACCAACCACTACGTGGAGGTTCGTATTTACCACTACCTGAAGAAATAGCGAATAAGAAAGCCGTGATCAATGTGAACAACAAAGACAACCACTGTGCACTTTGGTCGATATGCGCAGCAATGTTTCCAGTTAAGAAAGATCCTCAAAGGACATCAAAGTATCGAATATATATGGTGAAATCCAATGGGGTGGACTCACCAACACCAATCTCACAAATACCACTTCTAGAGAAGCAAAACAACATTTCTATTAACGTATATGGATGGGATCCAAAGGAAAAGTGCTTAATCATATATCATATCTCAAAGAAGACTTTTTCGAAGTACATCAATCTACTACTTATAGAAGACCTAAAGAGTGGTAAACAACACTATTGCTGGATAAAGGACTTCAACAAACTCCTATTCGATCAGACAAAACACGAACATAGGAAACACTTCTGCGAACGATGTCTGCATGGATATTCCAATGAAGCTCTTCTTGAAAAGCATATTACAGAGTGTAATGGTATCAATGACAAAGCCATACGCATTGAAATGCCTACCAATAAGAACAACGAAGTCTCATTCCAGAATATACACAAGCAGCTCAAAGTAACCTATATTATCTATGCAGATTTCGAGGCATTAACCACTAAGATCGAAGGACCTGCTCAAGGCCCAAAGAAGAGCAACACGCTTAAAACGGAAGAACATATTCCATGTGGATTTTGCTATATAGTTGTACGTTCTGATGGTTATAGTGAACCACCAGTACTATATAGAGGTAGGGATACTATCGAACGTTTTCTACAACGTATGCAAGAGGAAGAGGCGAAGATCAAAGCCCAAAAAGCTAAACCACTATGCATGTCATGGGAAAACTATAAGGCTTATAATAGCGCAACAATTTGTCATATCTGTCAGAAGCCATTGGTTGGTGATAAAGTACGTGATCATTGCCACACCACAGGCGAGTTTAGAGGTGCCGCACACAATACCTGTAATCTAAAATTACGTGCTTTTCCTACCATCCCAGTCGTATTCCATAATCTTCGTGGATATGATGCTCACCTAATAATGCAATCCATATCCATAACATTAGGTAAGATATCTTGTATTCCAAACAATATGGAGAAATATATTTCATTCTCACTTGGTAACCTACGATTCATTGATAGCTTTCAATTTCTACCATCATCTCTTAGTACATTGGTATCGAGTTCAGAATCAGACACATTTCAACAAATTGTAAAATATACATCCAATCAAGAGAAAGCCAATCTATTAACTCGTAAAGGAGTATATCCATATGAGTACATGGACGCGTGGGATAGATTTGCAGAGACTTCTCTACCACCTAAAGATGCGTTCTATAGTAAACTAACTCTAGAGGACATATCCGATGAAGATTACGAACATGCAATAAGAGTTTGGAATGTATTTGATTGTAAGACATTAGGTGATTATCATGATCTTTATCTACAAACCGATGTACTTCTTCTAGCAGATGTGTTCGAGGACTTTCGTACAACATGTATGCAAAACTATGGATTAGATCCTGCACATTATTATACGAGTCCAGGACTTTCATGGGACGCTTTATTAAAGATAACTGGAGTGAAACTCGAACTATTAACTGACTATGACATGTATCTATTCATCGAGAGAGGTCTACGTGGTGGTATATCCATGGTATCACAACGTTATGCCAAAGCGAATAATAAAAACGTACAGGATTTCGATCCAGAAAAACCAAATAGCCACATATTATATCTAGACGCGAATAACTTATATGGATGGGCCATGAGCCAATATTTACCAACAGGGGGATTTGAGTGGTATACACCAACAGAAGAACAAATAACCAATCACGCAATAAATTCAGATAGGGGTTATATCCTTGAAGTTGATCTCGAATATCCTCGAGAACTTCACGATACGCACAACGACTATCCGCTAGCTCCCGAGAGAATTCAGGTGAATAAAGATTCGTTCTCAGAGTATCAGACCAATCTATTTGAGGAACTATATAAAGGTAATGGATCTTTGAAAGTAGAAAAACTTGTACCTAATCTATATAGCAAAGAACGATATGTGCTCCACTACCGTAACCTACAATTGTATCTATCTCTTGGTATGCGTTTGATAAAGATCCATAAGGCACTACGGTTTGACCAATCACCATGGATGGAACCATATATACAAATGAATACTGAGTTACGAAAACAAGCGAAGAGCACCTTCAAGCAGGATCTATACAAATTGATGAACAATAGCGTATTTGGAAAAACAATGGAGAATCTACGTAAGCGTGTAGATATCCAATTAGTGCGTGCATCAGAAGGAAACAAACTACAACGTCTATTGAATAAACCTAGTTATGCCCGATCTACAATTTTTGATGACGATCTTGCCGCGGTACATAACTACAAAAGTAAGCTATTGCTGAACCGCCCCATATATGTTGGAATGTCAATTCTAGATCTATCAAAGCATCTTATGTATGACTTCTACTACAACGAGATCAAGAAGCAATATGGGCAACGATGTAATCTACTTTATACCGATACCGACAGTCTATTACTACACTTTAAAACTGAAGATATCTATGCAGATATGGCAATTCATAAACATCTATATGATACTAGTAACTACAGCAAAGACCACCCGCTGTATAGTATCAACAACAAGAAAGTACTTGGTAAAATGAAAGATGAATGTGGAGGTATTCCTATAGTCGAATATGTTGGACTACGATCTAAGCTCTATTCTATATTGAGAGTAGATGGCGATGAGATTCGTAAAGCTAAAGGTACCAAGAAGGCAGTAGTGAAACATCGTATTCGTCATGAACAATATAAAGAGTGCTTGATGGATAAGAAAGTATTCAAACATGGAATGAATATGCTTCGAAGTGAAGGTCATAAGATGTATGGTATACATATGAACAAAGTATCTCTATCACCATTCGATAGTAAGAGATGTATTTTAGCAAACGGAATAGATACGATAGCCTACGGTCATGGAGACTTTTTTCCAGATAATGAAGAAGTAGCCGATTTTATTAGCAATATAATATCGAACGCAATCGATACACTATCCTACAATCGTAAAAACATCATTACAGAGGATGAAGATATGGACGACTTTATTCGTGACTTGCTTCTATCTTAGAATACCTTTTGGTGGTAGTTCTGTATCTGGTGGTATCACCTGTATCTCTTCACGAACGAACCCTCGCTTTGGTGCATCTTTTCCTAAATAGTATAGAACAGGTTGATTTGATGATACCACACTTCGAGAAATATAATATGTCTGTAAACTCCATACAGGATCAGTTGCTCGTTTTACTCCACCTTCCAATTCTCCAGGTGAGTATAGATATCGAACTAAAACATCAAATGGTAGTCGCTTTTCTTTCAATCCAATAATTCGAGAATATGTAGGAGTCTTTATGTTTACTTGTTGTGTCTCTATAGAATTCGAAGGCTCCTTACCTGTTAGTCGAGTAACTTCATTGTTCATAGCCTTGATAACATCAGGAAGCCTCAATACCCATTCTCTACTACGTGCATCCGATCCTTCCGAAGTAAGCACCATCTCTTGTGCATACTGGTATCCGAACAATCTCTCAGCTAGAGTTCTATTTGCTCGTTCGACAAAACTTTGTGCTCTATGATTACCAGCCTCACCCCGTTGAACTTTCGTACCATGTAGTTCTAGCGTTTCAGACATACGTACGTCCCATGAATTCTCTACCAGGATCCACTTGCAACGTCTTTGGCCATTCGAGTGGACTACGTTTATAGATTCGTTCGAATGCCGCAGAAACTTCACCACTATCTTTCGAAGCTAAAGGTTCGGCTTCTTTGTATCGAGAAGCTACGTCGATTACCACTAATGCATACTTATATAGTTTCCTTCCACGTCCAGGACGATCGTGTGGTAAGAATATCAAATCAGCTTGGTGGACTTCATTTGGTTTCGATACAGTCCAATGCGGACGTGGAATGTGTTTTGGTGGTGGTAGATATATTTGCCACATAGATTGCTTTTCCAACCAACTCCTAGCTACGTCTTCTGATGTTTTCGCTGCTACCGATAGCTTACCAATTGCAGCATAACCTTTCCAATAGCCCATAGGACCATAGAAGATATTCGTAAATTTAGCATCCATTATATATCTATGTATTCTAACCTTCAACAAGAAGAAAAAAAAAGAAAAAAAGAATAAGAACTTATCTAACCAACTAGTTCTTATTCTTTTTTTCTTTTTTAGTATCTCGTCAATTGTAAAAATTCTCGTTTTTTAAAAGGCATATCGACTAATAGCGTATCCAGCGACTAGCATTACACCACCAACATAGATCAACTCACTAGTTTTCTGTGCGTTAGATGGTCGATGGTAGTCAGATAAACGAGGTTCTTTCATTGCTTCGAGTCGTTTCAGTGTCTGACGTAACTTATCGGATTGTATGAAAGCTCGGTTACTATAGAGTTGATTATTATAAGAATCGCGTTCAGCAACTTCCTGTTTATGCGCCCAATCAGACAATGTTTGACGTTCTTCGATATATGCCTTCCTATCAGCATCGAATTTTTCCATTGCCCTATCATGTCTCTCTCGTTCTATATTAGCAGTTTCATCTTTCCCACCAAACATCTTAGCAAGCACTCCACCACCAGTAAATGCCGTTGCATTCAAAATTGCTCCGAAAATAGACATTCCAATAGCTGCTAACGTCTCCATTATGGTACGATCTTTTGTTTCTCGAGATATTGTTTTGCATATATGCTACCAGCTATTACTGCAGTCCACTTCACGTAATTTATGATAGAAATAGAAGGATCACTAAGCATAGATTCCTTAGTAGCCTTTTTTACGATCCAACCAATACCAGTAGCTATTCCAGTTATCATAGCAGCATCGGTCGCTATTTTCTTCAATTCTTTATCCATCCTAATATATATCGTATATCTCTAGTCTTTAATTGTTACTCCATATCTGGTACCGTAGTCTTTATCGGACTCGCGGGTCGTATAGGACTAATGTTCTTAGAAGTGTCGTCTCTATATCTTCTGTATTGATAGTACACGCCAAACAATGCGGCACCCGTACCAACAACTGCGATAGTAGTATTGATAGACACATTTTTCATCCAACTTTCATCTGCGTTGATTTCTTTAGGTAATTCACTTTCACGTGAAATCTCTCTCTTTTGAGCCTCTCTAGCAAGTTTATTACTTAGTGCTAATGCTTTCCCAGCAGCAACCCTCTTTGGATCTTTTACTTTAGTTGGTGTTGTTTTCGGTGGATTCGCAGTTATCTGATCCGTCTGTTCCTCCATCTCGATTCGATATAGTAGTTACTTGCGAAGGTTCAATAGGTGTACCAGGAATGACTATGTGATCAGCTACATTGAACAAGACACTAGCTAGAGCTACAAATCGACCGTGTTTAAGTGCTAATCGACCAGCCGCCATAGATATCTGATGGCGGGCTAATTGGTTTTCTTGTAGATCCTTAAACAGTGCTTGTTGGTTGTCTAGTGTAGCTACGTATGAGACTGCGCGAGTAACTTGACGTAGTACACCATCTACTAAGTGTACTGTTATTTGATTTGCTACTACGGCCTGGTATCTACTATGTAAACGTTTTACGTCCTTCTCAGATAGTTTAGTTATATCTGTTAGGGAGAAATTCTGTCCTAGACATTCTTTCGTTTTACCTAATACAGCTAAGGTCTTAAGTTCTTCCCGCCATTCTTCGATATCCTCCAATTCGGTTGAAAATTCCAATTTGGGTGGTGGACCTGTTAAATCCTCACCTTCCAGTTCTTTAACGTATTCATCCATGATAATATGTTATAGGTGCGGGTATCTCTAACACTACTGCAAAAGGATGTCGCAAACAGAAACATACGCGAGCAAACTTATGAGATCGAAGTATCGTTCGTAACTCATTACATTCTCGTGAGCCTCCGTAATCTTCAAATATCCTCTTTCCATCTATAACCGATGCAGTATGAAATGCTACTACGATAGCTACGTTCTCACGAAATGGTTTACATATACTCGTTAATTGTTGGGATAGTACCCAAATAGATAGTCCTATATGTCGGGCAGAGAATGCTAAATCTACTAGTTTGTCAGTTCTTCGTTTTACATCTTTTGATGCGGCACAATCATCTAGAATCAATAATGTATTGGTACCTGACCAAAAGGTTGCACAAATATTTAATGTGGTATCGATAACATCCTGAGATGGTGATATGACATAAAAATGCGTATCTCGATTAGCAAATCCATGATATGTCTTGTTGTGGGCATACGTAGGACAAATCAGTACTATGTAATCGAACTTACCACGAAATGGTCCACGAAGTTGTTCTATGAGAAATGCAGTCTTTCCGCAATTCGTTGGACCTACTATGAGTGAGTTGAATGGGATGTGTTCTACCAAGGAATCCATCAGTACGTTATACTATACAGAGATCTGTTCAATATCATGAGCTGAGCATCTGCGAGAACGTAGATGTGCATGTTAACGTTTCCACTTCCTCCTGCAGTTCTATGTATGCGAATGCCTATATCTTTTCCACCACCAGTTTGTGCCAAGCCATCACCATGAACGGTGGAATCTTTTGCTGTACGACAATCGACTAGGATGGCAAATCTGTTATTGTAAAATTTGGTAGGAGTCATAGAGGTATCGGATGTACCAAACCATCCTTTTGTTGACTCCCAAAAATCTGGTGTTAACATACCTCCTGGAAAGAATCTATTTGGAACTCCATTTACGTCTATCTCTATCTTTGAAATATCAGGATTTACGAATGCTTCACTATCTCGTGAACCGGCGGTGTGAGGATCTACGAATAGAAGAAGTAATCCAGAAAATGATCGTCGTGGAACATTGACGTTCTGAGATATCAAAGTTTCTACTGCCTTGGCGATAGTTACCGTCTTAAAGTGAACTGCGTGATCGTATAGGAATGCAGTACCATTTTCATATGCGCGAAATGCTTTCCTAGCTAGCGTTTCATTCTTGATTGCTTCGTATTCTAACTGGATGTTGGTAAGCTTGTACGTACCTATCTTTGTCGAATCTGATCCAACGATTATATTGATAGAGTGGGCTAGAGTTAATTCGAATGAAATAGTGTCTTCTAATGCATGTGGATATAGAACTCCATGTTGTGTAAGAATATCAACGTCTAACGGAATTCTATATTTTGAACCATATGCAGCTAACAATGCATTCTCACCAACCTCTGAAGTACCTGCATCACCAGCCTTAGATCGTAGCTTATTTGTGTTATCTGATTGGATACCTTGTTGTACTCTCGATTCTCTCTCTTGTGTAGATAGATAGATATCGGAATATGTTTGTAATAGATCCGATCGGGCAATGTCTTCTACTATTTCAGCTCCTATCTTACAAACTCGATGCATTACTAAGCAACGTCCAACATTTGCAACGACTCGATTATTAACATGTCCACCAGACAATACGATATCACCCAATAATGCCAAACTACCAGGTACTAATACGATATCTTCTCCCATCGTTGGAACTTCCACATAGAGCGTCTCACCTGGATTAGCAGATGATGGAGTGAAAGTTTTTCTATATAATGTTCGTTGAGCTTTGAGTGCGAGTTGCGCTCTTAGTGCTTCCTTAGGAATTAACTTCGACGATATCATGTTGAATATACCATGATATATAGTTATGTTCAACATGGAAGATAGAGTCGACGTCGATGTGAGACATGAGGATAGTACCGACAGATACGAAGAACAAGATGAAGAAAACCGACGAGAACTAGATGAAGAAGACCGACAACGAGAACGAGAAGCAAATGAAAGATACGTGGCTTACTTATTGAGTGGCAATCAAGATGAAGCTGAGGGTAGTGAGACAATTACCATGGATAATTTGCATGACTACGCTATAGAAGGTGACCCACTTCGAGGATTCACATTCGAACAAACGATTCGAGATTCGGCAAAAGAAATGCTGGTTGACATAGTAAAGGGGCAATATCCGGATGCTGGTGTTCGGCATAATATAGAAATCTCCTTAGTAGATGGAAACATCACCGTTCGTGAACTTGGAAGCGAAGAACCCTTTAAACGTCTATTCGTCGGTAATGATGATGATAGGAAATTACGCGTGAAGATGAGGAAAGCTCTCAAAGATGCTTTAGGTCCAAATAATGAAGAGGCTGCTAATGAAGTAATATTTGCAGAACGACAACTCGCTGATCGGGAAGCAAATAACGAATCTATTCTTGAAGACTCCGAATCGACTGACGCTCAGAAAGAAATAGCTAAGATAGAATTAACATTTATCCATAAGGCAAGAGAATTACTTGAACGTCAAGAAGAAGCCATACTAGAACGTATACCGCTACGTGAAAGGGTTAAATACATTTTCAGAAAGTATGGAATGACTGTTCTTGCGGTGACAACTGCTATTGGTGTTATCGTTAGCGTAATAGTTTCCCAGTTATCGAGATCCGTACCGAAACCAGTAAAAGATGGTATCGACAAAGTGGCAGATACAGTAAAGAAGGGATTAAAAACTACAGGTGATTTGTTAAAGGAAATGGGAAAGAAACTTGGACAGATACTACCTGGAATGATTGGATCAATTGCGAATTTCATATTTACTATGGCCGGTAAAGCTCTAGGAGTATTAGCAGAGAACGTTTGGTTATTCATAGTAGCTATAGTGGTGATCGCAATAGAGCAATACAAACGACGTTAACGAAATAACACCCACGCAATTCCAGCTCCTGCAATAGATACTATCGCTAGATTGATCCCATGTCGTGGAGTAGGATTCTGTAAGATACTATGTGAAACTCGTTGTGGAACTTGTCGTGGTAATTGTTGTGGAACTTGATGTGGTAATTGTTTCTTTTGTTTCTTCCTTTTCATATCTGGTGGGGGCTTGGTTTCGAGAACATCTGTATTAATATCGTTTTTCCCTAACACCATACCTTCTGTGGCGTTCGGGATTGGATTTTTATAACCATCCTTCTTGCTGAGGTAGTACTCAAGATTGCTTGGTAGTAATCGTACCCCTATGGCTATTGCTAGGTCTAATCTCTTATGTGTGTGTAGTATAGCTGTAAGATAGTTTTTATAGCTTACCACTAAACCGTTTTCGAGAATAGCGTCTTCGACTAATCTCTTAAATTTTTCTTTGACATTGAAACTATCTATGATGGATTGGTTAAGATCATTCTGAGCAGCTAGAACGCAATATCCAAAAGCTTCGACGGATCGATTCAATCTACCTAATCCAGCATTAGTTAAACCCTTTCCGATTGGTGGTGTAAACCAATTATATTGTTTTCCTTCATGTTCATCGTTCCGAATGAATGCCACAAGATCACCCTGATCCTTCTTACCTCCTTGGTCTGCAAATAAATTATTGTGATTTGGCCAATTATCTGCTTCTTTATCGTAACCTCTGACTACGTGGACGTTTTCGAAATCATCATACAAAAGGAATACATCTCCTAATCCGTCATTCCTACCTCCGTGCCATCGGAAATCTGGTGTTCGAGATATACCAAATTCGATGCATAATTTCTCAAGAGCTGATTTGCTATGGGGGTTATCCATTTGCTTGAAAGCAGATTCACCAGGTAGAGGAACCCCATGAGCACCACCAAGTTCATGTAGAATTCTTCGTATTGTGAAATAAACGTGAAATCGTAGTAGTCCTTGAACAATAGGAGGATACGTTTTGAAAGTAGGATCAAACAATGACACTCCACATCCAGAAGTCGCACACCACGTTGCGAAATTCAATTGTTGAGGCCAATATTTGAAATCTGGACCTGATAACCAATGGTGGGACTCCTTTGCTGTCATATGCTTTACGACAGTCTCTTTGAATATGTTCGGAACGCCTGCTTTGAACTTTTTCTTAGGTGTGACATATATCCATAGATTAGTTAAATCTATATCTTGTGCTTTTTCAGTAGGTGGGACCGCCGTAATAGGATATTTCACACTTTTATCTAGTGTTAACGTATGTGGAAAACCCTTATGCACATCCCACAATGCGTTATCGATGCGTTTTTGAATGGTGGTAGGTAGCTTATAGACATCGTCGCCATAAACCACATAACCATTATTCCCATCTCGAAACCAAATACTAGTTGAATATTTGCCAGGGCCGTCTATATCCGTTGATACATAGAACTGGTGAAAATCTGCATGTGGGTATCTTTTCTTGAACTTCGCTAATAGATCGGCATTCAATGATGCGACCTTCTTATCTTCCTCAGCTATTCTCTCTCTATCTCTACTAGCTATTCTCTCAGCCTTTGACCGTATATTAGCATTCTGTGTTGGGGTCTCATCATCTCTCTCGTCGTCTCCACCCTCATAATGATAGCTGAAATTACCTCCGTGCCTCCTCATGTTAAAGCTAATTATGTATGTAGTTCATACCTTTAACACATAATGGTTATATTAAATGTCACCACCACATCGTCTGACCATACGGTCTACTTCGATAACCCTATTCTTATCAATAATATTTCGCTAGTTGAGGTCACTATTAGTCATAATTGGTGGAACCTAGCTGAGAAGGGGGGTTTTAAGTGGATTACCCCCAATAGTTTGACGTTTCCATACGAAATTAAGGCGGGACATTATAAAATAGAAAAATTGATAACCTACTTAGATCCCGCAGTTGAGGCTGGTTACTTGGAATTCATAGACTATCCATTTAGGAAATATTGGATTATGAAGGTCAAGAAACCAATCAAATTCACTAAGAACGTCTGCGATTTGTTTGGTATCGAAGTAAATGAAGATGTGACAGATTATGCGACTATCGATAAAGGAAAATACGTCCTGGTGCCAAAAGATATTAATCACATATCTATCTACTGTGATGTGGTGGATTCAGATTTCTCACTTCTTGATGGGAAGCCATCTAAAATCCTACATACTTTTAAAACGACATCACACGTTTTTGGTGAAACAACTTACTTTCCACCAACCCTCATACCCATTCGAGCCCTAGGAACGATACGGAACTACATTCGCCTCACAGTTTGCAATGAGAAAGGCAATCTCATAGACTTCAACAAGCAGCCTATACGTTTCGTATTGAAGCTTGAGTAAATCATACGTATATACAATGGATGGTGATTCGATTCAACCGTTTCCAACAGCACCAGGTATCTATCCATCGGGAGCTATAAAGGAACTTAGCGATATAAATGGATCGAGTTTTAGACTGCAAAAAATCTGTGATACGCTTGCTGAGCTAGAACAACAAGCAAAGCACTACGAAGTTGTTCGCAAAAAATATGCTCGAGCGCGTGGTATCGTTCATGGGATTGCTGTGGCCACAGGTAGCCTGAGTGGCGTTTTATCAGCTTCTGCGTTAGGTTCATCATTTACGGGGATTGGGATACCTGTGGGTATTTCATTAGGATCAGTGGGTTTCCTGTGTGCCGCCATATCGGCTTCGATGGCTGTTGTTAGTAAGAAACTTGGCGTTCACGTCTCGAAGCATGAAAAGACTGTTATGTTAGCAAAAGCTAAGGCGAATTCCGTGGAAGTCAAAGTCTCAAAAGCTCTATCCGATTGTAACATTTCAGAAGCCGAGTTCGGAAGCGTTATTGATGAGAAAAGGAAATATGAGACGCTTAAACTAGAAATACGGCAAAAAAACAGGCAAGAAGGTGGATTAAAAAACGTAGAAGAACTTCGATCCGAAATCCGAAAGGAGATGAGAGCAAAACTTGGCGGTCTAATGGGGTAAGAATAAATATCTCCTTCGAAAGAAACCGGCATGGATTTCATTTTAACTTTGATAAAAACAACTGCTCTTAATTCGTATAAATTACCGTGTTGTTTTGGTTCATATGCTAATTTCGAGACAATTTCGAGACAACAAGAAAGAGGATCAAAAAACGTAGAACAACTTCGAGCTGAGATCTGAAAGGAGATGAGAGCAAAACTTGGTAGTCTAGTGGGGGTAAGAATAAATATCTCCTTCAAAAGAAACCAGCATGGATTTCATTTTAACTTTGATAAAAACAACTGCTCTTAATTCGTATAAATTACCGTGTTGTTTTGGTTCATATGCTAATTTCGAGACAACGCGTGGGTGACGCTAATTAACATACGTCAACTGCTTAAAACATAAGTACGATATTTTATCACTGAATACTTCGTCTAGCACACATAGCCCAACGGGTTTGTCGCTGGGACTTGTGATCGAGATGGGAGCCGTTCACGAGTTCTGGTGTTCAAACCTTGGCGGACTATGTGTGGTAGATCGGCTTGTGTTGGGTAAGAAGCTCCCAGCCCAACACAAGTCGTAGCGCGTCTGCCGATGTGGCAGAAGTTAAAGTAATACAGTAGAAATCAGCGGCCAGAGTACAAGATACCTGTGTGAGAACCAAATGTGGTCAGAAGCTGAACTACAGTAGAACGAATACAGTGAAAAGCCGGGCCCGGCAAGAATAAAAACCTCTCTAGGAACAAAAAGGAGAAAGAAGGAAAAAGGTGAAAGTGGGTTCCTAGAGAGGTTCTGGTGAGACCAGTTTTGGTACTTTGGTTTTTTCGTTATTTAATTTTTTTCTTCTTACTGTCTTAGACTAAATTCTTGAATGAGTACATATCGACGGATGTCGTTCTCACGAATTAGCCGTTTTGGTTAAATAGGAAATGAGTCGTTAAACTTTTGGTCAAGTAATCGCACATATGTTATTCGAGGTAATTAAACATTATCACTACTTAGACCGTGTCTCGTATAGATGGGCTCAAAGTGGGAATTGTAAGCAATCAACTCATTGATAAAACGCACGATCGAACCCTTACTTATACCACACCATTCGATCGGTATTTAAATCTATATCGATATTATCGTCGTCATGTAGAGAACGTATAAAGACCTCTCCACGACATATGCTTTTATTGCTTAGTTGCATAAAACGAGCGACCTCTCCTTTAGATCTAATGAACCCACATTGTATACATGCTTGATAAAGTATAGCAGCTAAAATAGTTCGTTTCGCATAGCTACGTTTGATACAAACTTTCTGTACTTGAATGAATGCATCGGCTACGATTACTAATACATTTATGGGAAACGAGAGGGCGTAATTTTGTTTATAAATAGTATCGTATGCCTGTAGTTCTCGCATAATCGTTTGTAGTTGCAATTCTTTGTTATCGCTTTGCTTTGGGATTGTGCGGTCCAGATCATGTTGATACCTAAAGCTATCCGGCCCTACTATGCGTAACCTAGTAGTAAGATTGGTAGTTGTTTCTTCACATGATTCAGTCTCGGAAATAAGACCACAGGCGGGACATATGAATTCCGCTCCTTGCATTTCCATCGGGCATAGACATTCGGAACATGATTCGCCGGTGCTAATATGCGACAATGGTTCAATATGCGACAATGGTTTGATATGTAGGCTTGCACAAATTTCTGGACCAAGTAATCTTATAATGTCATCCATACTAGTTGTATACCATATGCCTGTCAATTGTCCAATTGTTCGTTTGTTAAAAAAAAAAAAAAAAAAAAAAAAATGAAGAGAGGTCGCATAACAATTTCTCTTCATTTTTTTTTTCGTATCGTGATTTCTACTTATCCTCCGATCCTACCACATTTAGATCTTTCTCACTGATGGAGAGGTCATCCAATGCATTATCGAGATCGTGAATGTCCACCACATTTCGATCTTTTTCCGATTCCACTACATTTAGATCTTTCTCCGATTCTACTACATTTGAACATGTGATATTCGCTGACTCGTTAGCTCGCTTCCTATCAAGGTTCTTCTTATTGCGAATGGTACGGCGTTGAGGTGCACCACATTTTGCACAAAGTTCGTGATTAGTACGACAGCCTAGACCACACGTCAAACATGGAACGAATATAGCACATCCTCTTCCTATCTGGAAGTTATGTTGAGAGCAATACTCTGACACCTTCGAACACTTCCTTATACATTTCGTGGTCTTTCCTCGCATCAACCAATCACAAGTTCTCGTCTCAATCATCGTGCAATATACCTATATATGTTATATGTCTAATTGGTATCTTAGTTGTGACGTCTACGTTGAGGTTCTTCAATCACGCGCGGTTGTCTAATCTGTGTGGTATTAATACGTACTAGGATAACAACATACGTTAATATCGTGAAGTAGAGAATGTACGTTAGTACCATGGATGGATATACTATAAACTAATCATTCCTTTAATAGGTGTTAAAATGTAAAAAATACAATGAAAAAATAGCACAACAAAACTGCTCCAATCCGGAAAAGCGGTAGAAACCGGAGCTGTGCTCAAGTTTGGATCTTTAGGTGCAAGAATGCCTAGGGACAATTTGGATGTTGCGAGAGATCCTATGTGGCAGCATAAGCATTTATGTAGTAATCTAGTAGAGCGTTTTCGTCCTCTATGGTGAGCTGGGAGCGCTTAATGAGCTACTCAATGATCCATTTAGCGGTATTAAGATGATCGTTGCTATAGGCGCATAGTAGAGCATGATGAACGTATTTATACTCTATAGTTATCTGAAAGCGTTGAATGAGCCACTTAACGGTATTGAGCTGGCCATTCCTACAGGCATCTAGTATAGCAAACCCGGCGGCTTTATCCTCTTTGGTGAACTGGAAGTGCTTAGTGAGCCACTTAACGATATCAAGACGGCCATCCTTACAGGCAGCGCATAGAACGTAATCGGTGTGTCCATCCATTTTATCGAACCATAAGTGCTTAATGAGCCACTTAATAACGTTAAGATTACCATATTCACTGGCGTAGACAAGAGGAAAGCTATCATCGATGTAGTTTGCGGAAATACCGAAAGTCCTAGCCAAATTGTCTCGATCGTTGTCATTACGAGTAGACCTAAGACCGAAAGTGAGTACTCGTTTACGGAACTCTTGGTCTACGTTTTTGTAGCTCACGAGAGATGCGGCACCGTTTAGGTGTTTCGATGTCCTTGCGATGCTTGCGAATGATTCTGGGCCTGCATGCTCTACTATCTTGACTAAGATTTCTATGGGAAGGCACGGTATGCTATCCATAGTGGAAGAGATCGATATACTGCATAGTAATCACTTCTCTAATAGGGTGTTAAAATGTAAAAAATACAACGAAAAAAATAGTACAACAAAACTGCTTTAATCCGGAAAAAAGCGGTAGAAACCGATTATTTAATATAATGTATAAATACAATAAATGAACTATAGTAGTATCGTAACTGGCGTGTTCTGGCGCACGTTGTATTTTTTTGTTGTTTTTTCATCTAATGGACCCCGAACGAAGTGAGGGCTGAACGAAGTGAGGGCTGAACGAAGTGAGGGCTGAACGAAGTGAGGATGTCCATTAGATGAAAAAACAAAACAAAAATACAACGTGCGCCAGAACCGCCAATTACTATACTACTTAAGGAAAACCACATTAAATGCACCGAAGTATTGTTCTATCAGCATTTTAAAACCGCTTTATGATATTTTTGTAACGGCTCAGTTTTCTCAGTGTACTCGAAATCCGCTTTTGAAGAATAATGCAGAGAACTTGTGAAAATCAAAGATTTTTGGAGCAAACGTTCACGTTAAGATTAAGCGGGGGAAATAGAGGAGAGCATTACTTATTTTTGGTTGATATAGATAAACGAAAATCGAAGTTAACCTGATCGATGCTGGGTTGCACGTGACGTCATCGCCGCCACCTTGGTTGAAGTACTGCAGCGTTCAACTAAGCTCAGTAAAACATAATTCAGTTAGAGTTAATACTAACCCAACTATCGGACAGTTTATGTTGATCGCTTCCAGTCGTATAACGAAGAGGGCTATTGGCAATATTTTTCTGCCTTCGTGATCTTTAGTTGTGACTACGTTTGCATAACATGATTTTCGAATTACAATATCCGTTGTTGACAAACCTACTATCGGACAGATTAACCTACTATCGGACAGGCAATACCTATCATCGGACACTCGATGTTTCTGCGCTTTGTAACCATGGGAAAACCTTTAAAACGTGTTTGGATTAAGCTAGAGTTATTCAGCGACTATATAGGCTGTAAAACGTACTTTATTTCGGGTTCGTTGCATGCATTTAGTTGTTTTAAGTTTCTTCACTGTGCTATAAAGTGTGCCTCGAGTTGTCACATAATAAGTTTTCTTACAATAAACTGTTTATTTGCATAACTTCCCTTCCCTTTGCCTTTTTCACTATAAATTTGTTCGATTACACTCTGGATAAAAAGTAATTCGCGCCAAAAGGAATTCCCAACGTGAGGCCGCGCTCGCGGCCAGTTCGTCATGTTTCATCCACAGGGTGTCCAATAGCAGGTGTGCGGAATTACGGTAGAAAATCGCCACAGGACGCGATAAAGTATATTCACATGATAAAGGTTGGCCGTTAAAGTGTTCTGGTGAAGTTGTGCTGCTTTCGAGTTTGATTTTATTCATTTTTTTGAGAGTCGCGAAGTCGCTGCAATGAAGTACAGCACGAGGAAGGAGCGCCATTTCTGCAACAGGTAAACAGAAATCTTTTATTTCACTGAATTTTGTGAGTCAAGAAGCAATATAATAGGGTTAGTATCAATATAAAGTGAAGAGTCTTGGACAGGTGTGAAAATGTTTTTGTGTGACTCCTCTAGGGAGATATTTGTTTACATTCGTTCTGTCCGAGAGTAGGTGTTAATACCTTATATAGTAAATGAGCACCCAAAATTTCCAAGTAAGGTTACGAAAAGAGAATAATATATATTTTGTTGCTGTGATGTTTTCTGTGCTGCAGTGTATCGACTAAGAGATGATTTGGTGGAGTATTGCTGACTTTCACTTGACGTCATAGCCGCCATGTTGGGACCCTTAAACAATAGATTCCTCGTTAGCTTTTTTTGTTGGGGCACCAACATGGCGGCTATGACGTCAAGTGCCATGCCCTTTGTCATTTGAATCTCTGGGGATTGAGTGAAAACCAGCAATTGCTTGTTTTCACTTGATGTCATCGCCGCCATCTTGGTTGACGTTATTGTTTGGTCAACCAACACAGCCGCCACGTCTTTGAACACCAGCTGAATCTGCAAACCACGGTTTTAGAAGTTTAAAGTTCAACCCTAAAGATCGATTCAGCTTGCCTCTTAATTTGTTGCCCCATTTCGCTGGATCACATGAATTTACCCCAAGAGGAAATGCATAAAGTTCTAGAATACGAAAACAAAGCACTAATCCTCTGGAGAGCTGTCGCGTGTTCTAAAATGGGCCAACAAATCTAAGAGGCAATCGATCTATTCAGTCATGCATTCACAGGTCTTTATACCTACATTTCCATTGTGTACCATAATATATTTAGTACCTTACGCAACCACGAAGGCAACGTCTAGGCGACGACGGCAAAAAAAACAATATATCTTGTCTACCATAAAAAAAACACCACAATGTGAAAACCCCAAGTTGTACGTTGAGGCATTCGAAAATCTGGATGTGAAAAGAGGTAATGGGGGAACAAGGGAAACACCTAATTTCGCGAAAAACTGATACATAAACAACTTTTATATTACATTGAAAAACAAGACATTCTTTTTCAATTTCAATTTGGTTTTCGAAAAGGTCGCTCAACTGCTCAAGCTATAATAGAAATTACGGACAGCCTTAGAAAAGCAATATATAGTAACTTGTATACCTGTGGTGTTTTTTTAGACTTTTCCAAAGCCTTCGACACTGTGAATCATGGTATATTGCTTAAAAAGTTAGAAAGTTATGGAATTCGAGGGCTCCCTTTAAAATGGTTTGATAGCTACCTCTCAAATAGAAAACAATATGTTTCATTGGGAGATGTTGAGTCTCCAAAGCAAACAATGATATGTGGAATTCTGCAAGGATTTCATAACTCTGTTATTTTTAATTTATATAAACGACTTACCAAACTGTTCCGAAAAGATAAATTTCATTTTTTTGCTGATGACACAAATGTGTTTGCTTCTGCAAGTAACTTGAAAACTCTGGAGAATTTAATGAACTCTGAACTAACTAAGGTCAAGGAATGGTGTGATATTAATAAATTAACTATAAATATATCAAAAACAAATTGTATGATTGTTAAGTCTGCAAGAAAAAAGGATACGCCCATTGAGATACGAATCAGGAGCAAAGATGGATCGTGCCACTCTTTGGATCGAAAGAAATGTATTAAATATTTTGGAGTAATGATCGATGACTCGATATCTTGGAAGTATCATATTTCGTACATCTGCTCGCGAATATCTCGAAATACTGGGATCAGTTCTATCCAAATTAAGGCACTATCTTTCTATCCTACAACTTAAACAAATTTACCGCTATAACTTAATCTATCCGTATATATCTTATGCCATCTTAGCATGGGGTAGCGCCTACAAATCTCATATTCAAAAAGTTCAAGTTAAACAAAATAATGTAGCCAGATTAATATTCTTTGCAATTCCCCATGGAAAAGATACGGAAAGCGCTCAACCCTTGCTAAATCTATTAGATATTCTTACAGTATATAACGTCTACCGCTTACATGCTTTAAAATTTACGTATCTATGGCACAAAGGACTGTTACCAAGCATGTTTGACAACATGTTTAGCTATGTTTAAATATGCCAGCAGTGTTCATAACTATAATACCAGATACGCAGCCAAACAAAACCTCTATAAATCAGAAGTTAGAACAAATACAGGCAAACAATGATCTCAGTCTTTTATGGCAATTGATCTTTGGAAAGACCTCCCGACTAACATGAAGGATTTAAGTGCATTCGCCTTTTCAAAACAACTGAAACGTTACATACTGTCAGAGCAACACTCATAATTTCTATATATCATTATTCTCCCTCTAATTCTCTAAAATTATTTTGTTAACACTTAAACTCCTTTTTTTTTCTACCTGTTATAAACACTTAACTAAATATGGCTGGGGGCTAACTAGAAAACCCAGCGGATAACTTAGCCCTCAGGCTCACACATTTCTTATTATTTATTATATTACTCTTAGTCTATCTCCGTTCTCTGTCTGTATTTTATAATTATTGTATTAAAAAAAATGAGCAAAAATTAATTGAATTGAATTGAAAAAAAATAATTTTGAATTTAACCTCCCATCGTCCTAGACGTTGCCGTATCGTTTAAAGTAAAGTAAAGGGACCTTAGTTAACGTCGGTAACTCGTATAACAGTTTTGAAAGACTGATAAACTTGAGGCCAACGGGAGACCTACGATTTAACGTCCTTATCTGAGAAGACGTGAAGTTCGTGAACGAGATTGTTTCACAAAGGCAGCACCTTCTACTCAGTTATTTTAAGACCCTGAATGTTGGTCCGGCTGGGGTTTGAACCCGCGACCTACCACTGAGCTAGCCGGGAGGCTGTAAGAGCCCTCAATACCTTCTGTCCAAGAACTTCAAATTAATATGATAGAATTTGAGCACCGTGTATCAGAAAAGTAACCTGTGAAAACATGGCAACACCGAGTGAGATGATCTAATTAGCAAAATTATACCCTGAGCGAGCACATTTTTGCTAATTTATACTTCCACTGCGGGCGTGTTGTGAGTGGCGGAAGCGTTGTGGCTTACCTGCGAAAGTCACGTAGGCTAAACTCGCGCCGTGTAAACGACCCTTTTCGTGACAGGAGAAACTTAGGTATACTCAGGAAATGCTGTCTTGCGCCAGTCGTGGGTTGTGTTATTTCAAGGAACGAATTTATTTATTCTTATGTAGTAAAACTGATGTAGCATGCTTGATATTACATGTTATTTTCTTAACATTATGGTATAGAATATGGAAACCATGAACATTTTAAATCTTGTTATATCTTTTTAGCAAAACAAAAGATCAGCACCTCTCAACCGTATCTCAGTTACCTGGGAAGAAGTCTGGTAACAATGGTATCAGAGCGAGGCCAGTTGTCCCAGAGATCGCAAAAATGGAGTCACTCAGAAATGTCTTAGTTTCTGTCGTCCCGCACTGTTGTGTTCTTTTCACTCAAGGACGTTAAGGCCTGGGTCAACACAAAAATACTGCTAACATTGATTATATCTGTTATGCAATTGGTTTTGAGCGAATCTTTACCAAATTGCACATACTAACATAACTCGTGAACCTTAACACTTTAAAGTGGAAACCTCGTGTGAACGGTCAACTGCAAATGGGGTAATGAGGAAAATTCCAATAAGAACCGTTTTGGTTTTAAAATATTGGAGATACACATAAATCTGCCCTCACACCATAACTTTTATTTATTGGATTCGTTTGGCGTCCTCTTCGTCGGTGGCAAGCTCGTGTTGCTGGTATTCGCTGACCGTATTCCAACCGAAATCCGATTTATCTGCTAAAAGCACGTGTTTATTCTTGTAGGAGAGACGTACCTTCAGCTAGGCATTCTTTAGCTTTGTGAAAAGCTTTTGCTTCTAAATGAAAACTGGAGCCTTGTAGCGTATCTTGCAATTTGGAATTAAACTTATACTGAATCTCGTTTCCTTTGCGCTTAAAGACCTTGTGATCATTAGATTTGAGTCTTTTGATTTCCCTAATCTGTAGTTTATTAGCCTCTGAATTGGATCTCTTTAACTGTTCTACTGAACTAGCAAGTACTAAAGAGAACCTAGATATAAGCTCTTCGTTGTTTTTTGATACAGTAGACTGAATAAGATCTGCTATTTCTTTAGGAACGGACGACATGGATGAAGAGAACAAATTAATTTGAACCAACGTGGAGCTGACTGGCCTAGAATGGCTACTTTTCCCGCTCGAAGCATTAAATATGCTAGAAGCATTACCCATAATGCTATAGACTGGTATCCATACCTCTCTACCGTGCCGGCAGAATATGAATTTCTGACTATATCGCTCCTGTGTCGCTCAACCGTCAGAAATTACATTTCCTGTGACAAGCTGGGATCACTAGCCTCGCTTTGATGCCTTTATGAATAAGGCCAATGGTTTGAACTAAAATATTATTTTATTTTGAATTTAATTGCAATCAGAGATTTTTATGTCAAACTATCAAGCTATCTCTGATGAAATCTTCAATGGCTAATATGCTTATTTATGATTAAAAATAGAGTCAGTAGTATGCGCGCTGTGATTGGATGTTACACGGTTTGAATTAGGCTATGTACAAACCGGAGAAGCGAAATTGAGATTTTATGTAAGTACTGAAACGAAAAACGGCAACGGCCAAACACCTATTAAAAGACAACATCTTCACATTATAATAATTATAGCTTGAAAAGACTAAGTTGTAAGATTTGTACTTACATTCATACCCGATGACGTCACAACGTGGCTCGCGCTAAAATCTCATACGAAGTTACTGAGGGATGGTCAAAATTACCTCTGTCAACAAAGAAATTAATTTAGACAAGTTTATTGCAAGAATGCAACTTTCTTTCACTTGTTTTTTTTAATTGACAAGAAACCAAAACAAACTCCCATAGCAAACAATGCAATTTCTAACTGTTGAGAGAAGTAGGAACGAATTAGATTACTGGTACTATTTAAAGTGAATTCAACTACGTCAGTTAGTTGATAAGTACTCAGTTACTGTTCGTTTCGATTTGATAGATCGTTTTAAGGTCTCAATTAAGGTTCGAAGTGTCATTTCGGAAAAACGCTCTTGCAACGTCGGAATTAAAGCCACACAGACGTATACTATATACCGTTTTAAAGGTCTTGAATTGAAAAAAAGTAGATGTTGTATATATTTCTACACGAAATGAATCCGTCCGCCAGAAGGAGTTCAGCTCTGATCTTCAGGCTTTGAAATATTTTTTTTCTTAATTATCCCTTTCGAATCCCAACTAAATTGACTCAAATACTGTGTCGGGCATTTTTTATATATTGCGTATTACAGATTTTATCCCATTTTTATAAAAACCAGGTCATAAAACCTGAACGAATTTTTTTTTCAAAATTCCCCGATACAGTATTTGAGAAACAGCTGTTTCCTACGACTCGTGAAAATTTTAGGAAAATTGGACGATTGGACTTCAACAAGTTTTTGGACGAAAAAAAGAGCCGAGAAACAGCTAGCCCATAAAGGTTTTCGATCCTTTCACGGTTGTCCAAGGAGGATTGAAAGGGCTGCCCGTGGTACTTTGAGCGCTCACATGGTATTTTTACAAGTTACAGAGATTGAAAGGAGAAATTCCCTTCTATTACAAGCATTTAGGACTCTACAAGCGATTTTTCTACTCTTTTAGGAATTGAAGGAGAATCTTTTATACACCAATCGTCTCTTTATTATTCACATTACGTAGTACAATGTTTTTTCCAGACAACTGTCGTGCCATTAATTCATGCGAAGTCGTATAGCGTCCATTGTTCAAAGCTCAAGGTGACTGACCTTCTCATGAATTGAAGTTTCTTCCTAAATCACTGAATACCTTAGATATTTTATGTATCATATATCTTATTCAAGTGTTCAGCAAACTCGGTAGTCAACTCGTTTGAAAACTGAAAATTAACCTCCAGACATGGAAAACTTCGTACTGGGGTGAACTTCTTTGTACTTTGATCCATACTGATAATAGATAAAATAGACATAAATAATTGCTCGCGAGTGTCAAATGGACTAGCAGAGAACGGTCGTATCCGAACGCCAGCCATCTCAAATGAGCAAGTCACGTGATTTTTGTTGTTGATAATATATTTAGTCTGCTTGTAAAATTCACCAGAAAATGAAAAGCAATTGAGAGTAAGAACGAGCTCGGCTAAACGAATTAGAGTTTCGGTACTATAGGTTCCAGGATAGTTCGGCGGTCAAAAAAGTGTTTAAGTGCTTTAAGTCCCTCGTCATTGGGTATGACAGTGTACAGAGACTTAACGTCCATTGTGAATAGGAGCTTATTGTCGGTATGAAATGTAAACTGGTCAAAAATCGTGACAAGAATCTCCGTGACAAGAATCTCTGTGATTCTCTATATAGTCAAAGGATCACTACAGCCTAATCTTCAAGCAGGCACTTTTAAATGTTCTAGGACACGATGCAATACATGTGCTTACACTACACCTATGACATTTATTTCAGGACTGAAAGGCTCTCTTACTGAGTCACTGATCATTTTGACTGTACTTCTAGTAATGTCATTTATTGTATCACCTGCACACTTTGTAACAAACTCTACATCGGAGAAACAGGGCGAAGATTAGGAGATCGATTCCGCGAACACTTGCTAGATGTTAGAACTAACAGCAAGGATCTCGCCAAACCTGTAGCTCGTCACTTTAACCTTCCTGGTCATTTCATTAATCACATCACTGTATGTGGCATTTCTTTGCATCAAGGTACTACCGACACTCGTAAACGCAAAGAACAGAACTTTAATTTCAAATTAGGAACTTTCTCACCTATTAATGATACCCTGGGTGCCAGAGGTTTTGAGACGTTTCACGATCAAGAGAGTAATTTTTCGTTCTAAATGTATATCATTGAGAAAGTTCACTATTAATGAACGCTTTTCGTTCATTTAATTTCAGAATTCACGTATTCACTCACACTTATATCAGCATGTTTCCTTAGTTTACTCATCAACACTTGCTGTTACAACTATTAGCATTTCTATGTTTCCTCAGCGGTAGTCATGCATTGGCGCAATTTCCTTTGACCCAATTGATCCGAGTACATGTTTCCTCAGCGGTAATCATGCACTCGACACTATATAAACCGTTTCCCCACCCACAATTCCCTCTTTTGCTCTGACGAAGGGCTAACGCTCGAAACGTCAGCTGCTACTCGCTTTCCACGGCGGTTAGCATACCTCAATCGACTTTAGTTGATTACATACC
>JAOWCC010001216.1:0-73856 GCA_030867875.1 Actinernus sp. WN-2022
CTCATGTTTGTCACGTATTATGTATGTGCCGCCCGGGTGGGTCAGGGTTTTGAGCTCCGTTTGGGCAGGTAGGGTCAGGGTTTTGGCCTGATTTGGGCAGATCAGGGTCAGGTTTTGAGTATAATTTGGGTGCAGTCAGGGTCGGGGTTCAGTATTTTTTAGGCAGTTAGGTTTTTTTTAGCTACTATGTCAAAAAAAGACATTCTGTTGCCGCATTTTGATCGCCTTCCCACATGCAAGCACTGAGGTTCCCGTACTTCAGTACTTATCTATGTACTTCATCTGCTGATTTGTTTAGCCAATGCCACGTCCCGACTTGAAATGTTCCGTATTTTGCATGCAATCCCGGTACGCGGTATACCGGCCGGGATATATATCCGACCTTCTTTTGAAAACAATTTAAAGAAGGGGCATTCAGGGTTTTTTTTTTCCCAAAAAGGGGCAATCAGGGTTTTGGATCTCGGATTGGGTCAAACAGGGTCAGGGTTTGAGCCTCTTGGCCTCACATACATACCCATTTTTCATGTAAGTACCCCCCCCCGGGCATGAAAACCACTAAGACATATAAGCTCCCCTGAACATCTGCAATATTTTTCTTTATGTCAAAAGTTTCTTTGTCTCTGGAGTCTTAAAACTGCAGTACGAGCCACCAAAAATATGATATGGCTATCACGGTATTACTCTTGCTTAGCGAACATGATACCGAGTCTTAGGCACATTTTTCCCCCCATGTATTCCCCTAAAGTAATACAACAAAAAAACGTTGTTTACATTAGCAACCACGAAACACGAAAAATAATCGCAAAGGAAGTCAGTGCCGACTACTTTCTACATTTCAGCATTTTACCTCCAGAAACCCTTTCTCCCATTCCTATAGCATTCATTTAATCGATCCATCGCTTATTTCCTCGCTTTGTAAGTACTAAAATTCGACGGTTTTTGCAGCTAATGTAGCATGTAACGAGCCGAGGTACCGTCATCTTGACATTTTTTCATGGGCTGCCTGTGCTAGTTGGACCACAGGCAGCCTGTGGTTGAACGTGGCTTTTCTTCGGGAGCAGTGACGAACGAGTGCCGAAGGAATCCAACACCTCCGTGTTTTTTCGGGGAGATTCGGAGAACGAAGTGATTGTGCTCAATCGACCAATCGCTGAACGGTGAAATCTGCAGGGTAGGCCCACGAACTTTTCAAATAGAAATACAAGGCATATCAGCCATTAGAAGAGCGTAATGGGAATGGCAGTTTTACTTTTTATTTAATCGTCAAATACAGTAGCGGAAATGCCACTAGAAAACACCACTACAACATTTCGTCCAAGGTTTTTCAGACGCGTTACGGTTTCATTTACTCAACAGGATATTAATAGAGGTTTTGCACCACCACGTGATGGCAGCCATGTTGGTGGCCAGAACAATAGAATGTTATTCCTTTGAGATTTAATGTTTCACATGATTGAACAAATCTCATTGTTCTGGTCACCAACATGGCTGCCATCACGTGGTGGTGCAAAACCTCTATAGGGACTTTAAGCAACGTCTTCGACGACAGTATTTCTATTTGAAAAGTTTCACCGTTCAGCGATTGGTCGATTGAGCACAATCACTTCGTTCTCCGAATCTCCCCGAAAAAATACGGAGGTGTTGGATTCCTTCGGCACTCGTTCGTCACTGCTCCCGAAGAAAAGCCACGTTCAACCACAGGCTGCCTGTGGTCCAACTAGCACAGGCAGCCCATGAAAAAATGTCAAGCTGACGGTACCTCGGCTCGTTACATGCTACATTAGCTGCAGAAACCGTCGAATTTAGTACTTTAACCCCTTGATAAATACAGCTACAGGTTTATTTCTACAACTTGAATAACATTGTTACATTATGTTACATATATGGAAGTGGTCAACTGATAAAATCTAGCGGTTGAACGGTGGTTATTATTCTTGATACACAGGATTTTGCGGTATTCAGATTTCGGAATAGCGGGAATAAGGCCTAATGATTTAATGTTCAGCGATGAACGATTAAAATATTAAAACTAGAAGTTACTAATTGTAATGGAATGCTACGGTGGCCCATAAGTGAAAAACACAATACACACAGCGAAAACACAATACACCAAACTGAAAACACAAGACACACAGCGAAAACACAACACACACAGCGAAAACACAACACACACAGTGAATACACTATACTGAAAACACAACACACACAGCGAAAACACAATATACTAACTGAAAACACAATACACACAGCGAAAACACAATACGCTAAACTGAAAACACAACACACACAGCGAAAACACAATACACTAAACTGAAAACTCATCACACACAGCGAAAACACAATACACTAAACTGAAAACACAACACACACAGCGGAAACACAATACACTAAACTGAAAACACAACACACACAGCGAACACACAATACACTAAACTGAAAACACAACACATACAGCGAAAACACAATACACACAGCGAAAACACAATACGCTAAACTGAAAACACAATACACACAGCGAAAACACAATACGCTAAACTGAAAACACAACACACAGCGAAAACACAATACGCTAAACTGAAAACACAACACATACAGCGAAAACACAATACACACAGCGAAAGCACAATATGCTAAACTGAAAACACAATACACAGCGAAAACACAATACACACAGCGAACACAGAATACGCTAAACTGAAAACACAACACACATATATTTTTGAACAAACCATATAAGCTATATACACAAAACGTTTCTACAGCATAAACACGACCAATTGCAATTTAATTATGATATAAGTGCCAACAAATATTCAGTATTCAAGGAGTAAGGCTTTCATGTACAAGTGACTTCCGAAATTATTTTTCATTAAGTCAAATTTTAGGGTAAAATGACATTCGAATACTATCGATGCGGCGAAATTGTAGAAGATGAGAGAGTTATTATTTTGTAGATCAGTCATTTGGAAATACAACTGGGGACTAAAAAGTTTGTAAAGTTTATTCAGCTTAGGAGCAGTGAGGCCAAAGTAACATACTCCCAACGCCCGGGTCCAACGTAAATAAACAATCAACGCCAGACGCAATCTGTATCGTGTGCAGAATAACGGGACAAATAACGGACAGGAATGAGAAACATAGCCCTAAAATAACTGGGTGATAAATTTATTTGTCACTTATGCCTATGGTTTTGCAATAAACAACAACTAATTAACAATCAACTTCAAAATAAGAGAAATTAGTAATACGAAGGATGAATCAGCGATAAATGCATACCTGATTCTAGCCTTATTTGTGCTCTCCTCCCCAGCTCTGTCATGGTCTCGAAGCCACAACTTACGATAATTATCTTCTTGTCGATTTTACACCGAAAGAACATTTACCCATTATAGTTTTTTCAGATGGCTTTGTAGCATCCGCCATTTTATTTAGGACTAGAACCCAGTCTGCTGTTGTGCACCACAGGTAGCCCGAACACATATGTGTACATTCCATGTGGAATATTGGAAGAAAAAACTCTACCGTTGAATCAGCCTTTCCTTTCTTGTCTATTGATATATATATATTGCTGATCAGATCCCTACACGCTAGGAGATCCGGTGTTTTATCATTTCGTCTGTGGTGCCCAACATATATACCAGAGTGGGTAATTTATATTGAAATATTTATGAATCTCATGAAACAGAACTGAAAATAATCATAATGCACTACTTAATATATCTACATAATTTTGTTTGCAAAACTTTAATTTTTCAAGCTGATTATAGGTTAACATTACCCATGATGCACCTGATATATGTAACTGTTATGGGGTCAAATGTTTGCATACATTCATACACAAGGTCACAACAATGAATTATAAATGATTTCTAACATCCCGTGCATATATCCTGTATATTCACACGACCCACATACGGCCATCCCAATAAAATGTTCCGTTTCCAATCGCCAGACCGACCCAATTTTTTTTGGAAAAGTTAACAATAATACAAAGCTTGACATTGACCCAATTTTTGGGAAAAGTTTAAAAATTTTTTTTGAAGAACATACTTTCAACTACACCTCTTTTCCTAGCTCTCTACGTATTTGCATTTTATTGGGATGGCCTAATCAGCTGTGTCGGTGCCGAACTGGAGCGCAGTGCCATCTTAGAAAGCGAAGTTCAGAAATGTCTGACGTATGTTGCTATTGCTACAAACTATCTTAGAAAAGGGTTCAGAAAACATCTGGGTGAACGATGAAACATTGTGTGGATCGTGACAGACTTTATCCAGACCTGAATTACGCTGGATTTACATATACATGTATGTGCGGGGGCGCTTGTTCAGACACACGGTAAGCCACGCAGTTTACAAGCATGAGTAGTTATGTTAGTTATCTTCCCATTAATGCGGCTGACCAACAAGCACTGAGGGTGGTCACTGCCAGATATTTGTTTAACGTCCAAAGTGGTTCTTTAGCGTCCTGTGATACACAGCTGCTGATGAATACGAGCGTCGTGAGATGCAATCTCGTTCCCAGAGCCCGCGATCATTTGACCAGCGCCAAGATACTGGCCAAAAGATCGCGGGTTATGAGAACGAGATTGCGTGAGACGGGACCGCCATTTTACGTGATCATCCGATCGAGGCACGAGGGATCGAAAAGGCGTAGGCGCGAACACTGCGCTTCTCTGTTTCTCTTAATGTTGCCTGGGTGGCTAATTGAACGAGCAGGAAGCATACAAATGTTTTGCTGCACGGGTGGATATACGAGGAAACGTTGTTGCCGAAAAAAAACTAACGAATGCGCACTGTGTCAAATTGTCTTGCTGGTGGGGTCTGGGTTTGTGTTGCTAAGAAACACATATGCTGTGTGTCACTGGAGCCTAGTAAACATTGTTTTCCTCCATAGCCAACGTGAAAACATTGTTGCGGAAACAAATTTTGCCTCATCGAAACAAAAAATGTCTTTGAAATGCTTCAGAAAAATGTTTTCCTTCCTGGAAGATTGATTTTTTTTGCGCAAATTTTCCCGCGGACTTTGACTCGTTTTTACAGACAAATGTATGGAAAACTAAATCCACGATTGCATGCTTCCCAGCACAGCTACATCCCTCAAATTTCGATCAATTAATCTTTTACCTGGTATCTTAAGTTTGTATCTGAAGAATATTTCAGAAATTCGATTTTTCGGATTTTATTTGTCATCGGATTCCCATACAAACACTGTATTTCGCGCCATGTTTACAACCCTTTCAAAATGTCGGAATTATAATAAACCGCGAACTGGTCTATTACCTTAAAACTGTAAATAAATACGTTATTCTTTGTGTACGAGGTTTGTAGTTTCTCAGCTGTAGGATGTCCGGTGTCCGCGGGGAACAGGATATCAGGACACGTGACTTGTCCCTTCGTGTGTACCGACCTTTACGTCTGCGAGCGGGCGAGGCGCGCGGCGTGATTTTTTTTTCACTTGTGTGGGTTGTTCTTTTATCTTTTGTTTTCCGTATTGATTTTCTTTTTCTTTTTTATGCAACGAGCTCCGCTATAAAGAGATACGAGGACGACAGTAACAAATCGCATACAAGTGTATCACAGGCAGCTTTAAGCAGAGAGTGAGCCATTATGCACTAGTCTAAATCAACCCCCCTCCCCCTCCCCCTCCCACCCTGTCCCGGGTTGGGGGAGGAGGAGGGGGGGGGGGGGGGGGGGGGGGGTTTACTTTGACTAGTGCATTACCTAAATCAAAAATGAATAAAATACCCTGTCTAGACAGTACAGTACAGGTGAAAATATTTATAGATTTTATGATAATTTACTTGACACGCGCCATCAACAACATCCGTGCCAAGTGCCAAGGCATTTCATACAATTCTTGGTAAGGGGGTCGGGACATGCCTTCAACGGTAATAGTTGTTTTTCCCTGGTAACGCCGAGAAGATATGCCACATTCCCTCGTTGAATATACACAAAATGAGCACTTGATCAAGTCCAAATCCATCTCGTGGATAGGGCGGGAAATACACGTGCAGACGTTACACGCAGTTCCTGTCACACAATTCTTGAGATATCATTATATCACTGAAGTGATTTCATCTATTTCGGTGATACCACATTTGATTTCATGGATTATACACACATTTTGGTATTTCAACGGAACGAACAGAATATTATGCACAAGATTGAAACAAATTGAGTCCGTAACAAGGTAGTAACGACATCAGAATGGCTTCCCGTTGCTGAATCTAAACGGTTCTAACTTGGCCAACTATTCGATGAGCATATAATAAAGGGCTTCCAAGAAAACGAAACCATTAGGTTTTTTTTTATTATGAAAAGAAAACATCGTTTCTTTACAGAATAAAAACTAAAAACTTGAATAGAGAATCGGCTGAAGAACCTAAATACGACTGTACGTGCATTTCTACTTGTCACTCATTCACCCCGCTACAGAGGCTCGCAAAATTCAGAGTGACTCGCCGGATTAGAAGCTGTATTTAAAGCGTAGCGTAGTTTTAAATCCTCTATATATCATATTCAAAGAAAATTCATTGTCTTTGATCCAATCAAACAATTTTAAACGAAGATACTGCCATAAACTATGAGTACCTATTTTTCAGCTTTGACTCCGTCAAACTCGACAATAATTCAGTCACTTTAGACATCTGCATATCGGGTGATGGACTTGGTCACCCTTCAAAACTAAAATAATATTGAAAATGAATGTGCATTCGAATTCTTAAAGCAATTATTGGCAGAAAATCTGTGAAGTTCACCGTATTTTCGATTTTAATCGGGGAAAAAATCGTCGTGTCGCCATATCGTCGTTTGTTTAATAACTGAACATTGCGGATTTTGAGAGTGCGTAATCTCTAACCCAGCATTAACTTTACAGAGATTTTTTTTACCAGATGCAAAGATCTATTGTAAGTCAATCTAGGAATATTTCTAAATTCAAAGAAAAGAAGGCCGCAACTCTGCAAACGGCCATTGCCAGACAGCATTTATCGGGTTTTAAAAAGACCTAATAAAGTAGCGTTAAATAAAAATTCGACAGAAGCGACAAAATATAAATAAAATTAGTTGATTTTGGTTTTAATATGCTGACGGGACTTAGTACTAAAGCAGGTAAAAATATTACCTTTTTACTTAAAATCATTTGCGATTGCGACATGTTACAACATAAGGTATATTTTGCTCTGATTTTGAGCATTTCAGGGGGTCAAACAGTTTGATTGTCATATCTCAAAGGTCTTTTACATTTCAGCCAAACTATTTCACATGGGACATTAGCTAGTTAAGATATAAATGTGTGCCAAGTTTAAAGGAAATCGGAGAGGTGCACTGTAGACTCGTCTGCATGGTTTTCACATGGACCCTCTCTTAAATGTTAATAAAATTAAAGAGACAAAAATAAAAGGTGTTCAAAATCAATACACAAGAAAAGAAAGGCTGATTCAACGGTAGAGAGTTTTTCGGCTTCCAATATTTCAATCGACACGGCCGATCTTCTTCGGGTAAAGAGGCTTACAATGTATCTAATAAACTAGAACCTTTACGAAATGATACATGAATTATGAATTGCACAATCTTATGATAAAATACATATCAGACCAACGAAAAGAAGGTGGAGAGTGACATATAATATGAAACAAAAGTAATAAAGTGACGTGATGATGATTGTGAAATACAAGTTAAGTTTCATTAACATTGTATCCACGAGTACTCCATTGGAAGGCTATGTTTATATACAGTATATTGCAATGCACTCTTGCTAAAAAAATAATTAACAATGTATCCACGAGTACTCCATTGGAAGGTGTTAAGGTTACTGGATACCACCAGCATCATTTACAGATTAAACGTATCCACAACTTTAAAATGCTGTCTTTCCTTTGTGAAACAAAAATTCCTCTGACTTTGGGAATTCCGATATTGCTCATGTTCAAGAAACATGCTTACGGTAACTACTTGTAAAATATTTAACAGTAAACGATTTTCATTGATACAAGTAGCGCCTCTACAAGGGGTAGGGACATTTTCGATTTGACCCCTAAGAGGTACTAAAATTGGCGTGGCTCAAGCTTATTTTGACCCCTAAAAGGTACCGATAAAAACATGCCAACATTTTAAACCTTCGATGCATCAGTTTTATTGCTATTGATACCCGACCCCTAAGAGGTACTGCTTTACATAGAAATGTCTGTGTTTGATCGTGGATACCCTAAGTGGTACCAAACTCCTGATTTTGACCCCTAAAAGGTACGACGAGCATCCATGTACCCCTCACATAAGGGAGTTCCCCCCGGGTAAAATTGTAAGTTGTAATGCGTTTAGTTCTCGTTGTCTAAGTGGTTACAGTAGTCGCTCTGTACCATGGACAATGGCCTTTTGCAGTTAGGCATTCACGTGATTGTACATGATTGTACTGGATGGCAAAAAAACTGACTTCATTTATTTAGAGGCCTATATATGTACGAGATGGGTATTGTTATTAGCAAAACCTGTTTGTAAATGCTATTTTTCACCTCCAATCGATTGTTGATCTTTCAAAAACAGCATTTTTAAAGATGGCTTGCTATCCAGCATCCATGGCAACGCATCCCATGGGGATAACGAGCTCAATTAATTCGTTAACGAAGTATTATATCAGCACGTAACTGTTAGCTGCAAAAGGCCTATTGTACCAACATCTATAATTTGCCGTCCGTATTAAATCAATATTTGATTAGCGCGTGATAATACCTAAATTTGCATAAGACAAATTGCGGAGTGTTTTTGATGTTAACCGTGTGTGGGATTTTGTTGTTGTTTGCATGGTATTTTGTAGTTGTGCTATTTTTGGTAGGTACCGAGTGTTTTGGAAGAAACTCACCCTGAGTTTACTTTTAAATGGTAAAGTAGTTAATTATTTCGACGAATGCGAAGACTTGAGGAATAATTTAGATTCGTATCGTAGTTCTGTTTATCTAAGTTACTTAAAGTGCCTATAACCCCAAATTTGAAGTATTTTTAATAAATTATTTACATCCTTCTTATCAATAATTCGAAGAGAAAAAAAGGAAAAAAGTAAGAGTTCGACCTTATTTCTGGGGTCAAACATTGTAAAACAACCCGATTTGGGCACCCTGTCCCAAATGGCCGTCAGCTGGAGTCTGGAAGTAGACTGGGAACGAAACCGGAAAGCAACGTCATAGTAGTGAGAGAAAGCGAACAACCAACAACAAAGACAGTAAAAACAGGGCGAACCGAGCGAATAACTCCATTTGAAATGCCAAACAGATGTGTATTTGGGGGCTGTAGGAATGAGCCAGACTCAAAAAAGGATAGCTCTAACACAAGGTCCCGTTTTTAAGCGATGATCGGCCAGAAGCAAAGAAGAGAAGACGCCAGTGGTTGAGGTTCGTGCGAACAAAGCGAGCGAAGTGGGAACCGACGAAGAACGTTTGTTTGGTTCACTCCAAGCCGGAAGACTTTATAAGATTTTCTTTAGTCCTTGACTCTACGCCAAGACTGAAGTCGGTTGAATATGGAGTTGTTCCTATTCCATCAGTCCATGCCATCGAAACCGATTTAAGCCATTCTCCGATTTTGGTAAGTGCTTTTGTATTTAGTTTGCATGGCAATACAGATTTATACAGTAGCCTCCTAGTCCTATAGCAGCCGTTGTGTAGCGCTTCCGTTCACTCCATTCCCCGGAATGGAGTGAAATGGAAGCGCTACAAAACGGCTACTATAGGAGGCTAGCAATACAGTGGAACCTGCATGTATAAAGAAGTTCCTAGGGAAAGGAAGAAAACTTCATTATGACCGGGTTCCACGTACTGAACATTGTTTTCACCACAAGTGTATTAGACTAAGAGAGTGCATGTTTTTAGTATGAGGGAAATAACAGTGAATAAATCAGACAACTTTCTTTAGATGACCCCTGCACCTATGGACAGGACACCATGCTTAACAAGCAGCCAAGGGCAGAAGCAACCCAGAAGAGACAACAAAGGATGACTGTTATAGATGTTCCTCCTTCAGCTCCAGGTAATTCAAATTGTTTTGTATAAAAAAAAAATTTGCACAAAAGAAACTATTCAAATTCTGAAAATATTCAAACAAAATCGAGTCTGTGCTAATCACACCTTCTGTGTTTGTCCTCCAATAACACCTACATGTAGCTCTTGCTCAAGCAGTGCATATACACCTACATGTATCAAACTGTTGGACATGTTGATAAAGGTATACTGCTTGTTTAGTCTTTCGAGACTAAACAAAATATTAAAATACCAGCTGGAAACGTATAATATTACACTGTAAGTTTGTATTTAAAACGAAACCAGTGCTTTATTTACCATAAACCAATATATATATACCCATAACTAACTTAATAATAATTGTTATTTTTGTATTTTAGTGCCAGAAGTTCCAGTTCCACTTGCTGTGAGGCCAGAAATTCCAGTTCCACCTGCTGTAAGGCCCACAAAAACCAAGGCAAAACCCCATTGCTCAGTGTGCAAGAAACCTATTAAATTAAAATTAATTAAATTCTTAATCTCTAAATTATATATTGTTTCTTTTTTTGAATTTATTTGTGGAACTCTGTAAACTAGCTTGTAGCTAAGTATGTCCTCCTCATTAAATAAAGTATTGTGTAAACCTATTAAAGAGCATAAAGGTGTTGTTGATTGTCCAAAGAACAACCCTTGTCCCCTTATAAGTACAGAGTGAACCAGAAATGTCTACCAGCTATCTCAGTCATTTGATATTTTATCAATGGACAATCTAGGTAGCAATATATTATACTGTCAACTTCCATAGGCTAATCACTCCTGTGACCAGCTCAGTGAAATCGATTGCCCTATTTCATTGGCATGACATCAAAACATAGATGAAAGCTGCCATTCTTATTTTATTGGGAAAATTAGCCAATTTGAAGGAAGGCAATCTATGGCAGAACAGCTTTATTTTGTATGTCTGTTGTTAAAGACGAGTGTTTTGACCCCCTAAGATGGCAGCTGTGTCTATCATGTGACACCATAATTAAATAGGGCAATTGAATTTGAGGCTTAATGTGGGGCTATGTCACGGTACTATGCATGTATGGAGTCCGTGTTCGATTGGTGGGTTAAAACAGTTCAACCCCCTCCTTCAATGCTGGATTGAAAGTATGTTCATTATTTTACTTGAATAATGTATATTTACACAATTTATTAGTCATTTTTGAATATTTGCTTTGATTTTTACCATCCCACACGTGCACGAGGTTTGTCAGTTCATATGAGAATCTCTGATAATGAGTGTGTCCGGCCCAGACATCTAATTTTACTGTTTTCCAATTTACTACTCAAACATTTAAATTTTAATATTATAATCCTATTTTCAAAATTTGTGTAAAATTATAGAAAGGAACACAGGGTGCGATGCAAGTGCTTTCCAATAGCCCAGGGCTAGTAGTTTCGCTTGTCAGGGTAGTGATTCCTGTTCACAGGTTGCCTGAATGGACATACATGTATATGGACATACATGTAGGTTAATAGCCCACATTCGATATATGCTTGACTTCTCACACACAAAGGTTCTGGGGCATAATTAAATTCATTATTGTTATTTCATTAATCACTGCACATTATTCCCCAGAGCCTTGTATGTGTATTGAATCATTTGTATGTGACCATGCAGTGAAGCCTATATCAAAAGTGGCCAATGGCACTGAAAGTTTGACTGTTCATTGTTGTTCTCCTTAAAGTTTATATAAGTTATGAAGTACTTTCATCTTCATCTTCTTCAAATCCAGTGAAGGTTTCTTTCCCAGCATTGAATTTTGTCCTGATTGTGTCATATGCACATGCTAGTAGAGGAATTCTATTGTTGCCCAGATAACCGTAGACTAACTGGATGTACTCTCTGTATGAGACAACTCGTAGAAATCTGTAAATAAAGAAGTTTATATGTTAGTACCAATTGTTTGATACAGTTGAAGCCCTTTGTGAAACTGCCCGTGTAGTTGTAGGTGACCAGCTCCCCTCAGAGACCACTCTTGTGCTCTGTAGTAACCAGCCGCCACTCTCATAATTAAGTGACCACTGCGCGTACCACCACCTTTGGAATTTTTCTTTGTTTTTAAACTCTTGTAAGTAACTACTCCAGAGACATGATCCCAGACTGTGCAATGAGTCAACTAAATATAAATATGCACTAGCATTTTGCAACAATATTCTTATTATATAATAATAATAATAATAATAATGTATTTATATAGCGCAATCTCCATAAATGCCCGAGTGCGCTTTACATCAAGTAAAAATCTATAACTATACGTTTATCACATAAAAATAATAAAACTCTATGCAACACAACACAATGTTAAAATATAAAATAAATACTAATCTAAGATAAAAAAGGTAATACTAAAAAGAGTCAATAATAAGCTAGTTTAAAAAGATGGGTCTTAAGTTTACACTTAAAAATAGAAGTGGAAGAGCTACTCTTGATTTCATGGGGAAGCGCATTCCAGAGGCTAGGTGCACACACCGAAAATGCCATGAGGCCGTACGATTTCAGCCTGAAGATCGGCTGCTGTAGCAGCAATTTATCCGCAGATCTGAGAGCACGCCGAGGAACATAAGGAGTTACGAGCTCGCTAAGATATGATGGCGCCATACCATTAATTATCTTATATGTGTACAGCAAGATCTTAAAAATAATGCGTTGCTCTACCGGGAGCCAATGTAGTTGCATTAATATTGGCGTAATATGTTCAGCTTTTCGTGTTAGTGAGACAAGCCTAGCAGCAGAATTTAGTACGTATTGCAGCCTCTGAATTAAACAGCTTGGAAGACCGTACAAAAGCGCATTACAGCTGTCTATCCTTGAGGTGACAAAAGCATGAACAAGAGTCTTCGTAGAGTCATAGCTAAGAAATCTCCTAACTTGAGAAATATTCCTAATGTGGTAATAAGCTGACTTGCATATTTCATTTACGTGTCTGTCAAGATTCATAGTGCTGTCGAAAACAACACCAATGTTCCGTGCAGCGTGAGTGGGCGGAACCAGGACATCGCCAACGGCAACAGACTCTAATGATGGCCGAGCGCGATACTTCGAGTGTAGAACCAATAGCTCTGTCTTATCGTTGTTTAACTTAAGGTTGTTAAACAGCATCCAGCAATTTATGTCGCGTAAACAGGCTTCGATTCTAGCACGAGACTGCTCCATATCCCCCAACACAGATGACTTGAAGGTGAGATATATTTGTGTGTCATCGGCATACATGTGATAAGAAATACCATGACGACGCATTATATCACCGAGAGGGGCGGTGTAGATGAGATACAAGATCGGTCCAAGGACCGACCCTTGTGGGACACCACAGGTCAAAGGACGACTTGAAGACCTTGCATTCTCGATGCAAACAAACTGCTTTCGACCAGATAGATATGACGTAAACCATGCATGTACTGTGCCTTCTGTCCCGGCGCACTCAGACAGCCTAGACAACAGAATATGGTGGTCGACCGTGTCAAAGGCTGCCGAGAGATCTAATAACAGCAGAATAACACATCTATCCTCGTCGATGGCACGAAGAACATCATTTTGGACCCTGATGAGCGCAGATTCAGTGCTGTGTCCAGACTTATAGGCGGACTGAAAAAGTTCTTCGATATTGTTGTCACGCAAATGACGGTTAAGTTGAGATGCAACCACTTTTTCACAAGACTTGGAAAGAAACACCAGGTTCGATATTGGTCTATGATTTTTGAAGACTTCGTGATGAAGTCTGACATTCATGCTGTTACAGTAGAGTAGTACAGTATTGTATACTGTGATATCAGTCGCATTATATATGTATCCCCATGGGTGTGGTGTGTGCAAGCTCTCATAAGCGAGCAACTACTCCTGATTCCAGTTCTGACTAGTTATGAGCACCTTTTCCTGATTCCCAGTGTGGTTGCTTACGAGAGCTACTATTTTTAATTAACATGCACGATAGATCAAAATACTCTGATAAACCTTCCACTTTCCTGGTCAGACTAAACATGGAACTGTGTTCATTGATTTCAATTCATACCTTGGTCATTATTGAGCATTATTAATGCTCGCGGACTCGCTCGTTCGAGATACGATACGAAAACCTCGTGAATAAAAACGATATCAAGCTCTTAACATGTAATAATCTCTATATATGATTGTTGCGATTGGAAGGATCACTGGATTCTTTTGGAGTAGTATAGAGGGTGAGGGTACCGGACCATTTTCCATCATATGGTTTCTGATCTCATACCCCCACCCTATTATTTATCGATCGTATTTTTTATTCTTCTCAAGGTCAAGGTCAAGGTCGAATTCTCCATAACCGATTTAACCAGTTCAATCTTTGGATGTCAAATTCTTGGAAATCTCCATAACTGGTTTCAATCTTTGGATGTCTAAAGGCTTGATCTATAGTGATGTGTACGTATATTTTCGAAATGTGTTTGAACCAGCCGATTGATGGTTCTTCTCTTCGTTCTTCTCATACTATAGTATTCAACTTTTCATAGTTGCATTCTAGGCTATCCATTCTAATGGCTTCATTGCCTTGCCTGCTATCCGCTATTGCCATATATTGGCTTCTGCGAGTTTCTTCTATAGTATTTTCCTTTCTTTCTATTTCATAGTGCGTTCGAGGTATCCTGCATCTTCTCTATGTAATGGATGCTGGTGCGTGGTGAGAGTAGAGAGCGATGAATGGAGGAAGGATGGAGATCGATTTTAGTTGAAGTGTAAGTTTATTGTATTTTATAGTGTCCATATGCGAAACTCTCGATTCCATCTTCCAGTATGTATCTTTTATCGTCGTAGCATGATAGACTCGTCTTATTGATTTCGTAGCTTCCCAATTGATGATTCACACTCCGAATCGTCTTCATCGTATGCGACATCTTAGTCCTATTTAGCAATGTATCTCTATAATTGATATGTTTGATTTGTTTATTGATGGTATTCTTCTTAATGCCCTTTGCCGTTTTCGAATTCGAATTGTCGTCTTTCATATAGCTGTACATCTTTGATCTCAATCCTACGAATTCGGTTATGTGTTTGAAGCCATTAGCACATTCGTTCTTGAACTTACCGATTACTTTCTTGTTGTTCTTATCGTAGAATGGACAATCGACTGGATAGTCGCTGTTGTCGAATCTATCTTTGTCGATCTGGAAATCTCTATATACGTTCTTGGTTTCGATCTGATACATTAGGCTGTCTGTATCTGTGAACAGTAGTTGAGGATTTGCGTATTTCTTCTTAATGTAATTGTAGTGGAAGTCGTACATTAACGTTTTGGATAGGTCTAGTATGCACATTCCAACATATATCGGTTTATCCAATGTTATCGTATTCTTGATTTGGTGGACAGCTACTAGGTCTTCATTGAAGATCTTACTGCTCACATATGTTGGTTTGCTAGCTAGTTCCAATAGCTTCTTCTTGTCGGTTATTAGTTTTACGTTGCATCGTTTGCGAATATTTTCCATGGTCTTACCGAATATACTGTTATTTTGAAGTTTATAGTAGTCTTTTTCGAATTGATTCTTAGCTATGGTTCTCTTCTGAGTGTTGAAATCGATGTATTCTCTTAGCCATGGACTTTGGTTAAACTCTAAAACTCGATGGACTTTTTTAATTTTCATTCCTAGGCTGGTGTATAATCGTAGATTTCTATAATGAAGCACGTATTTAGTCTTGTCGTTTAGATTCGGAACGAGCTTGCGCGTAGTACCAATTGACATATTGTGCTTCTTTTGGATGTCTTTGCAATAGTCTGATAGCATGTCGTTATCTATGCACATCTTTTCTACTGCTAATGGATAGTCGTTATGATCGTCATGTATAGATTTAGGGTATTCTAAATCAACCTCAATTATGAGTCCTTTTTTGCTATGCTCATCATACTTAGCTAGATTTGTATTTTCGATCTCTTTTATGGTTAGCCATCGGAATCCACCAGTAGGTAGGTATTCGCTCATGGCGTAGCCGTAGAGGTTATTAGCATCGAGGTAGATTATATGGCTATTTGGAGCGTCTTTATCGTAATCTTTTAGGTATTCGTGATTTGCTTTAGCGTATCTATGGGCTATGTAACTAGTGCCACCTCTCATGCCCTTCTCAATAAACTGGTAGATATCGATGTCAGTGATCAACTCTAATTCGACTTTAGTCATTTTGAGCATCGCATCAAAACTTAAACCAGGAGTCGTAAAATAATGACATGGGTCGAGGCCGTAATTCGAAATCGACATAGATCTGAAATTTTCGAAGACGTCTGTCAAGAGAAGTACGTCGATTGTTAGGTAAAGGTCATGGTAATCACCCATAGAAGTCATTTCGAAGGTATCGTATACTTTTAATGCATGCTCGTAGTCAGCATTCGATATGTGCTCATCATTGATGATGCTATAGAAGTCTTCTTTCTTAGGAAGGCATTCGTAGTCGAATTTTTCGAAGTCATCCATGAAGTCGTATGGATAGACTCCTTTCCTTTTTGCTAATTCGAATTGCTCGTCGTTTGCGAAGTCTTTCTTGGTGTATATGAATTTGTCTTCTGGAAGATTAGTTGCTAATGTGCTAAGTGATTGACCCATAAATTGGAAACTGTCGAGAAATGTGAGGTTATTGCCTAGCATGAATGCCATGTACTTCTCCATATTATTAGGGATTACGTTGAGCTTATGGTATTTTGTATTACCATTCTTGTCTATGTATGGATGATTCTTGATGACTTTGCCGATCTGTAGCATAATTAGATGAGAGTCATATCCTCGAAGATTGTGAAAGTAGACTGGGATCTTAATTTCTTCAGCTTTTATGTCGAAGTTGAGATTGCATATTTGATGAGCTGATCCTCTGTATTTTCCAGTGATATGGCAGTGATCTCGAACTCTGATGTCATTTACTAGGTATTCGATATCGCATATATGGCATTTGGTAGCATCTTTGAAGTCTAGTTTGTCTTTCTTAGTCAGCACCATGTCTTTATTGAAATGGCTCTTTATCGTATCTTGACACCATTTTACTTCATTGAGCATTTCTTCGAGGAATTTGTATGCACTGTTCTCTCCTCGATACGTTTTCAATGGCTTGCTGTATCGATCATCATAACGGCAAACTAGTTTGTATCCATAACTACAGTCGATATGCTGTTGATATGCTTCAGTATATGAGTTGTTATTGTTAGGCATGCATCCATCGATTTTGCGTGTTATGCTTTCGAAGTCTGCATAGATAACGAATATAGCTGGTAGTTGCTTGTTGTAGTTCTTAAATCGTAGCATATTATTTGATTTGGTAGGCATTTGGATTGCTTGCTCACCATTTACTTCGATACATACTTCTTTATGGTTGATTAGGACTCTTTCAGATCCAAAGCATTGTAAGCAATGTCTACAGAAGTGCTTTCTATTCTTGTGCTTCGTTTGGTTGTACATGAATTTATTGAAGTCTTTTATTAGAACGTAATGTTTGTTCGTATCTTCAGTAATCAATAACAGATCCATATGATCATCGTACTTTTCTTTCGATACGAATATTGGATATGGCTTCTTATTTTCGTATCCAAATACGTTGATGCTTATGTTATTTTGCTTCTCGATTTTATTGTAATGCTTGGTAGTCACTGGAAATTCGATATTTGAATAGTCTAGGTCCTTTGCGGATTTTCTATCGCTCTTCTTGATTCTCTGAGGATATTTTTCCTGTGGATTCAAGTGCCTTACGTGGCACCATCTGAAGCATTCGTCGTCGATGTTTTTCATGTTGATCAAGCCTTTAGCTGAATTTTGAAGTTCTGATGGTAGTTCAATGTAGCTGCTTCCTTTCATAGGCTCATACTTGACTATGTTGATATAATGTTTGTTGATTGTCTCTATAGTCCATCCTGAACCCTCTGAGATCCATTGCGCTATTTTATTTAGTATTTGTTGTTTGGATGATTGTAGTCCTTCCACGATGTTGGTTTCATTGATTACTGTGAATGCAGTGCTATTGAAATAAGCCGTTTTGATTGTTGTCTTGTCTTCATCTAATTGCTTTTCGAATGTAACCCTTATTGTTTCGACGAATTTATAGCCGTTAGTCTCAATTAGTAGTGTTTTGAATTGATTCTGAATGCCTTTTCTCGTAGTGGCTAGTTGTACTAGTGGGTCTTTATTGTTCTTAATGGCGACTTCAAATGATCTGATTGAACCCTTCATAGCTCTATCTAGTTGCGTGATCTTAGTTCTTGGAGCAGGAACCGGTCTTTTGGTTGTATTCTTAATGGTCCTCTGAGCTGGGATTGGTTTGTAGTCATCTCTGAATCGGGTTGGTGGTAGGATGATGTTTTCCTCGTAGCGTTCGATCATGTCCTTAACGCTTCTTCGTGGAGTAGGAACTGGTTTGTAGTCATCTACGATTTCAATTTTTGGACGTCTTATAGTATTTCGTTTCAATAGCAATTCGATAAGTTTCGATTTAGACAATTTCATAAGATCGCTAGCATTCATATTACTATTAGTTGAGATAATAATTTCATTCGTTTTCATCTGATTTTCAGGCATACTACAATATGTCGTCATACGTTTAAGTGTCGTCATACGTTTAAGTGTCGTCGTACGTTTAATCGAATCAATATGTTTTTTATTTTCGATGTGCGTTTATGTGCTTCTTAGATTTCAGATGTGTATATTTCGAAGCTGGATGCATCTCTTTCTCACATAATAGGCAATAGAATTTATGGGTATTGAACCACGCCTTAACTCGGTCATTGCTACATTCATATATTTTGTCGCATCTAGTCTTCCTTTTATCGTTATTCAGTTCTACCATATATACGTATAGAAGACAATATACGTTTAAATCTTTTCAGTAGTACTTCGCAAGTAATTTGATTAATTTAGCATGCATCTATATTGTATGCTTATATTATTTTCATATCGCATCTAGATTCTTGAATGGCACCCAACTATTGAATTCGTCGCTGTACCCTTTCCACGATACTAGAGCTTGCTTCTTTTTGTAGTTCCTTCTGATGACTCTGTTGATTCTGAAGATTTCTTGAACTGCTTTCGATAGTTCAGGTTCGTAGAAAGAACCTTGTATTTCTTCACCATTCGAGTCCTTCAATTTGTATGTAATAGGGTTCGTATATTGGATTCTATCAACTGTAAACACTTCTTCAGTCCAATTCGGAGTATAGCCTTTGTCAAACACTTTACGCTTGTACTTACTTATTCGAACCTTATCGCTAACCTTAAATTTTGGTTTCGATTGTAATGACTCCATATTGCCATATAGATTGAAGTACACAGTTCCTTCGTTCTTCTTCTTAGATGCTTCAATAGGAGTCATTTTAATGGAACTATGTTTCGTACTATTGTACTGTTTCAATATTTTAGGTAGCATATCTAGGTACTGCGTGTTACCTTGGACAGTGAATTGCTTCCACATTTTAGTTTTGATCGTTCTATTCCATCTCTCGCAAACGGATGACTTTTCTTCATTCTCAGTTGAATACATTTGTATACTATGCTTGTCCAATAGCTCTTTCACATGCTTATTATAGTACTCCTTACCCTTATCAACCCATAGATATTTTGGCTCTCTACCTTCCTTGAATATCGTTTGAAAAGCTTTCATAACTGTTTCGCCTTTCTTATCTTTCAATGGTAAGATCCAACCAAACTTACTGAAGACATCCAAAACCATGAGAAGGTATCGATAGCCTTTATTCCACTTACTAAACTGTTGCATCTCAACGAGATCAGAACACCATATTTCATCAATGTGATTAGCTATAACGCGCCGCCGAGTGAATTTACGTCTTATTGGTTTATGCAATTCATCTGCTAGTTTTACTTGCCAGTTTTCTTCACTCGACGGCTCTTCTCGTTTTTTGGCTTCTTTACGCCTAGACCTAATTTTTGTTTAGTGTTCATGATGTTCCTAACGGCAGTGGTTCCCCATGGTTTGTCCTTCCACTTTATTTGATCGATATCTGAAACCATTTTCTTATCGCAATCTCCTTTATTCTTTCCCATGTCATAACAAATATCATGATGAGCCGATATTTCATCTAGTTTATTCTTTGGTTGTACATGCCATTCGAGAACGTTGCCAGTGTTTGGATCATACTTTAGTTGATTTTCGAGTGGGTTGTAAGGACCCATGTATTTATACGAACCCGGTGTCCATCCACCCTTTGGTTTTGGTAGCTTACCAATTAATGAATGAACATCTAACTTACCACCATCGATGCGTGAATTGGGATCTTGATAATGGTATAACTCATGAGGTAGTTTAACACTACCATCCCAATTTAATTCGTACCCAGAACCTAGTTGGTCTAACGTTTGTGAAACACCTTGATCGATCATCTTATTGGCTATGTCCTTGATATAATTTGATGCTTTCTTCTTAGCAAAATCGCTTTTGATAGCTTGCTTTGCACCCATTTTGCCCATCTGGTACAAACCCTTTATACCTGCTTCGAAAAGCGCATCTCCTATACCAGCACCTTCTTCTACCTTAACGAATTTCGATTTAGTTATTCCACAAGAACTACAAGTACACTTCAACATTAGTCTTCCATTCTTAGCTCTTTCATGTCTCTCACTACCTGGAACGCAATCAGTTACTTTCTTTTCTTTTATACAGTATGATCTCATATACGATTAGAGTAGACTAAAATAATTGATTAAGAATCTACGATTGATGCTTTGATTGTTCATATCGAACAGTGGATTATGGATCACATCGAAAATCGATTTCCCCATTTGTCTCTCCAATAGGTAATACAAGCACCAATAACCACATAAAACGCTTGAACGGTCTTGTATCTCATGCCCGCTGTAAAATATCTGCTTTTTGCTGCGTGATAGGTATCGTTCTATATTTCGTGGGATCGACAATCCAAATGAATCGAAGTACTCGCAATACTTCTCGTGTGTGTTTCTAATACAAATCCAATGTGTACCTGACCCATTTTGCGTATCTAAATTGATGATAGCGCATTCGTTTTTATTGATAATCTTTGGTAAGGTATCTCTCGAAAAGACTCCCCTAAAGAATTTGACATTTAGTTGTTTGACCCAATTCATTATGTCGACATTAGATAATGGTCTATTCATAAATTTTATAGAAGTGCTCCTAGCAGGGGGATACCATTGAACGGGCTGTTCTTTCCTAGCAGTAGGCCATTTCCTTGTCTGTTGGCCTTTTTTTTTGGCTTTATCTTAATCCCATAACCAGTTGGGTACGCTATCGAATTGTCCTTACCCCAGCTTCCAATATATGGCGGAGGCTGAAGCATAAGAGGATTGATGTATCCTCCCTTGGGTTTTGGAGGAACGTACACATTCTGTGTGCTTGAATTTGATGCACGTGGGTCAACCTGAAGGCCTCCTCCGAGAGCCTTGATAAGCATCGGTATACCTAGGCTAGCTAAGAGGGTTCCGAGAAAGCCGCCTGACTGCTGTTTTCGAGTCAGTTTTAGGGTCATACCAGAACCGCTTTGAAGTGCACTTACGATCTGATTTTTCTGAGCAGGTGTTAGGTAATCTTTGTATTGTATCAATTTGTCGACCTTATTTTGTGGGACATTGAACAAACCAGAACCTGATTTCAATGCCTTATTCACACCATATGAGGCTGCTCCAGATAGAGCTCCACTAGCGAGTGGTCCAATAGCCTTAGATAGCCACGGAAGTGCCATTGACCCTACCTTCATCAATGCTGGTAAGAGAGATCCGAGGAACCCTCCTTCCTGATGCCTAATCTGCGTTTGAGATATCTTTATGTCGCATCCTGTACCATCTCTTTTACTCTTTTGGATCTTGTTTACTTGAGTTTTCGTTAATAGTATAGTATCTGAACCATTTAGTTGATCGTTTTTCAGTCGAAGAGTGATTGGTGCACGCTTATGATATGATCGAAGCAATTTGTCTTTTTGACCATCTGTTAGATTTACATTGTATTTAAAATACGACATTGTTATATTAATACGTTACATAAAAAAACTACGATCTCAATAGTAGCTTACCATTAGATTGTGTGAGCTCAATGTCTTGTTCGTACAAAACAAGTGCATACACGCTGTAGTCTACATTAGTCGCTGCTGATAGTTTGTATTTGAATGCGATTTTCGTAGTACCATCCTTAATATCTTGTTTCTGATTTTCGAGGTTGAAGTAAATAAATGGAAAAATTGTGCTAAAATTCGACCTAGTCAAAAGAGTTCCTCCGTTGTAGTCATTCTTAGCATGTACATATTCCAACACACCTCTATAAACTCTAGACATCTCTGTATTTGGCATGTATTCGCTTTCGGGATAATGATTACCATTCCCTACTTCGAGATGGCAACTCGTAAGTGTTTTTGCATCGCACACTGAAAAAGTGTTGTATAGAAATGGATTCGCTGTTTGCAAATCTTGATTTGCGTCATTTGATATCCATACAAATACATGTCGTGGCCTATTGATTCCTGAAGATATTTTGAATGTACCTGTTTGTTGACTAGTAGAGTTGCCTCTCTCAACCATCTCCCTTTGATAAGACCATTTATGTGGTTTCAGATATTTACTCATATATTGGCTCTCTCCTTCAGGTGTGAAGATGATTCTTGGTACCCATAATTTGAACTTCGTAATAAGAACTCTACAAGCGGCACCAGCTTGCCAAATTAGATTGGCATCACTTTCTAGAGTAATTTGTACTTCAACCTTAGTGTTAGGCATAAGTTCGTCTTCAAACGCTTCAAAAAATGAGTACCTATTAAGAGGTATTTCTGTATTCACAGTTGAAGACGTACCAAGCAATGCCTTCCTGTGGGCAAAACCTATGTTGTGTGTTGTCTGTGCGACTCTCTCTTCAGCACCTCTACTAGTATCGAGATAGTAGAATTCATTTGTAGCACTACTATTAGCAAAGGAAGCGTCGTATTCAAGTAGGTTCTTAATATTTACGGTTTGGTTTGCATTATTATTGTCGTATACTTGTATGCCATTTACTTTAATGACGATTTCTTTAATCAATGAATGAGATCCATTTACTATACCATTATGGTCATCAATAGCTATGTTTCCACCATCAGCCTGTAATTGAACTTTAAAGTCGGTTTCTATTCTAGCATTATACCAATCAAAAGGAGCTATTTCACCAGAATTATCACCAACAAATCTATATCCAGTTTTGACTTGACTTCCTCCATTAGCTACTTGCGTTACTAGAGGTGTTTCTAGATCGAAAGAGACATCTTCATACCTTTGAACATATTTAGGATTTCTAAAGCTTTCCATTGTTATATTAATAGATTAGATAAAACGATCGCATTAATTACAATATTAGCCTTCGAAGTTTTCCAGATCCACTTAATAGACGCTGAACACGTTCGTTTATCTCATAATCCGATGGAGCATCTTGATTGATTGGTTGATTGATTGGTTGATTGATTGGTTGATTGATTGGTTGATTGATAGCGTGCTCAGGCTCATTTCCTCTATTCTTCTGTAATAGATTAATAATTTTATTTCCAGCTTTATTCGATACAGTTGTTGCGACTTTCTTCGATGCATCTTTGACTGTCTTCTTTATGGTCTTACCAAGCATTCTACGTGCAAAATTAGTGACCGAGTCGAATATACCATCGCCGTAAACATGCTTATAGACGCGCTTTCCTATGGTAGGATCGTATTTCTTTTTGTATTCACAATGTCTCATATATATTACAGTAGATTATAATGTAGTGGATCTCAATATTATAGTCATATGCCATTCAATTCCATTTAGATTTACTGGTCTTCTTATTGAATCCGTTATATAGAAACGCATTTTGCTGATGATGTTTGTTGAAACTGAATTGAATAATGCTCTTTTTGGCTCAACAGTAAATGGGTATGATCGAGTGAAACCGTCTGTTGGAATGACGAATAGAGTATTGCTATTAGATCCTCCAACGATGCTGTCATTTATAATATCTGTATTCACGTGTAGCGTGTCGATACTATTTGTGATATTCGGTAGCTTGGATCCGTACTCAGTCGTATTGACGATTTTCTTATTGAATCCAATGAGTTCTCCAAAATTCGATCCTCTTAGGTCTAATTGGTAGTTATTACTAATTTCAACTACTACTTTGTATGTGGTCAACACGAAGATTACGTTAATATCGAACTTATCTACACCATTGACTGTGGTATTGTGGCCATTTGTTTTCATTATTTGATGTACATAGTCATTTATGTCAAGGTACGAATACATTCCATTAGGGAATATCACTGCAGTCCATGTACTTCCGTCATGACTATATTTGATGGTGTTGTTGTCATATTCTGGAGTGATATTTTGCCATGAGTATGTCATTGATATTTTATCCACAGCCACTTCGTGTTCCTTGTCAGAAGGAAGAATTACTGAAGGATTAAATTTTATGGTGAAATCTTCAGACTTACTCACACCACGCTTTTCTCTATCAACAGATGAGATATATATTGCTCTTTCTCTTACATTCGACATTATACTATTTGATTACATAATATATTCATCCAACAATTTCTCGAGATGGTCATTAGAAAATACATTCAACCGTCTCAGTGTGTGTGCAACCTCCGAGAACTCGTTTTTTAGTGAATCGTTACCTGCCGCAATCGAGCCACCAAGCAATTCCAAACGATTCAATAGATCTTGTGGATCATTATAGTATACTACTCCAGCTCCTATTTTAGAGTACTTTTTAGATGTTCTATGTATTGGTATTTCACTTAACTCATTAAGATCATCGAAAACCGTCTTAGAGAGATTGCTATACTTCTTCTTACCATTGAACCGTTTCGTAAGTAGGTCGAGAGTGTCGAAATCGACTCTTTTGTCGTATACTTTTTTATCATATTTGTAGGCCATTAAATTTAATTGACCAAACAGTTGGGGTACATCTATACTTAGGTTGCCATATTGCCCATCACTTGTGATTTTGTAAGCATTTCGTTTTGGTTGGTTGTAAACACCCTTTCCTGATTGCAGTGTCTTTATTCCTTCTTCAGTAACACCTATTCGTTTTCTATATTTTCTTATTGCATCAATCTCCATAATGTATTTAGCGATTTCAGATTTGTTCTGGCTCTTAGCTTTTTTCGTTGTAGAAAGATGACCTTGTTTTTGACCCAATGTTTTATTGAGATCACTACTTTCTTTCATAATATCACCAACTGTTTTATCATCCTTTAATGTGTCGAATAGAACCTTAGATGGTAACGGTAATTTATATTTCTCCATAATGGCGAATTCTTCAGGTGTAAATCCTCTATCCATATCAGATACGATTTTCATTACATCTTTTCCATCAGTTATGGCTAGTTGTTGAGCGTATGTGCTTGGCTTATTTGCAGACTTAATGTACTCTTCCCTTAAACCACTTATCTCATCGATCTCTTTTTCCAGTTGTTGAACGATTGGTTTATACACTTCTTTTCGTTTTTCATATTTGTCCTGCTTAGTATTTTCTCCATCTTTAATGGCTTTACGGACAATATCGACCATTTTACCAGATTCAATCTTTGGAATGACGTGCTTTTTAAACTCATTTATATCCATTGTATAGATATACGTTATATAACTTATCTAAACTTATCTAAACTTATCTCAACTTATCTCGACTTATCTTTTTCACGACATATATCAAGAACGTAGTGTTAAATAGTCTACTTAATATGTATAGATAAAATGGAAATTCCAAACTATGACAACGGAAATGATGCTGTTACGAACTATAAGCAGCTTCATCCATTCATGCCGAAAAACAATTTTAGAATGTTAATTACTGGACCAAGTGGCTGTGGTAAGACAAACGTTTTGACACATGTGCTCAGAAAACCACTAGTGTATTATGACAAAATCTATCTATACGCTAAGAACTTAGAACAAGGAAAGTATCAGGATTTGGCAAAACAGTTTAATGAAATCAGCAATCACGTGGGTTATGACGTCATTGAGTGTGGTAATGATGATATTATTCCTGTTAGTGAAATCGATAGCGACAGTCAAAAACTTGTCATATTTGACGATTTTGTGTGTGAAAAGAATCGGAAACCACTAATCGATTATTTTATTAGAGGTAGACATAAAAATTGCAGCGTGATCTACTTAAGTCAAAGTTTCTATAAGACCCCAAAAGATATACGATTGAATTGTTCTCATTATTGTGTATTTGAGTTTCCAAGCACTAATGAACGAGGCCTCATATCTCGAGAACTGGGAGTAAGCAAAGAGCAATATGGAGGCGCTACTAGAGAACCGTATTCATTCTTATATGTTGACAAACCATCAAAAACGATTAGGAGAAATTTATTTGGAAAGGTTTAATATAATCAAATATTATAGAATGGGAATTTTTAATGATTTGGACAATAGAGAACAAGATCCGAAATATTCGAAATGCGAAATAGGGCCTCCTGGGAAACCGTTCACATACAGCGATTTCAGTGCACAACAATTACTGGGTCTGAAAGTGAAAGGCGATAAGGGTGAGCCATTTCTATATAGCGATTTCAGTGCACAACAATTACTGGGTCTGAAAGTGAAAGGCGATAAGGGTGAGCCATTTCAATATAGCGATTTCAGTGCACAACAATTACTGGGTCTGAAAGTGAAAGGTGATAAGGGCGAGCCATTTCGATATAGCGATTTCAGTGCACAACAATTACTGGGTCTGAAAGTGAAAGGTGATAAGGGTGAGCCATTTCAATATAGCGATTTCAGTGCACAACAATTACTGGGTCTGAAAGTGAAAGGCGATAAGGGTGAGCCATTTCGATATAGCGATTTCAGTGCACAACAATTACTGGGTCTGAAAGTGAAAGGCGATAAGGGTGAGCCATTTCGATATAGCGATTTCAGTGCACAACAATTACTGGGTCTGAAAGTGAAAGGCGACAAAGGATCTAATGCAATAGATATGTATGGTAGTCAAACGTTCAATTGCGGCAATTTCCTTATGGATTCTAGTAATTGGGCATCATCAAGCAGTGTAAGCTCATTTGTGATCATTAAAGACGTATACTCTATGAATAACATCACTCCAGAACATCAAGGTTTTAGAATTCTAGAGACCTTCAAACCAAACTCAACAGAAAAGTTGACTATGACTCTACCAAAAAATATTAATCCAGCCTTAGGGTTAAAAGGCAACAGTGACTACGCAGTTCGGGTCGAAGCTTATGCAAACGTTGGATCCATAACACTAAACTCTATGTCAATTGAACAGAATTTAAGTTTCATATCGAACACAATTAAAAGTGGAAGGATAGGATCAACAAACACTACTTTCCAAGAGCTAAGCATAACGACATCTGCCAATGATATAGGTAAGCTATCGTTTACACTGAGTCATGATCAGTCAACCAATCAGCTAATAGTAATCTATGTCGCAATCGTTGCTGGAGCATTGGATGCAAACACTCTTGTGAATCCAGCAGCATTCGACGACGTCTCACTTATTATACCAACTCAAATTAAGGATATTGTACCAATTAGACCAACCATATATGGCAATGTCGTTAACGAAAGGTTAAGATATCAAACAAGAAGTGCGCTTACAGAAATCCCTAAGTTGACAGTCACATTACCTGGTGGGAACGTGCTATATCGAATACAATGTTGCTTATATATTAGATCGAGTAGAGACGACACAGATATAGTTTTCACAAACAGAAAAAATGGTACGTACGTCAACGTATTCAACATGCGTATAAAAAGAGGTCCACTCGCTGATGTTCCTCTGAATAATGCGTATTACTTGTTTCAAAGAGATGTGGATACGACGTATTATATGATGATCCAAACACAATCTGGAGCTATCGTAAACATCAATTGGAATTCTCAGCAATCTTATATAACTGCCGAAAAATGGGATGGTCTGAATGTCGTACACGATTCATCCGATAATATGATAATTGGATAATCGTATAACGTAATAATATATAATGGGAATATTTAATACAGACGATAGAATAGAAAAACGACCAACAATCAATACTATGAGCTCTAGGATAGTCAATATTAATGCGAAAGAGATTTCACTCTTATGGATTCAACGTGATACCGATTGGATTGATATGCCCAATTACGAAATACAGCTAACACCAAAAGACACTAACATGATGAGACTATCATGCCGCCTATACATCTCAAACAACATGGGAGGAGGTAATTTTTGGTTCCGTTGGGTTCTATTAACGCCAACACCAACTCCAGGCCATCACTTACAAACGATTATCGGTGTAAGTAATTTACCAGATGCAGCAATTGGCTCGAGAAACAGATGTGCATTTGGATCACAACCACCAAGAGATCCAGAGACATTAGTTTGCGTTTCAGACGTTTCTTTCCATGAGAATTTTGGTAACAGCATTCTACACACATATAAGCTGCAGTGCAAGATCACCGATACAGGAACTATGGTATTGAATAGACTGTATAATGGTGCTAATCAGACATTTAATGGGTATGTGAAATCGTCAATAATGGTCGAGGAAATCGCTGGAATGACCAAAAAAACTGCTCAAAATGGGATAAACGAATATACATCAAACTAATAATGTAATCATATGATATAAGTAATGGTAAAAACAAAAATCGAGATCTTCAACTTCAATCATATAGACAAGAACTTGAGCGAAGCAGATGTCGAAATGCTAAAAAAGCTATATGCACATTACCATAAAAAATGCTTCTGTCACAAGCGAGCATACAAACGATTCAAAAAGGTCAATACAATTCTACACTTATCGTCAATTGGTCTCACAAGTACAGGTGTAATTGTTGGGTCTATAACACTAAATCCAATTGTTCTTGGCACTATTTCAGGTGCTGGATTGGCACTCCAGGGACTACTAAAAATGAAGAATTACAATAGGAAAGTAGAAATGTGCAAATTTGCATACACAAGTTATCAAAAAATCCTAAATAAAATAAGGGCATATCTACGTGGAGAAGAACTCGACATCGAAAAATTTACATTAGAGTTGAACTGGTTAGATGATCAAGTATCAGACCTATGTCCACTAGTCGATCGCTTTAAAGCTAAATACGATAACAAGTACACGACTACCTAAACTATGGCAATCTTTTTCTCGAGTTCCTTCTCAAACCTTCTTGTCAACTCTCTTCGCAAAAACATCATTATTAGTCTTTATACGATGCCAATTATTCATTTTGCAAACTCTCCTCCACAAGATCTCATATTGTTGGATAGTCTTCTTTCCAATAGGTCTTACGCATTTAGTCATGTTGACTTTATAATTCGAGTTATGGCTTTCATGAAATTCCAATTGGAACAGCTTATAAAATATGTAATCTAAAATTGGATATCTCTTCCTAGATCCTAATTGAGCAATAGCATTTTCAAGCTGACTAAAACATTCGAGGATCTTCTTGCGTTCATTGAATCGTAAATCGAATTTGAACATGATGTTATCTATATGGTACTTTCTGTGGTAAACAGACTTTCTCCTAATTCGGTATCTATTCTCATAGTAGTCGATATATGGAGGCCTCAAATCATATCCATAAACGATACCACAACTTTGGCAGACATTCATACCACAATCATTAACCATCTCTATCTTCTCACAACACGAGTCGTTCTCTTTTTCACGTACGTAATCTACCAATTGCTCATCACAGAAAGGACATTTGAAATCTCCCATATTCTTAAATTCATTATGGATCTCTGAATTACAGTTCATTCTATACTATCGCATTAGAAATTAAATCTTTAGATAGATGCATTAGAAAGTCAATACGAGGAGGATTAGAGTACGGTTCCATAAGATGAGAATCATGATATAGAATCGACGAAAAATACCATAGAAAGAAAAATACTAAGAATTGCAGAATAAGAATGAAGAACGAAGAATAGTAGAACAAGAATGGCAGAATGAAGAATAAGAATAGTAGAACGAGAACGAAGAATTCGACATCCAAAGATTGAACTGGTCAAACCGGCCATGAATCAAACATCCAAAGATCGAAACCGGTTATGGAGAATTCGACCTTGACCTTGACCTTGAGAAGAATAAAAAATACGATCGATAAATAATAGGGTGGGGGTATGAGATCAGAAACCATATGATGGAAAATGGTCCGGTACCCTCACCCTCTATACTACTTTTTGGCATCCTGCATTGCTGCAATGCCGGTTTTTTTGGAAGACCACGGCCACGGGAAGCCCATGAAGGGCTATGATAACTTATTTTAATTTTGGACAGTTTAACTCACCAGCTTTTCCTTGCTTCGAGGCCTTCCACTGAACCGATTCTGGAGGTCTCCATCTGTACTCTTGTAACCCATTCTTCATCGGCGAGTGGCTCATCCGCGCCGGCAGATTCTTCTGCTTCAAGCTCATAGTTGATAAAATTTAGCTCGGAATTGTCCGATGAACAACTGTCTTCAGATTCGGAGCCTGACGAAGACATTTTGTCAAAAAGTCCAGCAGAAAATTACAGAACTTACGACGCAAATAAGAAAGAACGAACCAAAAGTACATGAGAGAAGCCTTTATCACGTGACATGGCTCCCTACTATGACGTACCTAGTCCCAGACCCCACCAAGTCGCTAAGATGACGGTAAAAGTTCACGGCTCTCATCTTTGAAAAGCCGTAAAAAAAAAGAGAAATGCTTTAAAACCATTATTTTTTTCGGGAAGTTGCATAGAATACTTCTAAGTTTGATCTGAAAGCGTAACTTTTTTGGGGTTATAGGCACTTTAAGTTTTTTAACCATCCGTGCAAAAGTTAATAAATGCATTTTTCAAGTTATAATAAATACAAGAGAAAGTCATCAATGTTTTATTGCCTCAACGGTCATTAGTAACTCACTTTTTTCATATTGTTATGGTTTTATGCACATGAATTCAACTGACTCGATATTACTCCTCGCTTGAACTGCACGGACCTTGCTAAGAAATGCGAAACTACACAAATCCCAATATTGAATGAATTTTGATATAATGTTATTTGCTAAAGATGTAAGCTTAACTTATTTCTGTTTGATTATCGTACTTGTCTAGAAGAACACTGAAATTGCCTAAAAAGCTATTCAATACGTTTTAGAATACCTGTATCTATTTGTATCACAGGGTTTTGCCACCGTCAGGAAAAAGGAAAAACCTAGTCTATAGTTCAAGTTAGTTAAGCCGTTAATGGCTTCACACTTTCATCAATAATTCCGCTGTGGCGTTTACTGCAATATCCTTAAGGCACAACTCAACTGAGTCTATTCGTGAAGCAATTTCCTACTTAATTTCTTTACTGTACAGTTGTTTTAGATGCCATTCAGATTAGTTGAATATGAATCAACCCATTCCAAATTTTCGGCGGCTCAATATTGAAAAGAGAAACTAGAAAAAAAAATCTACATCCCTGTATGCGCTTTTGTGATGTGGAATTTCTAATGAGTTTATACTAATGGCAAGCCGTACAATATTAACTCAGAAAAAAACACAGAAATATTGTGCAAAATAATCAGTACTTAAACCTCCTTCAAAGAAAGATAAGAAAAACTTCATCTTTACATAGTTTGTATAGCTGTATGAGTTTGGTGTTGCAAAGTCACAGGTACTCGTTAAGTTTACGGATTTTTTTCATCAAAACCACTAAGACAAATAAGCTCCCCTGAACACCTGCAATATCAATGATTTTTCTTTCTATCAATAGTTTCTCTGTCTCTGAAGTCTTAAAACTGCAGTGCGAGCCACCAAAAATATGATTATGGCTAACACGGTAATACTCTTGCTTAACGAATATGATTCCGAGTCTTTAGGCACGTTTTTTTGGGGAATATTCCAGGTATTCCGAAAAAGGAATACAACAAAAAACAATGTTTACATTAGCAACCACGAAACACGAAAAATAATCGCAAAGGAAGTCAGTGCCGACTCCTTTTTACATTTCGGAATCGAAGAGGGATTAGATATCTGCAGGTATTAAAATTAGTTTCTTTTTGAAAAAGATTATTTTACGTCGAGATACAGAGAGCCGTTAGCGAGTCTCCCGAGCCAGAGGCTTTTAAAAGTATTCGACGAATTCCCGAGTCGAATTGAAATTTAGAGTTGGATTTTGAGTAGGGAAACCAGAGAACTCGGAGCGGAAAAACTCAGAGGAAGGGCGAGATACCAACAAACAAACCGTCACATATACGTTTTCTGCATATTTAACAGTTTATTGTATACTAACGCTATTTTTGTATGTATAAATCATTTCTGTATTCGTTCCCCCGGGTAACTTCGAAATAAATGCCTGAGAAGTAGTACTTGAGAAATAAAACGCGCATGGATATTCTGGAAGTGCCGGTTTGAGAACTTGGCGTCGATCGAGATGAAAGTGGAAAACGTGCATCCATAGGCTTAGCGGTTATTTCTTTCTTTTGTTTCTTTCTTTTTAACTTGCGTTTTGGCATTTTATGGTAAGAAAAAAAACATTTGATGGCATGAAACAAGCAGTTTTCTGATTCAGAACGGCTATATAAAAGTTCCGTCGCTCCGAGTGCAAGAATAAAATAGAACTAATCACAAAGTATTTGAACCCAGCCTTGAACTGATACCATCGCAATATTGACAAAGATGTTAATGTAATGTATGCTACCTTACAGTCGGTCATCAGCTTGTGTTGACTTTTCGTGCCTTTCTTGACCTCCCTTCCTTCCTCTTTTGTTATTATAATGGCTTAAGAGTTAAAGACGGGACCGTTTAGATATGAGTCGAATTATGTTTCTGTTACTATGACGACGTTCGATGCCAAAAACACTGTTTATGTCCATGACATCAAGAAATGTAATATACAACACGACACTCGCTGCTCCATGATATTCAAACCTTTATTTCTGATGTTTTTCTCAATGAAAATTTACTGTTATGGATAAGAGTTGTTTCAAGCAAGTGTAGCCAGTTATTAAAGAATTCATTTCCAGGTGAATTTTGCGATTTTTTAAGTCAATATTTCAAAATTTACCTATTGACACTGAAAAAGTGGCAAATCGAAATGGTAAATATTCGTCGTAGTTAAGACTTCAATTTATTTCACAACTTTTATACGTACATTCGAGGAGAACATTCTAATTTTTTTTCATTATCAAATATACTAATATTAGGCTGGTTATGTGGGTTTCTTTTTTAATGTTAAGGGTTAATTTATTTGAAGTTAGCTAATTATATACTTTGTTTAACTACTTTATTTAACTACTATCAGTTCTACGGACTTAATATTTTTTCAGCGTAAAGTATATTAGTGTCATCACCAAAAAGATAAAAACTGAATTGATCACAACAATTTTCAATGTCATTGATTTATAATAAAAAGAGCATCGGGCCTAGGACAGACCTTGGGTACACCACAAAGAGTTTCAGTTCTGTTGGATATATGCGCACCAATTTGTGGTAGATAAGATATGAGCGGACGATCTTTATGGTCATTTACAATGGCGAGCTTCATAAAGATCGGACGCGAATATTTTATCGTGCTTGTGAAATGAAACAATAATTGGAATGCACATTACTGTTATGTGATTCTGTGTTATTCTAATTATGGAACTTGAAATGACCATGTATGCCCCATATGAGTTACAGATCTTTATCAAAAGTTATTCAAACTTATTAGCTGAGTACGAAATCTTTATAAAAAGTTAGTTTACTCATTAATAATTTAATTGGGATTTACAGTACTGTGCATGTGATCTGAATACTGAGCTGTAATTGGTTTCACCGTCATTAATTATTCATGAATTTTACAAGTGTTGTTTGAGTTCCCTTGAAGATAGGTTATCAAACTCATTAATGATTCATCAGGTGAATACAATTGAAATCATGACTTGCATTTTAATTTTATCATTAAAGTGGAGTTTGAGAAGCCATGTAAAACACTCAAGAGCTAGTTTTAGAAGCGAGTTTCTAAATACAGTGAGAAGGGGTTGAAAATCCTCGGCTTTGCCTCGGTTTTCTACCCCGTCTCACTGTATTTTACTCTGGTCCCAGAGGCTTTCTTCGAGAAAGCGGCGATCAGCGAGCCGCGAAGCGATGAGAAGGGAAGAGAGAAGACCGCGACCGTTTCTCACTATCATGCTAACGATAGGTGCCAATCAACATCACTAGATCAATTAACGAGCAACCAATCACAACACACCTCCCACGTGATTGGTTTTTGTTCTGGGGTAGTAGGAAAGGAAAAGTGGTAGTGTGAAAATACTTTAACCCGACCGATCTTGACTTTAATATAATATATACCCTGGCCCCAGAGATCGCCACATTCCCTATAACTGTATAATAGTACATTCACTCCCGGAAGGGTAACATGTTATGACTTGAAACAGATAATAAAATAAACTCCTTCGATAGCAATTGTCCACTCTCCCCTCTCACTAGACAATAACCAATCAGAGAACGCTATAAGGTAATTAAATATTCCTCCAATCAGGAGGAAGGTACAGATCTTGTCCCTAGTTCAAATCTATTGGCGCGGTACGATCAGTCAACAGTCGCAAACTACCAGAGGATTTCTTCTCACTTCCCTTCTAACCGCTTCGCGGCTCGCTGATCGCCGCCGGCTTCGCGGCTCCGTTCTCAACGAAAGCCTCTGGGACCAGGGTAACCGTATTTAGAAATCGCTTCTAAAGCAGCTCCTCGTGTTTTACTATTACTAGAAAACCATTTGTTTATAACTCCAAGTCTTAGTCATAGGAATCTCTGGGGATTGGTTGCATACCAGCAATTGGGCACCCAGAGCATGTTTAAAATACCGCTGATTAGGATTGTATTTCTTTAATTAAGCCGGTGAAGTTTTCAATAAACTCCATATAATTCCTAGCCTGCTATGCAGACATATTTTTTCACTCTCATAAATTCGAAGAAAAAAGTAACGTCTGCTTACCCGAGCGCTTAATTAGTTTCCAATATGCACACCTCATTGTGTTATGGACCAATCAGATTTTACCTTCCATATCCTGGAAAGTGATGTAATATTGCATTTAATTCAGACAATACATTTGCAATTGACCAATCATAGGAGAGTGTTCACTGGCGCGCCAATTCTCTAAAATTCTAACAATGGCTTTGATTGGGCAGAAAAATAAAACAAACGTGCTGACGTCGTGCTTGCAAATTGGAAACTAATTAAGCACTCGGGTAAGCAGACGTTACTTTTTTCTTCGAATTTATGAGTGAAAAAATACATCTGCATACACACTATGCATAACTCGCCCGGTCACAACACGAAAAAGAGGCCGGTAGGTCCTCTGGAATGTTGCAGTTGAAATACTAGCAGGAGGTGTGAAACGTGTTGAACATGATTAAGAGTAGCAAAGCCGACACAACGTAGATTTTCGAGGTTTATATAACGATATTTCGGCTGGCCAAACCAGCCTTCTTCAGGTAATATGAAGAAATGTTATTACATTGGCGAACGTGACTAACTGCTTCGTTGAAAAATGTTGCTAATCTGTCCTCATTTATCCTTTATTTTTCTTTATAGTACAACCAGCCAGGCGCATAGCAAATTAGCGGCATTGTTTCACTGAGCATTCGTTCAGTGCATTTCACAATCTCCCCGGGCGGTTAAATTTCAACATTCCAGAGGACCTACCGGCCTCGTTGACATGCTAGTTACCAGGACTTATGCATAGGGCCTATAGCAGGCTATATAATTCCTCAACACATCCTCGCTCTACAATTACCAATAATCAATAAATGGAAACACGCTTGAAATACCGATTATTGGTAATTCTACGACAAATCCTAACCCGAACCATAAACCGAACCCTAACCATCGGACGAGTTCACGGGTAAACGACGGGTTCTCATTCACCTAGAGCTAGGGTTCACAGGTAAGAGAAGGTACACGAGAAGGTACACGAGAGAACATTTTTTTTAGCGCTCCTACTCGGGCTCGAACTCGTAATCGTTTGCGTGTTGTGCTTGGTAGTGCAGGCGTCACGACCACTACACTAAGCGCGTCTACCGCCGTTCGGATTTGGACAATTGTTTATCTTTATCCTTGACTGGTTTTAAGAATGTCATTGTTTAATTTGCGTTCCAGAATTAGCGATTATTGATAATTGAGGAGCAAAAGCCAATTACTGATAATTGGTAATTCTAGAGCGAGGATATGTTGAATTCCTAGCGCGTTCGGAAGTGTTTAATATCGACCTCGTTCCCAGGGTCTTCTCGGTCAGATCCAAGATGGCGGCTACTACTAGAGTGCACACATAGCACTACAGCTTACCACTTTACATCACATTATTTACACTTACTAGTGCTACGCGGCAAACATGATTTCATATCATAACTACATATACATATATAATCGCCGTGACCCCATAAAACTCACCAATACCCACGATTGCTCTCATCTGACTTGATAGCTCAGTTGGTAGAGCGCCAGACATGCAACCTGGATGTCGTTGGGTTCGAGTCCCACTTGGGTCAGAGATTTTTTCTCTTTCCCTCGTAGGGCGTGCACACATAGCACTACAGCTTACCACTTTACATCACATTATTTATACTACTAGAGAAGACCCTGGTAAAGGCTGAATCACGTGACCAAAAATCTCCAGAAATCCTGGAGAATTTAATCACGTGATGTGGGCATCCAATATGGCGGCCAAGCTAAATATGGAAATGTTTAACACGTGCCTACAAACCATAGGTATCCCAATCCGGAGTGAGCGAGATGCGATTAACGCCGGTATTTCCACGCGGCGTACGATGTCTACTAAACGGCTCCAAATGGAGTTTACTTGGATAAAGAAACAGTGGAGGGGTATCACAATGCTACCAAGATGTATCTAAAGGCTGGTTCTCATATGATCGCTGACGATCGCTAGCGATCGCCGGATCGTCCAAATCACTCAACCGAAGGATCGCTCGCGATCGCTGCCATTTGTTCACATATAATCGCTGGCAAGTTTACGCGCCAGTGCGTGTGAGTCAGTTCCCGATTTCCCAGATTTGAAACTGACGCTTTGTGCTCGATGTGCACAGCAAGCCAGTCTAGATTCATAAACTCGACTGGCATGGGAACAGAATCTCTTCCTGAACCCAACGGAATGTTCTTGAAACCTCCGTTTGAGGTATCTTCCCATACACAGTCCTGATATGTTTTCCTCTATGGAAGCCGGTGTAATGTTGAACTTTTCACTGATTTTCGTCTGATATTCACTGATATTCAACTTCGTGTACTTGTCTTTATATTCTCTGCTGTATTTGTTATAAAGGCATTCGTATTTGCGCAGCTCTTCCATAAATCAAATCAAATCAATCAACAACTTTATTAACGTGTCTAAAAACTTCTAGCGCACCACAGGTGGTGTACTAATCGGGGACACCTAAATATAATATATATGTATATATAAAAAATCTGCACAATACAAATATACATAGAATATGATTGGATATGTTATGTAAATACTTTAAACATGAAATTGCTAAAATAGGAGAATACTCCTTATGATATCCTACTGTTAAAAGATAATAATAGTAATTATAATAATGGATAGATCCGTGTCATAAATAATAAATAATTCACATATTGCAGAGGAAGCAACTAGGTGGGCATACCTTCTCTACAAGTACTGCCAGATTCTGCTTTCTTATGTTTTTCTTAAAAGAGGTAAGCGTTGTAAAAATTCTTCCGTACTGCAGCCCGCCATGTTCAAAGCTGAGTGAACAAGTGAATGCACGAGCGATAACAACACAACGACGAACCGTTGCCATGGCGTTGAAGTTTGGATCTAGGAAACATTGCATTGTGGGATGCCACAGGATCGCTCGATCGCCGAGAAGTGTTCTCATATAATCGCCGACGATCGCCGACGATCGCTAACGATCGCTGGAGTAGAACCTTGCTCTGGATCGCTAGAAGAACCTTGCTTCTGGATCGCTAGAAGTGTTCACATATGATCGCTGACGATCGCTGGTCAAATTTTGGACGATCCGGCGATCGCCAGCGATCGTCAGCGATCATATGAGAACCAGCCTTAAGCTAGAAGAGAATCCTAAAAAGCCGTTCTTTTTCCGTTAGCGTTGAAGCGAAGCGATCGATAGCACATGCTCGGGTTAAACGGCTTCTCCTGGCTTTCCCACTGATGAAACTTACCAGAAAACTACACAGTAATAAACTTCATCTATTGCTCTACCCACACAACGTGTTTTAAGGTTATTCAAAATCGTTTTATTGATGAACTTTGAGAAAATTAAACTATATACGAATCATCTCCGTGGTCTCAGCCCGTTTGGTCAATAAAAAGCATTGTTAGACATCCTTTGCGTCATAACCGAAGAGCTAATCAGAATACGTCATAGTTCGGCCTTTACTAGGTCTTCTCTCGGAGTAGCCGCCATCTTAGATCTGACCGAGAAGACCCTGGTAACGAGGTTGGTTTAATATATGCTAAAAGCCGACTTTTCATGTGCAAAACTTAATTAAATCAAAAGCCGCCGCCTAATTATCTTTTGTCTCGCACAGTACAGCGGCCATGTTGGATATAAACAATAGATTTTGCGTGGCTAGCGTCGCACTGAGCAGATTCAGAACGAGTTTAGCCCGCAAAAACAAAGGTTTTTATTCTCCTGTTAGGCATGAATAGATTGTGCTAGCAAATCCAGCCAAAGTTGCTCCAAAAAAAGGCTAAAAGTTGCTCAAAAGTTGCCAAAAATTGAAAAAGTTGCCACCAAAATTTGAAAAAGTTGCTCACTTTGGCGAGCCATTTTATTCTAGATAACAACTTAAAACATGGAATGTTGGATGTGTAATTCAATATAATCTTAAAGTTCAACATAACTACCAATAGTAGTACTTTCTAATGTGATATTGACCATGGAGCGAATAACCGCTGGATAATTCGCGGGCGATATTAAATAGATAGCTGCTGTCCAGTTTGCGTGGGCGCGCGTAAAGCCAGTTTTATTTTATTTGTATATCATTTATCAATTAACTATCCTTAGTTTTGACCAATTTTAATAAAAACCTTCTAAATAAAGACCTTTTTGATAGTTTGGATCAGTTTTATACCGATTTGTTGCTCAAAAGTTGCCAAGGAAGGCAAAAGTTGCTCTAGGTTGCTCGCACTACAAAAAGTTGCTCAAAACGCTAAAAGTTGCTCAAAAGTTGCCGAGCACAATACTACCTGGGACTCAACATGGCCGCCGCGTGAATTGCGTTCGGCGTGTGAAAAGTTTGACGTTTGAAACGGACCTAAATGAGAGTATTCTGACGGATTTGAACTACTTTTTAATTTGCATGGTAATTAACACACTGGTCAAACCTCTTTTGTCATGTTATAACACCGTGCGTGTAAAGAAATAATCCGTGTTTGGCGTTATATTAAAACTGTGAAAGCCGACGTGTTTTTACCTTGGCCAGTTGAGATAATTTCTTACTGAATATTTGGTCTGATCCAAATATTTGAATTCAAATTTGTCACCTGTCACTAAAGATAACGATCTGAATTCTAAATTCAAAAGAAAAGTGATTTGCAGAAAACAAGTTCACTTTACAGTAGCATTTTTGACTAACGCTCAAAATTGCATTTTGAAGATTCCTTTTGGCCTAAAAATTGTTTGTACACCAGAATTGTTTTTCCGATTCACTTCTGTGCGTATTAATTTTTTAATTATTCTTCAATTTCAAAAAACTGTAAAGGGGCACTGTCGACCCCAAATGCTGAACTTTCTCAAGATGAAAGACAAAATAACGACTCAGCTTAGCAGAGTATGCTTTCCATGTATACTGGGAATATGAGACAATTTTGATAAAGGATGAAAAATACTACTTTTAAGAGAAATTTAGAGCAACTTGAAATCGGTTTACCGGAGATCAAGTTTCTAGAATAAGCTTTAATTTGTAATCCACTTTAATCTTTGCCATCCTCTATTGAAAACGATTGAAAAGCACATCAGGATTTTCACATGGTACATGTACTTCTCTTCGCATGAGCGTGTTATTCTTGTAGTTTTGTTTTAAAGAAACTCGAAGGTTCAATAATTGACGGTGCCCCTTTAAAAGAGGTTTCCTATATTCATGATCAGTAGAAAACAATGTGCTAAGTCAACTTTTAAAATGTATTCGGGATATTTTCCCTAGTTTATTTTTGTTTTCATTACTTTTACCCACTTGTTAACCACGAAGCGGTCAAACCCATTCTCGATTCATCGAGCATGCGCGGTAAGAAATAAAAAGGGTTTGGGGTCGAGAATGATGAAAACTGACAGCACTGTTCATACGACAGGCAGCCCAAGCTAATGATTTTTACAAGGAATGTATGGGAATTTTTAGAAAAAATCTAAAACTGTACTAAAATGATCAATAGTCATGAAATCTTAACTGTGTTGTGAAGTTGTTCCTCTTCATCACTGATGTGTTTATTTCTGGTTTGAGGCACGTGACCCCCCCCCCCCCCCCCCTTTCAGCATTTTACCTCCAGAAACCCTTTAATGAGTGCTAGAGGAATGCGAAAAAGGGTTTCTCGAGGTAAAATGCTGAAAGTTTGGATTTTCGAGGAATTACGAGGCCTCGAAGAGCCGCCTTCTCAATATTTATATAGGAGGGAAAAAAAATCACAGAAGTGCCTCAAACCAGAAATAAACACATCAGTGATGAAGAGGAACAACTTCACAACACACAGGTAAGATTTCATGACTTTATTGATCATTTTAGTACAGTTTTAGATTTTTCTAAACATTCCCATGCATTCCTTGTAAAAATCATTAGCTTGGGCTGCCTGTGTTATATCGTAAGAGGATATAGCCGTTAGTTGATCTTTCTTATATCAGTTATGCGAACTGTGACGCGCTTTCTCCAGGCTTGCGATTGGCTGCCGTCACTCAACCCAGCTTTCTTCTAATTGGCTACTTTGGTGCATAAACCATTCAAGTGCTGAAGAAGTCTACAATTTCTCGTCTCGATTCAAATTTCATCCAATCAGAATAAAAATAGAGCACAAAGGCAAGTTTGATTGATGGACGACAAAACTCCAAGTGAAGAAAGTTTGGGTCCTGTAAATAATCACTTAGTGGAATATTGCATGGTGTGAACGCCAGCATTTTGCGACAAAGTTTTTACTGTATTTCACTGATTGAGATACTCCAATTACAAAGTTACGTTAATTTGGTACCAACAAATCATTACCCTCGGCTGACCCGGTTTCCGTTCGAAGTAAGGGTGCGTTCGAGTGACCGTATTATGGAATAGGAATATATGAAAGTCTCTGGAAATCGCTGATTCAGGCACAATTTACACTGTAAGCTACAAATGCTTGCTGACATATGAAATTCAGGATACAATTAGTATTCCAGCTGTTCCAGTGGCTAAAAAATTCCAGTATAAGCTATTTGTAGTGATCATTCTGTTTATTCTTATTCCGGAATACGGTCAATCGAACGCACCGTAAGTGTAAGCACCACTCCGGGGTAAATTCACTAACCCGTGGGTAAACTATACAGATTATAATTACGGATTTAGCGCTATCCCAGGGATAAAGTTACCCTTGCTTTGCACCGGGCCCTGGAATAGTGTAGATTTTTCATTAGATCAACGATACTGAAAACGGGTGACAAACCTTATCTACAAAATGTAGCCTCCATAACAGAAATTCGATATGTTCACCCCAACACGTTTCAGGGAGACAAACATAAAAACCTGCTGCAAACTGGACAAGAACCTTAGTATTTGTTCGTCATGATTACGCTGAACTTGTAATTTAAAATAGAAAAGAAACGAGTCTTTTCTTTTTTATTAGATTTAAAGATAACGTATGTTTTCATCCTAATGACTTCGTATATTTTGTTATTAGTTACCTAAATAGGGTTTATTATGTATTGAAAAAATAAGGGCTGTTCAGACAACCTAATATATACCCAAATAAACTACTGCTATAGTAACGTAACTTGAGGGCAATTATATATTCAAACAAGAGACTGGCACTGCAACCGAACTCAGGCCAACAGATATCGTTAGAAGGTAGCTTTGCCGAAATGTTGGAGAAAATAATGAAACAGCAAAGTTTTATATACACGTAATTGTCATGACGAACCTAGTTGGCCGGTTCCCTGGGAATGCTTCGTGCTGTAGCTATTTCTTTTTAATTCTTTCTTTTTAAATCTTCCTTTTTTTTCGCCGGTTTTTTTTTTCGCCGGTTTTTTTTTTCGGATAGCGTGTACCTTTAAAAAAGGAACTGGGAGTCCTCAATTTTATTAAGTTAGAATAATTGAAATCATAATACCTGGCCTTGCGAGAGATCGATCACCAGGCTAGTTCGCAGCAAACAAGAAACACATGATCTAAGCGAATATGTTTTTCACTCCTGTCATAGCTTTGTATTCAGTATCGAAGCTCTTTTTGACAATGGCAACTATAAACCATTTCAAAATCTTGGCACTGGCCACACATCTACAATAAGTAGTGGAGCTGTAAGTTGTTCGGTCCTTTTTCAAGCCATATATTGTCGTCATTTCAGGGAAGACCAATGGAAGATTTCTATAAAAAGCTGCTTTGAAAAGTAGTCGATATTCTTATTGTACTTTGGTGGAGATTAAAAGCGAATTTGACGAATTCTACTTTCCTCATCTTAGAGAACTTATGACCCGCGTTCCCGACCGGTGTCGAATCTGATTGGTTGACTCCGTCACGTGTTTAGCCAACTCGAAGACACCAAAAACACACTTGCGAAACTTGACTCGGGCACCAAAAGGCCTGGCCCGAGTAATAAGTGAATTTCACATGTTTGAATTGCTCATATAGACTATAAGCGAATATAACGTATCAATATAAAACTTTGCACAACAACGTAGAACACTATGGTCTTCAAATTTTGATATTTTGCTATAAACGAATGTTATGGCTTTTATTTCCTGCCACTAATTTTCACCTTCAAATGACCATAAACTACGCTTAAAATAAAACATCAAAGTCCCCCGACATGGCTTTGAAGACCATGGCATTATAAGTTATCCTGCAAAGTTTTGAAATGGATACGTTATATTCGGCGGATATATATAGATATACATACAATTCAAATATGTGAAATTATCAGATTTCAGTGCCAATTCTCTCAACTTATGTTACCATAACAACAGTTAATATTTACCAGTGATCATTGTAGCATCTAGGTTCCCATTAATTAATAATACACAATATTAATAACATTTAACTTGTACCAGTACCTTATTTCCAGTACCTTATTTCAGAAACATATGGAAAACTCGTGGATATTTTTAGCAAGAGTGCATTGAATTATGCTGTATGTGGTTACAGAAAACATCCATAAACCCGAGGGAGTTTTTTTTAGGTTTGAAAAAAAAAAACTGAACACGTTGATCCTAGCAGTAGAGATAATGTTCTGTTTTCCAATCTAAACACATTTTTTTTATTGAAAATGACAGATAGTTTGGGAAACCGATGATATTCAGCTGAACCAAAACCGGAAATTACTTGTCATTTAATATGTTGATTAGTTCAACTTGGAGTCACACATCGATATGCAAATATTGAATAAAACGATCTCTTGCAATCGAACACCTTAGTGAGTGAGTGACACAATTTCACCTATCCCAATAACTCATTTCTGCACATGTGCGCATCCAAGAGTTAAAAATGCTGTCTTTCCTTTGTGAAACAAAACTTCCTGACCTTGGAAATGCTGATGTTCCAGAAACAATGAGAATATGAGACTAGCACATATTCTCACTGGAATACTGCACAAGGCTTTTTTATCCAACATTATATAAACTATGACAAAAACTGCAACTGTAAATATTGAGAATATGAGACCAGCACATGTTCTCACTGGAATACTGTGCAAGTCTTTGTTATCTGATGTTCATTTTATAAACTATGACAAAAACTACAACTGTAACTATTGAGAATACAATGTATGAGACCAGCACATGTTCTCACTGGAATACTGTGCAAGTCTTTTTGTATCAAACATTCTATAAACAGTATGACAAAAACTGCAATTGTAAATATTGAGAATATGAGACCAGCACATGTTCTCACTGGAATACTGTGCAAGTCTTTTTGTATCCACCATTCTATAAACTATGACAAAAACTGCAACTGTAAATATTGAGAATATGAGACCAGCACATGTTCTCACTGGAATACTGTGCATTTCTTTTTTTATCCAACATTTTATAAAGTATGACAAAAACTGCAATTATAAATATTGAGAATATGAGACCAGCACATATTCTCACTGGAATACTGTGCAATTCCTTTTTTATCCAACATTATATAAACTATAACGAAAACTGTGACTGTAAACATTGAGAATATTATGAGACCAGCACATATTCTAACTGGAATAATGTGCAATTCTTTTGTTAAGTATCCTATGTCTACTGTTACCTTCTGTGAATACTAAAACAATAATAAATTATATCGCTATTGTTTTTACGCTCTCAAGTTCGGAATTCATATCAAAGTGTAACGGTAAACATAGTCTTTAAATCAAGAATGCTATTAACTATGCTAACAACTGCAACATTAAATACAGAGAATATGAGACCAGCACATATTCTCACTGGAATACTGTGCAAGTCTTTTTATCCAACATTAAATACAGAGAATACGAGACCAGCATATATTCTCACTGGACTACTGTGCAAGTCTGTTTAAAGCTATTGGATTCACTCATAGAAATATAAAGTACTATGTACATATTCACTCTGGAATACTGCACATCTTTATGATGTAACATTATGAAATACGTGCCTAATACGTTTCTTTCACTGGAACATTGTAAAACAGATTTATCTACAAATGTAAGGAATACATATGGACATATCCTCACTGGAATACTGTACATTTAAATATAAAAAATAATACTATTGTACATACTATACATGTATATAATATTTAAAGTGCATATTCTCTCTGGAATAGTGCACTGTTGCATTGAGCTTATCACATAAAAAAGTATTAATTAGCAATTCTTGAAAGTATCTTTTACATCAATTTTATCTTAAAAAAGAATATTTTTTCTCTTTTAAGGTACATGTTCTCTGCATATAAATAAAAGGAAATTCCTTAATTATGAGAGTTATTAAGTATATGCACATACCTTCACTGAAATACTGTGCACTTCCAAGTTTTATTCAGAAAATATTAACAGTAACAAAAAACATTTACCAATAAGTGCATGCTCTCTCTGGAACAGTGCTATAAAAATAAATTCTTAGTGTTTTGGTCACTTTTTTATATGAGTTACCTAAACATACATGTAATTATATATTAAATAAACGCAATTCTCATATTTCTATTTTCTTTCTATTAGGTGCAAAGTGTGTCACAATAGGTTAGTGCACGACACGTTGGGCATGCCGTCCCAATTTCGATTCCTGCTGCAGACCAGCTGTAACCAGGTGACCACCGTAAAAATATGGAGGTCCCCTGGCTACATAGGTAATATAATAAGAACAAGAATAAGTCAACAATGGTAGAAAAGGGATTGAGTGTCGTGTTCTCCACCATTAGTGCTGCTTATAATTAAGCAGCGCTAATGGCAAAAAAAACACCACTCCATTCCTTTGTCATCATTGTTCTTATTCTTATTATATTACCTATATAGCAACAACAGGACAAGTTTGGATGTCATACATGTATGAAAACCCTTGCAACTGGTGTATGATCACCACTAGATGCAATTTCCTAGTCAATGAATGTTGTCTGGCAGAAAGGAGAAATTGGTAAATCGAGAACAGTGCGAAATCACAAGTCTTTCTCTTTGATTTGGTTTCATTATAATGAATTGAAAAGGATGAATATTTTCCTAATGAAACCATTGTCTTTCAGCCACATGCATATCTTCTTTTGTTTTGTCTGTTGGGAATCATACTTGTTATTAGCCAATGTTTCCAATTGATTTCTGATTGGACAGCTTTGAGCATGAGTCTCTTTCCCATGACCTTCCAGTCCATGAAGCAGCCAAAAGAGAGGCTAGGACTGGACTACTTCACATGCATACAATCATGTAGCTTTGAATTCCTTACAGTGTAACTATTGAAACCGGGGCCACTTAGACAACGAAAACATTCTAAACACATTGCAAAACGAAAATAAACCATTCCAACTGAAAGTCCGGTAGAAAAGATCGCTTTTTTGCTTGAACCTTGCTATTGGGTATATATATATATATAAATTTATTGCTTTAACAGCTTGCCCTAGGTAGCCTACTTCAATGATCCATCAACTGTCACTCTGGCAGTGGTGGGGAATTTGCTCTACACAGCTTTATTTAATACCAGGTCAAAGTGACTAATTAAGTCGGCGAGAAAATCATGAAAGTAAGGTGGGGTATAAATACACCTGGTCATATGCACCCATTCAATGTTTTAAAAGCACAGGATTAATTCATGACATCTGTTTCTTATTAAACAAGTTTCTTATTAAACATCTGTTTCTTATTTTCGTTAAGTTTGGTTAGTTCAGAAGGTCATGCTTAACTTTTCATGGCTTTTTCTCGCTGTTTTCATCGATTACTTGTATTACCAAGTCTATCGAGGTCTTTTCGTACGGCCGGGGTCAGACACAACAAGCCTTGTTATCATGCCACGATTGCGGATATGACGCATCTCGTATTCAAGAGTGACGCAACTTGCGGATATGACGCAACCTCGTTCCCAGTTTCTTCGAGGTAATTTGCAAGATGGCGGCTCGCTGATTCCCATCGGTCCAAGTTCGTTGTGTTTTTATCGTATTTCTACCCTGGTAAGTCATAATTTCCACTCAAAACACACAATGCTGTTAAAAAACAATGTTGGAGCTTTTTATCAAAGCATTGGAAAGCTTTGCACAGCGATTTTGCTAAGTTTTTGCCAGATTTACAACTGTGTGGCCGTGTTGCAGAATCGACCCCAACCAGTCTCTACTGTGAGCCCAGACGAACTGATACAATGCAACAACCACATCGCATTGTACATTGGAAATACTGAAAAACATATTCTGGATGAAACAAAAATGCAATGAGAGTTTAGCCAACCAGTATTATCGACTCTTCTCAATTTATCACATAATGGAGAGACATTGCATTAACTGTATAATTTAATTGTAACGTAAATCGTAATTGTAAATTTAATTGCCAACGTTACAATCGTTTTTTTCGTCCATAAATTTAATGAAAGTGTAATACCTAATAATCTAGCTTGGAGGTTTATTCTCTTTGTATGAAATTCCCTTCTGTGCCATTTTTACAATTTATAATCGGTCATTTTATTTCATCTCGCATCTGTTTTTAAGTCACTGACTCTCATGGAGAAATTCTACTCGCAGCACTTTACTTTCTATTAGAAACTCCTAGTTTACAAATGTTTATTCATTAACAAGTATTACTAGAAGAATGGAGGATTGCTTCTTTGAAAAGAGTTATGGCTGCAAGAAGAAAGACTACTTTCACTACAACTGGCACAACACGTATTGAAACTATAAGATGCAGTAAACAATACAGGGATGACATTCATGTGGAGCTCAGTGAAATGTTAAGTAATGATGAGAAGTTGACGATAAGAGCTCATGCATAATGTGTGAACAAACATTGCCATCCAAGGCAGGTAGAAAAGGCTCTGAAACGTTTTGAAAGTGAAACACCTGACCAAGCTGGATCATCCTCATCCAGGCAAGCCAAAAGAGCAAGGCGATCTGAAATAACAAAGCTCGTGTTCCTCGAACATTGCATTTACTGTGGTGATAAATGTGATGTTAATAAGGACCCAAGACATCACGATAGATGGCGTGGAGCATACGTATGTAGACAGGTGGACATTCAAGGTGGTAAACGTTTGAAGGATGAGATTATGGAAGTCTGTGAAAAAAGAAACGATGAACAGTCAGAGCAGGTTAGAATAAGGATTGGTGGGGCTGTTAGTGACTTGCATGCAGCTGATGCTCGTTATCACAAGGACTGTAAGGCAAAATTCATGTCAGCCAAAAACATTCTGACATCTACTCTTAAAAGCTCAACTTCATCACATAACCCCACTGATGCTGCATTTACATCAGTGATCAAACTTTTGAGTGAGAACAGATCAAACATCTATAACTCTGTAGACGTGTATATTGAGTACGTCAATGCAGGGGGAGCTTTTCTTTCTCATCTATATATGCAGTTGATACCCAGGCTGATCGAGCACTTTGATCATGATCTTATTACTTTATCGTCTTCAGGATTAGCAACTATATTGGCATTCAGAACTGGTACTGCTAAAGTGTTACATCTCACATCTGATGAAATTGATGATGATGATGATGATGATTATGAAGCTGTCAATAAAGTGGCCAAGAGAATTACAAGGGAAGTCAACAACATAGAGGTTGATAAAAATGCCTATAGCATTCGATTCAGCAAAGAAAGTTGTATAGAGTATGTGAGTGAAACGTTACTGGAGCTTCTCTCAAAGTTGGGGAAGAAACTGAACCACACGTTGCCAGCAGTACTTATAGGAAATATCATTACTTCTCTTCTGACCAAATCAGCGCTAGCAACACCACTGCAACTTGGTCTGGCTGTGGTACTTCAGAACTCAAAGGAACTAGGCTGGAATCAAAGGGTCTGTGGATGGATTAGTACAAGGTGTAGGTGATAACTTTGACCAAGAAATTGCTTCACAAAATGGTAAGATCCAGACACATTCCATGGCCCTACTCCTGACGCAACAGGAGCTCGGAGCTTCAGTGGATGATGAACATGAACTAAAAATACTGAGATTAAGAAAGAGTGAATTGGGAAATGAAATTTCATACGAGCTGGAGATAAGCTGTTACACTGGCCCACAGAAACCAGACCCACCTGCAGATTCAGAGAAGGTGAATGTTCTGCCAGAATGACTGTGGCTTGTGGCAGAGCAGCAGAGCCAGAATTTTCCATTTTGAAAGATATAGTAGAAAAGGATGATTCCCCAGTCATTACAGCCTAAGACGAGAGCAGTTTATCTACCATTGATAGACATACCACCAGCAAAGTATGATACCATGTTAACCTAAATGCTTCAGGTAAAGAGGTTGACTGAAAAGACAGGGCAGATGTTTACACTTTTCACTGGAGACCAACAGTTGTATAGATTTGCTGTTGAAATCCAGTGGTCCCTACCACAGTTGTTTCCTCCAAACTTTATCATTCGACTAGGAGGAATGCATCTATTGACAGGCTTCATTGGAGCTGTTGGTAATCTCATGACCGAGACTGGTCTTGCTGATATACTTTCTTCAGGGTTTGCTGATGTATCTAAAATGTTGATTGGGCCCTTCGGATTGCTGTGGAGGTGATTCTAGCTCCGGTCATTGCCAATACACACTGCTATGACGACCTCATGGAAGCACTAGAAGAGAGTGCAGCTAAGAGTAAGACCTGCAAGCTGTGGCTTGACTGCCTAATGATGAGCTATGTGAGGGCGGAACGTTAGGGAGACTGGGCTCTACACATTTTATGTGTTAGGGCCACGATGCCTTATTTCTTCTCAGCAGGGCATCACCATTATGCAAGGTCTGGTCTGATCTACCTTAGAACAATAGAAAATCTCCCCAGTGATGTTCTGCCTCACTTCCTGAGAGAAGAACACGCGAGGAGACACCAGACCGGCCTGTGGAATGGAATATGGAGTGATATGTTTCTTGGGTCCACGTTCATGAGGTATGGCCACGGGAAGGCAGGCACTGTTGGGATCACTCTCCAGCCTGAGACTCTGAAGACATGGGCCTTGAGTCGACACATCTGTAGTCAGATGATGGAGGACAGACCTACCTAAGGGAAGACACTGCAGATAAATCTCAAACGACACACAAAGAGGAGGTGCCAAGGGGCGCATTAGAGCAGACAGAAAAGACTAGTTATCCAAAGGAAGCTGGAAACATGCACTGATCCTCTTAACCCTGATGTTCACCCTGAGTGCTTGGTAAATGTGGTAAACGGTTCACTTGCACCAGCTTAAGTAAAGGTTGAGAATGCACTCACCGTCGGAGAAACCCAGCTGTGTCAATTCCAAGAGGATCTTCGTGGAGGCTACTATGTCAGCATAGAGGAAGGTTAAAACAATGGCAGTGACCAAGAAAGGCATCCCTCTAGGTCCAAAGGTACTCTATGACACTGAGCTTATCTATTCCCGCATCGTAGGTCTCGAGGCAAGCACAAGAGAGGTTGATATCAAAGATGTATTATCCTATCAAAGTGCACCTAACCTGACCCAGGCTTTGTCTTACACGGTCATGGGTCAGGAAAGGTAAAATTTTCTCCATTTCAAACAAGCCTAGAACATAGAATATTCTCTGTAAGCCAAAACTTTCTTCGCAATAGTACTCAAACCTTTTCAAAGATTCATATGTATAAAAATTGCAAAAGGGGTTAGGTGCACTTTAACTCTCACCAATACCGACTGCACTCTTTGAGGAATCAGGTTTGTTCCTTTCAAAATTATCTGGTATTTTTTCTAAAATAATATGTATTTCATTCTAGCTATCTTTTGTTTGTGGAAATTCATATTAGACCACACACCATATTTTACTAACATTGTTTTAATTTGCCATTTCAGGAGAGATGCGCATCGGTAAAGGAAAAGTTGACCTCAAGAACAAAACGAGAGTTCAGATGTCCACAAGAAACCAGACAGCCATGGATTGTAGTGTTCTTGATGGCTGTGCAATACTATGGCAAGTACTTTGGCCTGCCTCAAGTGATACAAGGCCAGCAACAGTAGCCCTCTATGTAGAGAGTTTCAAAGGGATCGTACAGCAACGCCTAAGGATGGGAGATGTATACCTTGTCTTTGACAGGTATATTCACTCCAGAAACAAGTGTTCAGCCCGCAAGGCACGGGGTCCAGGTGGTTGTAGGGTGTTCCAATTGCAGGCATCATCACCGCTCCCTCCTCAGAACCAGATTCTAAACATCTCTCAAAACAAGAAGCAACTGATCCAAATTATTTGTGAGAACTTTAAAGGTGACATGGATGTACTGGGAGGCCATCCCCACAAGTTAGTCATTACTGGCCAAGATGAAGTGCCTGTGGAGATTTCTCCGGGAGGCATAGTAATTCAGAGAGCAGACCTCAAGACAGACCAAGAAGAAGCACAGGCGATATATGCAGCACAAGAGAAGAAGAGTAGTCATTGTTGAGGCAGATGACCCAGATGTCTACGTTCTGTTGCTGTACCATTACCTCAATACAGGGCTCAACATCCCTATGATAATGCAGTCACCTAGGAAAGGGAGAGCTGTTGTGGATATTAGTGCTAGTGATAAAGCTTGCCAGCATAATTCCCAACATGTTACCAGCCCATGCCCTTACAGGGTGCGACACTGTCCCCGTGTGCCACGGGATCGGAAAGGGTAAGATGATGAAAATTCTTCAAGGAAGGAAATGCAGCTGGAGTCTCCTTGGCAATCAGACTGCTGACTTTGACGATGTGTTACTCCAGTCCACAGCTTTCGTCTCAGCATGCTACATGCATGTATGATGCAACATCCATGACCAAGTCAAGAATTTAAGCTTGGACGACAAATACAGGTAGAAAAGGAGCAACAGGTACACCCACGCTGTGCACTCTGCCACCCACCAAAGGAGCTTTCAAAGAAAACGTCAAAAGAGCACACTATCAGTGCTGCATCTGGAGCCATGCCTTACAGGAGCAGCCAGACCTTGATCCTACGGAATATGGCTGGTAAGGGATGAGGAAACTAAGTCCCTACAGCCAGTCACTCTCCTCCAGCACCAGATTACATACTCAAGCTCATCAGGTGTTCTTGTTCTTCGGAGAGTCCATGCAAGTCCAAGGGCCGTGGTTGTAACAGTGGCAGATTGGCATGTACAATGTTTTGTCATTGTCAGGGCAGTGCTGCATGTTGTAATGAACAAACCAAAGTTGTCCAAAACGAAGCCTCTGATGATGAGGAAGAGGAGGAGGATGATTAAAGCCAACTGTAGCAGATAACCTATAAAAACTCATTTTCGTTGATTTTGCTTTTGATTTTTGATGGGAGGTTTACTGGTAAACCAATTGATGCCTAATCATAGAAGTTTATGCTTGTATTAGTCTATAGCTATTACGGAATCGGCAAGTGCATTTGTAAGTGATGATATAATATAATTTCTACACGTATTGGCATCTCATTATTGACCACTAGGCTTTATTTCAGCCAAATTCAATTGTTTTTGATGCGGTTTTGGATAAATCTAAATAGATCAAATTCCCCGCGACTGCGTAACTGACAGTTGTTGGAAATGTGTTATTTGATGCAAGAACATCACAAAACGAACGTAGAAAAAACTATATACCTCCATGCAAACCCTATGTCCTATTCTGCCGGACTAAATACTAGCATATCCATTCAATTTTCTTCACTTTCAGAACTGGTCAACCAAATTTGCCTTTAATACCAGATTGAAACTCGAACAAGTTGAAATGCTAGTCTTGTAATCAACACTGATTGGCTCAAGTAACCGAAAGTTGTAATGCTTTGTTTTCGTTCTGCAACATGATTGGTTCTCGTTATCTAAGTGAGCCAGGTTTCAGTAGTTGCACTGTAATCGGGAGCTGACACGGAAGAGGGTAAAGTTGAGTACACTATTGGCCTCCTGGGAGAACAGTCTAGTACTATTAGACTGAAGGGGTTACCAACGTTAAATACAGATAATCTACTTTACTTTTTTTACACTTTTCATAACTGAGTTTACGAAATGTGAATCCTATTTTCTGGCTGAAGTAACATTTCCAACATCTGAAGGCTACATACATGTACTTGAATGAGGAGATCAGCAAATGTTCCACTTGTCCTTAGCCTGGGAAACCAGCCAACTCTTATCGCTCCCCCACTCGCGAAAGAGACGTCTGGGCAACGAGGCAGAAAATTTCATACTGATGACGTAGTAGATAGCAGTTTCACGATGCATCAATTAGTTGCAATTCTCAGAAGCCAAATGCGAACAACAGAGTTCTTTTCAAGGTATATATCTACCGAGGCTGCTCGTTTGCTTGGCAGTGGATCACCGTCATGAACAACCATGAAATTCAAGCCTATTTAGCGTGTGTCGGTAGCTACATGTAGTTTGCTTCGTTCTTTCAGCGGCTCGGCCCGGTCAAGCGAAGAATATTTTGTCCGACGACTGTCAAAACATAATAGTTGTTTATAATTTCAAAACCTACACACAGCACAGCAGGCCACTTTTCAAGCCAGCTCTTTTGCCAGGTCAGTAGCCAGGAGGTTAGCTACAGAATGCAGTTATTTTCAAGGTATACTACCAAGGCTACCGTTTGCTTGGGTGAACGGCCATCACGTTCGTCATTCATAGCGCACTTTAATACATGTAATGTTTATTCATAGCCGAGATTCACTGCCTAGCAAAACATCCGGCTTGAAAAGTGGCCCTGAACGATTTATCCAGCAACAACAACTCATCCAGTGTTCTGTGATAGCTCAGTGTGTGTAAGTATATATGAAATTATAAATAAGTATTACAGTACTAGTTTTTGATCACTTACTTGTAAATGTTTTGACAGTACGACATTCCGTTTTACTACATGTAGCTGCTAAAAGAACTATGCAAAGGAGCCACCAACAGCACAGACACACACACACGCTAAATATGCTTGAATTTCATGGTTGTCCACTGCCAAGCAAACGAGCAGCATCGGTAGTTATATTCCTTGAAAAGACCTGTTGTTCGCATTCGGCTTCTGAGAATTGCAACTAATTTATGCATCGTGAAACGGCTATCTGCTACGTCATCAGTATGGAATTTTCTGCCTCGTTGCCCAGACGTCTCTTTCGCGAGTGGGGAGCGATAAGAGTCGGCTGGTTTCCCAGGTTAACTTGTCCTAAGCAGGCTCCAAATTCCCAGGTTCACCTCTGCAGGGCATCAAGCTAGTACTGCATGTATGAAGGGGCTTCTCTTCTAGAAAAATGGTCATATCATCTCTACAAAAAAAACCCAGTGTTCTCAGTAAAGCCTGTAGCATGTGCATGTACCAGGTGCTAATTGCCCACTTTAGAAACAAGTAGGCGATTGCGGTGAGTTAATCCTGCAAAGGCATTTGGGGTCGTTACTCAGGACACACATAGCATGCATCACTCCTGTGCTGATTTAGGAAGTTGGCTTTTATGAACCCACATTCCTCAACACTTCTGTTGGCAGAGCTTCACTTCTGCTATAGTCAGTGTCTTCGTTCTTTCAAGCTTATTTCGCTTAATTTCTCTGCTGGAGTTCGATGAGTTAATTGCAATATTTGCCATGTTTGTTTGTATTCAATACAATGGGTGTCCAAATTACGATCCCAAATGCCTTTGCAAGACTGAACTCGCCCCAATCCACTACCCATTTCTAAAGTGGGCAATAAAGGCGAGAAGAGGAATGTTTGCACTGTTACATCGTACGTGTGAGCTATATATATTTAGAACTCTTATTTTTAAAATTACACTGATACAAGTAGCATGATACATGTAGTTATTAAACTACCCACGGACTGCTAAAAATATCATTTTCCGCAGGAAATTTGATATTTATCAGTAATGCTTACCTAAAATGAATAATGCTAATCCGCCGTTAAACAATATGCACCAGAACAAAGAACTTTCAAGTTCCCGTATGTAATACTATGTAACCTGGCCTACTAACCTCACTTGTCGATTGTGTAGCGAGAAGCTCACCCTACTCAGGCTGAGATAGTCTGCGGGGAGGTGGAATATGAGTCCAAAGGGCCATATGGTGAGTAAAACTCTTTTAGATTTTAGGTAAGTATTACTCATAAATATAAATTTTCCTGCAGAAAATGATATATTGATTTCACAAACTTAGCCTAGAACCTAAAATGAATAGATGAATATCATGAAAGGTGGTGGGAAAGGCCACCTACAGCTGAGTACCTGTTAACACGGCTCCACATGGAATAGCTGAAGCAAGAAGCAAGGCATTAAGAAACAGGAATAAGGAGTGTACAATGTAGCTATGACTGTTTCATCAATACATTCCAAGGTGAAAATCAGGGGAGCGTCTGTGACCTAAAATACATAAATACTGGTATATACACTATTTACAACGTTAGAAAACGTTCTGTATATAGAAACAATATGCACAAATCCAGAGTCGGTCTAACGCGTGACTGTAGTCTGTGCAACCAATAATGGCCCCAATCTGTGGATCTCCTCTGAAAGAGCAGACATGTCACGAAGGCTGAAAACGTACTAGGATTATTCCAGTATGCTGCCTTCAGAATTTCATCCAGAGGTGACTGGTTGAAGACCGCCCAAGATGTAGCAATTGCTCTAACCTCATGGGCAGAGATGCCAGCTGGGCCCCTAGAGTACTCGTTATTGCCTATAGAGGTACATGTATAGGCCTGTTTGATGGCAGATTTTATCCAGTGAGAAATGAAGTCCGGTTGGAGCTTATTGGATCCATCACCTAACTTGTGTGGAAGCAAGAGTCTGAAACAATTGCCACGTCTAGCTTGAGTGCATTTTAGATAGTACAAGAGGGCCCTAACTGGACACAGCTTGTTATCTGGTTCCTCTTGGCTAACTAAAAAATTCTGCAGAGATTTAATTACCACTGGAGGGTTGGAATCTAACCTCTGGTTCTTGGCCTTGAAAGCCGGATTAGTGGAAATTGTCACGTCTGCCCTTTGTCTTCCAAATCTTAACAAACCAGGCAACTCTGAGTGCTGTGGGTCTGGTTCCAGTGAGGCGTATAGACAACTGACCCTTCTGACCGAGGCTAAGGCTACCAGGAAGACTGTTTCCCAAGTCAAGAACTTCACCTCACATGACTCCATAGGCTCAAACGGTTCATGGAGGAAGGCTTGCACAACGATTGTTCCACTGCGGGACAATCTTGGGTGAATGAGGGGGGCAAAATTGGATGATGACCTGGATTCCAGCTGCCTCAGGCCTTGAACACAGAGTTAATAGCTGACCTATACCCCTTAATGGTTGTAGGGGCTAACTTTTTAGCTGAAAAAAGAAACTCAAAGAAGTTGGCTAGTTGCTGAGAGGAGGCATTGAGTGGATCAATCTGCCGTGCACCACACCAATCCTGGAAGACCCGCCATTTACAATTGTAGATACTGGCGGAAGATTATCTAATTGTGTGGGCAAGACGAGTGGCAACTGCCTCCGAAAAGTCTCTCTCTCTGAGGCCTCGCTGGATATGCTCCACACGTGAAGCCGGAGCGACTTGGGATTGCTGTGGAACACCAGTGTTGTGGGCTTTTTCAGCAGTCTGGGTATGGGTGGAATCTCCCTGGGAACATCCACCAGTAGATTGAGAAGGGTGGGAGCCACGGCTGATAAAACTGTAAGGGAGCAATGAGTAGCATCCTGGACTGCCTTGACTGCTGTAGCTTGAGAAGGACCTGTTGAACCAGTGGAGCTGGCAGAAATGCATACGCCCACTGGTTGTTCCAGGAAACAGACATTGCATCTACTGCTACGGCTTTCACGTCCTGAATTGGGGACACAAAGGCTGCAAGCTTGTTGTTGTGCCGTGTAGCAAACAGGTCCACTTTCGGCATATACCAGGTCGCAAACACGTGTCGAGTTACGCTGGGGTGTAGCAACCACTCGGTCCAAATTATTTGGTTCTTCCTGGACAGACTGTGGGCGAGAACATTCAATCTTGCCTGGAATGTGATGGGCAAACAGAGTCACTTTGTGCTCCTGGCACCACAGTAGGATCTCCCAGGTGAGGTGGAACATGGCCAGAGAGTGTGTGCCTCCTTGGTTCCGTATGTAGGCTACTCCTGAGCAGTTGTCTGAGTGCACTGTCACCACCTGTTCCTTGATCAGTGCACTGAAGTTGTGGAGCAGCCTCAGAATGGCTGGGAGGTCCAACTCGTTTATGTGTCTCTGTGCTTTGGCTTCTGTCCAGATGCCCGATGTGGACAGATGAGCACAAGCACCCCAACCCTCGGTCGAGGCATCCGTGAAGAGGGCAAGCTGAGACACTGGTGGATGCAAGGGCATCCCACATAGAACATTGGATGTCTTTGTCCACCATAGAAGAAATTGGTTTAGGAACGGATGATCTAATGATCGGAGAGGAAAGCCTTGCTGGGGCGCCAATGAGCCAGCAGATACCACTGTAGGGATGGTACCTGAGCCGCCCATAAGGAACCATGTCTGTCATTGCCACTAACTTCCCAATGAGTGATAGGAAGTCTTGGGCAGTGACATACTTGGCGAGAGACACCCAGAAAGCATGCGCTGCCGCCTGTATGACCCTTGCAACAGGTGGGTACATCATGCCCAGGTCTGTTCGATAATGAGTGCCGATAAACACAAAGTCCTGTGTTGGAGAGAGCTCTGATTTTGCTCCACTGGGGAGCCAACCCAATCGAGTGGTCAGGCTCAACAAGCTTCGTGTCTGCTGCATTAGAGCTTGGCAATGTTGACTTCTTAGAAGCCAGTCGCGCAGATAATTGTGAATCTGCATCCCCAGTGATCTGACATGAGCCATCATTGCATCGACTACTCTCGTCAACACTCTGGGGCTGGACGAGAGACTGAATGGCAGCAGTCTGAATTGAAAGACCTCCGACTTGTACATGAAGCAGAGGAACTTCTTTGATGATCGATGAATAGGGCAGGGCGGTGGAGATATGCATCTGTAAGATCCACAGATATGACCCAATCTCCTTCCTGAATGGCGCAATGGAGATTGCGGGAGGTTTCCATGTGACATTTTTCCTGTACAAGATGGCTGTTCAGAGCTCTCAAATCCTATTCTTCTTGGGGACGACAAACAGGAGACTGTAAAAGCCTGTTTCTATAGCTTGTTTCTGTAACATGGATTGGATCTCTAAACCCAAGTACTGTCTCTTGCTGCTGGCCTCTGGCAGTGGGAAAGGCACTGGGTTGATGGTTAGAAGCGGTTTTATCTGAAACTGAAGCTGGAAACCATCCTGGAGAAGCTGAATGACATAGCTGTCTTGGGTAATGGACTGCCACTGACTGAGGAAGAGTGAAAGTCGACCACCCACTTGATGATGGATGAATAGGGCCGTGGAGATATCCATCTGTAAGATCCACAGATATGACCCAATCTCCTTCCTGAATGGCGCAATGGAGATTGTGGGAGGTTTCCATGTGACATTTTTCCTGTACAAGATGGCTGTTCAGAGCTCTCAAATCCCATTCTTCTTGGGGACGACAAACAGGAGACTGTAAAAGCCTGTTTCTATAGCTTGTTTCTGTAACATGGATTGGATCTCTAAACCCAAGTACTGTCTCTTGCTGCTGGCCTCTGGCAGTGGGAAAGGCACTGGGTTGATGGTTAGAAACGGTTTTATCTGAAACTGAAGCTGGAAACCATCCTGGAGAACCTGAATGACATAGCTGTCTTGGGTAATGGACTGCCACTGACTGAGGAAGAGTGAAAGTCGACCACCCACTGGAATAGAGAGTAGAGGTAGGTATATTAAAGGCTGGGTGAGAGGACAGGGTGAGGCCAGCATCCCATCCAGTCACAAGTTTTTTGAGGTGGTCTTTATTAGTATTCCTACTTCGGCCATACCTATTGCCCTACCATGGTGTTGTAACTGGGCTGCAACAGGGGATGAAGTCATAGAAGGCCGCGTTTGTGCTGGCCTAAATGACTGTCGATGCTCAGAGGATTGCCGAGGGTGAGATACCGTAGCAGTGGAAGACCATGTTCTCCATGGAGTGGGATTTGGCAGCCTTTTGCGGCGCTCTGTCAGCTCCTTAGCAATGGAAGTTATTTGGCCCGCAAATAGTGAAGAGTGTGTAAGAGATGTGCACCGCAGGTAAATACGCAGCTGTTGATCCGTAGCTACCTTAGACCTGGCAAGGAAGGAGTCTCTTCTGGCCAGTACCACATTGCCCAAGAGTTTGGCATTGATATTGGCTACATGCGAAAGAGCCCTAGCCTGGGATTTCTTTAGATTAAGAAGCATCTGGGCTTTGGGCGATCTGGACTCCTGGCTGTCCTGGCCAACATCCGCCAGGTGCTTGGTGGATGCCACTTCAAAATGCTCTATGTACGACAGTAGATCAAGAGAGGAACGAACAAGGGCTTCCATAGATTGAACTCAGAAGCTTTCATAGCTACACTGTATCATGGATTCTGAAGGGGCCAAGCGTGCATGGTCGGCATCCAAGACTTGCGGACGAGGTTCAACTGTGTGCTCATTAATGCGGTATGAAGACACAGGATATATCTTGTGGCGTTTGACGGTGAACATTTCAGAACCCGTCATGGCTCTGTGGTGGGCCTGTAAGAAGTTCTTGTGTTGTTTGAGTACGTCTCTAACCTCCGTTCCACAAATTTTATTGTTGGTTTCTTTTATCCAGTGAGTGACTGAATGCAATGGAGGCAGGGATCCGGGTGACCGTTCCTCGCTTTCAGAGGAAAGGAGTTGTTCCCAATGTTTCTGAAGAACCCAGACGAGGCACTCTTCTGCGACAGATGAAGGTCAGACATGAAGGTCACATTGTCAGTAAAGCCCGGAGCTTGAGTGTTCGAGGGCTGTTGACGTGATAAATAGTTCTCTGGGTCCACTCCTGAGTGACGTGGGAGCAGCTGGTGTGAAAGCTGGGAATCCCCGAATACAGAGACCAGGGGAGCATATAACGATAAGTCATCCCCGACTCTTGGTTGTTTAAAATTAATGAAGATTGACTGCTGGATGCAGAACGACTTCGTTTCGAGCGAACCGAGTGTATTTCTGACAAATCTGGCTGAGGCTGAGTTGGTTGGCGAGCCTTTAGCCATTCCACTAAGCTGATGTGAAACAGACACAGAGGAACTATTCTGCGCTACCGCCGATACAACAAGGCTGAAACAGGCAGCTGCGAGTCCGATCTCTTCCGAATGATTACGTCAGTCCTCTGGTCAGATGCAGACATGGTAGATCAGACTGGAAGAAATCATGTACAATACTGCTGAGACAGGCAACACACAAATATACAAGGTTACAAAGTATCGCCGGTAAGTAACACTCGAAATGAGAGAAGGTAACGCAACGAACCACGTGTCTAAAAATAAATGAGACAAAACGTATAAATATATCCAGCACCCTGAAAACAGGATAAGCTGGCTAAATAAACACGGTATAACCAAAGAAGATACCTAGTGCAAAAAAAAAATGCAAATCCAAAATGGCGGCAAGTTATGTATTAGAAAACGCTACTCTTACCGCGAAAGAAAGATTGAGAACACACTTATCTGTGCTAGCAAGGTCCAAGTAACACTGATAATCCTCAGAACCGATGGAAATAATCCAAGAGAAGCCCTGGGGAGTCCAGCGCAGAACGGCGAATGGGATTTCACGCTGGAGCTTCACACAGGTGTTTCTTCGAGCATGCACAAATCCAAAGTGAGTTTAGTAGGCCAGGTTACATGGTATTACATATGGGAACTTGAAAGTTCTTTGTTCTGGTGCATATTGTTTAACGGCAGTTAGCATTGTTCATTTTAGATTTTAGGCTAAGTTTACGAAATAAATATGGTACATGTATTTCTGGGAAATTCAATCCAGATTCCAAAAAATGATGATCTTTTCTGTGGCAAAATACTCTATTATACAAATATGATAAAGCAAGTACATGTACGTTATGGCCAAAGTTTTCCCTGATTATGAACAATCATGGACGGGGGACATAAGAGAGGGGAATAAAGAATTGGCATAACTTTCTCATGATTCAAACTAGCTTTGCTTCAATTTCGAGGTATAAAGGGAAGTTACAGCTAGACCTCCAACAAACCAACCACAGCTCTACAAATGACATGTATTCTCTTACAGTAGATTGCCATCCACCAACAGCCCTGCCTGACCAGACTTTTTTATCCTGAAATGTGAAATAGAAAATATATTTAATACTGTCACCTTCAAAGTGTCTGTTTAAAGTTGTCTTGATGCACACAAACTGTCTCTCCATTATGCATCCTGTTATTGTGCATGCTGCACATTATATTATCCAAGATGCAAAATATGTATATCACCAAACTCTTATTTTACACTCTTCGTCAAAATTTCAGTTTTTTCCCCAATTTTATCTAGTTCATATCATTAATAATTATTATATTACAATATTTGTGTCCAAATTGTACTGGATATACAATTTGGTCACTCATATTGTAACATTAACTACATTATTTTGTAGTACTTTAGTCCGGGGGGTGTTCTGATACCAAAATGACTGGTTGCTTGGTGGCCATTTTGAAAATGACCCCTTAAAGGTATGCAAATATAAAATTTATACAGCGATTCCTCATGTGTTGTAAAAGAACCTTAAAATAAATAATTCTAAACCCCAAAAAGGGAGGACTTATGGTTGCATAACTAACTTGTGAGGATAGGACCCCCTAAAAGGTATGACTGGCTAAAGTGAACAATATGCACTGTAAAAAAGTGATTGGTAAGTGGTTGGTAAGTGGTAGGCCAACCACTATTTTATGGTGCAGATTGTTCACTTTAGCCGGTAATACTACAATGTTTCCCCAAAAATGAGTGCCAAACACCCCTGTTAGTAGTAACCCTGGGCTTATAGTACTGTGTAGTTTAAGTAGCACACAAATTGTTAAATTGTCATAATGAAACTTATACAGCCCCATATCCATGTTGCTCACTTTAGCTAATACCTTTTTCGCTGTATATTGCAAGCCAGCCGGAACAGTATCAACAGGAGGATGGGGCAACCAATCACACTGACACCTATAATAATTATTAATCTGGCATTTTTATGCAGTGATATACTTTTTTGCCTGGCTACAATGCTTGGAGTACTATAATTAAGGGCTGGCTGAAAACTGGGAGTGCTTGCTTTGATTTGATTATGCACAGTCTCATTTCTCTGCCATTGTGAGGTTGGGTTAAGGTAAAGGAACAATAGGGATACTGCTTTTGGTGTTGGTGTTATCGTAGGTAGTGATACTGTATGTGTTGTTGCTGTTGATTTGCTGGTGCTGCTGGGATGAAGTGCAAGTGCTGTAGTTGACGACACTATGCCAAGTGGCAGTTCTATTGTTGATGGTGCAGAGTGCTCATGAGTGCTCAGTGATGGTGTTGCTTTAGTTTTTGAATTAGGTCTTGTATTAGGTCCTACTGAGTGGGCTCTTGAAATATTATCTGCAATGACATTAAACAGTATATCAATAGTTCGGGTAAGCACTAGTCAGGAGCAAAATTAAGACAATAGGGTGTGGAAATGAGCTTTAAGTTCCCCAAATACAACTTTTCTTAAATATTCCGTAAAGGAGCTGTGTCATGGTGAGGGGCATGCCTTTATGTTCTGCGCCAGAACAAAATTATTTTCAGTGATTTCCATATAAACTGACTACATGTATCATAGCACACGTGTGGGATGGATGAAATCAAAGTAAATGTGCAAAAATGATTAACAAACTTTGCTTAGATCTACATGTAGTCTTCAAGGAAAATATTGCATTTCCTTTCAATCAAGCATTAAGGGAGGGGACTTTAACTGTTTGAAGCCAATTAACAGCCACCAATCGAACATTGATTCCAGACATGTGCAAAACCATGACACAGCGCCTTTACATGCTATCTAAGATGTCCACAGTCAAAGTTACAAACAGAAAATAAAGGAAACTCTATGAAAGTGTCATTTTTACTGTGAAAACTGGAAGAAAACACCATCCAGCCAATAGGAAAGGGTGAAGACAAAGATCTTAGAATAGCAAATGTGAGAACGTAGTCGTTCTCCAAATACAATCTTCTTTGACATCAGACCATAGTAATAGCTTGTCTATGATCAAAACTACATTGAAACATGAAGTTATCTAATGAAAATATATTACATTGCTCAGATTTTCCATTGAATGTATGAGTTTCAATCACTGAAATTACGAGAAAGAATATCAAATTAACACCATTTTACATTCTGCTGCCATTGAGTGCATGCTCCTGTTCTAAATGTTAACATTTAAGCATTTTTATTTTCAATTGTTTATGACTGCCAGCCAACATAGTACAGAAATGTTGTAAACAGACTGATCACGAGATGGTCTAGACAACAGTCACCTGTGAACATTAAAGGGGCATGCACTGTCAACCCCAAATGACAAACTTCCTCACGATGAAAGGTATACTGGAGAACATTTAAGACAATAATTATCATTTTGATGAAGGTCAATGGCCCATTGAAAGATAAGATGAAAACAATTAATGTTTTAAAGAGAAACTTAAAGCAACTTCAAATCGGTTCACTGTATCGGAAATCAAGTTTCTAGAATAAGTTTTAATTTGTAATCCACTTAATCTTTGTCATCCTCTATCTAAAAAGTTTGGAAAGCATAATTATCAGGACATTCACATGGTATTTCTCCTTTCTCAGAATGTTATTTTTGTAGTTTTGTTTTAAATAAAATAAAATTGAAGGTTCAATGTGATTGACAGTTCCCTTTTAATTAGATATAAATTAAAACATGACACTGCAACCAATCAATCAGGTCTCATCTTTAGATGCAAAAACATCCAAAATGTCCCATTTAGAAAGCATTGAATAAAGATCTTGGCATCCTTTCAACTACTATATAGCTATTACCTTAAAAGTAAAAACAAATAAGAGCATTATACTACAGTACATGTACATGTAGTTTGCTTACCAGATTTGCAGCCATAGAGTTCAATTCTCAAGCAAAGAATGGATGAGCTGGAAACTGGAATGATTTTAATATAACTTGCATGGATCCTGTGTGGAAATGTATTCTTAATGGTGTCTACTCCATGCTGATTGCCTCTAAATACCTAAAATAGAAATCAGTGAAGCCCTTGATATAATATAATAGACTTGTAGATAAGTTACCCTGTAATAGGTCTTTTGTAGGAAATTAACAGTCATGTGCTGATAATTATATCACTTCTATTGATCAATAACCAATGAATTGAGCTTGCGGTCCAATGGGAAAAGCTTTACTGGAAACAGTCATGTGCTGATAATTTATCACTTCAATAACCAATGAATTGAGTTTGTACTGGTCCCCATGGGAAAGGCCAATTTACTGGAAACAGTCATGTGCTGATATATCACTTCTATCAATAACCAATACAATATGAATTGAGTTTGTGGTCCCATGGGAAAGGCCAATTTACTGGAAACAGTCATGATCATGTGCTGATATATCACTTCTATCAATAACCAATATGAATTGAGCTTGTGATCCCATGGGAAAGGCCAATTTACTGGAAACAGTCATGTGCTGATATATATCACTTCTATCAATAACCAATATGATTCAATTGAGCTTGTGATCCCATGGGAAAGGCCAATTTACTGGAAACAGTCATGTGTTCATATACATGTATCACTTCTATCAATAACCAATATGAATTGAGCTTGTGATCCCATGTGTAATATGGCCAAATCTTTACTCTTGAATTGCATTAGTATGTGCATGGACACCACATAGACTTACATGTATCTTACGTAATCTCAGTCGCTTTGCAAGAGATCTTGGGGCTTATGACTTGGGCTCATGACACATGAAAGCCAGAAAGAAAGATAGTCTGTGGTCGCCTTGGAATCTTGGTTTTGTACAGTTTTTAACCTTATTTGCTAGTGAATCAATAACCCTAGTTTGTTTTGCTGAGGTTCATTCGGCAATTGGGCTGGAGAAAGACAAATATGTATTAGTCCTAAGACCCTTGAAATTGTGTTTACTGAAGAAAAAAATATAAAATTCCTTTGAAATTTTGTAGCAACAAAGCTCCTAATGTTCAAAGCATATAATTTGTTCAGAGGAAGAAAGTGAGTTAATGGAATAAACGAAAATGCTGCAAAATATTATTTTAGCAACAAGCCCGCTTTGTATATAAAAACTCAAGCCTGATATTCAATTTCATTATTTTGTTTTGATCCATGCCAATAGCTTTACTTATGTAATGAAACAGGTATTGTGTGTTAGCACAGGCTCTTGCAAACCGAGGTACATGTACATGTAAGTTTGGGAGAATTCGAGAGCAAACAAACGAGTTCGAGACCTCAGGTCTAGTGTTTTGTGTACCTGCTCGAGAATTCTCCCAAACTTACCGAGGTTTGCATGAGTATTAACATGGAAGATCTGTTCATTTCTTTTATAAAATTATTATTATTTTAATAAAAGCAGCACTTACGGTGCTTGTCTTACTGTGTGACATCATTTCCATGTTTGCATAGGCTAATGAAACATGGATATCAGCCAATCAGAATGTGCATACACTACAATGTAAAAAGGGGTTTGTAACCAACACCATTATTTCTGGTTCACCAGCCTAATTTGTTATTTAAAACAGATAGCCATTGTAACAGTTATAGCTGTGCATGCAACATTGTCAAAATGGCCTATTCAGGGCTGATGTGGGATTCAGTCTAGTTTTTGGAGTTATAGTTACTTAAGTAATGGTCCAGATAAGAACTGTAGTGTCTACGGCAAGGAATGTTAAAAGGTGTTAATTTTCTATTATTCTTTCTCGTAATTTCATTGGTTGATACTTATAAATTCAATAGAAACCCATCAAAATAATGCATTTTCATTGGATATTTTTTGTGGTTTGATTATATTTTTGATCAAACTAGCTATGGTTTAATTTCGAAGAATATCGTGTGTGGGGAAAGTTATCAAATTTGCGATTGAAAAATCCTTTGTTTTCTCTATATCCGATTGGCTGGATGGCGGCTTCTCTGCGTTTTCACAGAAAAAAGAGCCAATAGCGTAAAAAAATTTTGAGACATAGTTTGGATAAAATTTGTAGATACATGTACCTCCTATAGCATTTAAGGCATATTCAAGCAAAATTGTATGTGGGAGAGACTCATTGCCGCAGAACAATGGATTCTACTACAGTTCTTATCTGGACCATTACTTAATGTATAATTGAAGGGTTCTGTGCAAAAAGGGCATAAGTGATTCCTGATCATGTTCTAAATTCTCCCTTAGAAAACACAGAAATTGAATGAGAATTTAGAATGTGATCAGGTCACTTATGCCCTTTTTGCACACAGCCCTTCAATTGCATGAGCAGTTGAGCAAGATGCCATTTTGAAAACAAAGCAAAAGTCTTGTGTGTGCATGCTCTCATTTATTAATAGTCAAAACTAGAGAGCTTATTATAAGCACTACACATTATTGACAACATGGATATCACAAGACCAAGAGAAGACTGGAAGGGAATTTTTGTTTCAATCTTATTAATATAAACCTCATACATGTTTCTGGCTTGATCAACACAGATTGGAAGACCCATGTTCTGACATTAATATTATTTTTTGACTTGACATTATGGATGGACGCCGATCATGAAGTTTATTTCTTTTGTGATCCAGAAGGCATATAATTATGTCTTCCTTGGGAATGTGGCTTTGGGATTTCTTTTGCATAAATGCCACAAGGGCACAGCCTAGAATGAACACCGTACAATTGTATGTTGTATAAACAACTATTATAATAACCATACCTTCTCTTTTGTTCCTTCCATTACATAACTCCACTGATGCCCATTGTTACTATAAGCTATCTTATAGCTTATCACATGGTAGTCACTTACTCCAACAAAACCTTGAGTAGTAATACCAGTGAGAGTTATCACCTCTTTAAGGTCTACCATAAGCCATATATCTATCATCATTCTCTTATATGTGCACCAAGCCAATAGGCCATTTAGACGGGCATTGCTGGGCTTTAATTCTGCATGTTTTCCATCGCCAATGGAGTAGGTGATATAGGATGATGCATTAAATTGGGAATCGTCAACTTTACCACTTTCAATTCCAATGGACGAGTTGCAATCTGTTATTTCAATCAAAACATAAATTACTTAATTATTTCTACCAATGTACAAAATAATTATATCTGCCAAATATGAGTGAAATATCCTCTATTTAATGTAAAAGTATTGATACAGTATATCAATGAAATACTAGAGTTTATATCTTTCTAAAAAGGTGATATCACAATCACATGTGAAGAAAAAAACTGATACATACATACAAGGGGTCAGCTTTAGGGGACTTGATACTGGTTTGGTTGCCAAAAGGGGAGGGGTTTTGACATAGTATGCCTGCCCCAGGGCCGGGTGGGGTTATTAGTAGGTAAAGCAAGGAAGATAGGGCAGCAGTGTGTTGAGGAGTTTTGATACTTTTGACCAAAGGTGTAATGTCCCAAGAGTGGTTTTGACCTTTTTCCCCAAGCAATGTCAACCCATCCCGCCCCACCTGGGCTGCCCCTTGGGCATAATATTTATAGGTGCACAATATCCTCTATATACTCCGTGAAAATAATAAGTGGAGGGGAATAGTGGTGGATATTTACCGAGCCGTTTCGGTATTCACTGTCACTGAGGTGAATAATTGTTTTAGTATATACCACACTGCAGGTGAATAGGCAAATCCTTGCTGACGTCATTGTTTACATTTTTGCCTCATTAGCATAAATTAAACTTCAAGCTACTAACAAACAATCTACTAACAAACAATCTACATCAGTTGAAAGAGAATTTTAAACTTAGTCATTACCGAAAATGTGGGATAAATATGTTAAGTATTTACGGAGAAATTCACTTTTCAAAACTGTAAAATCGGCTGGGGGGCAAGAGTTGCTGACAGCCATACATTCTTTGTAAATTTAAAGATTTTTAAACGCTCATTCCTCAAAATATATTTATCATATCACTCTCAAATTTTCGGTAATTATCAAGTGTGACAAGCTCTTTCGATTTATGCACTCTGTCTGTTTGTATCTATGTCGCTTGAAGTTTGATGTATGCTAATGAGGTAAAACGTAAACAAGGATTCGCCTATAGCCAGTATCAAATAGTTATTTTATTTTCTGTCAAATGGACAAAAACTCACGCAAGGTGATCACTGCTTCGCTCGGAGGTGAATATGAAATCATATTCACTGTTTGAGTAGCCAATCAGAGCATGCAAAAAGTGATATTCACTGGTGTGGTATATGCTAATTACATATACTTACCTAACGCCAAGTTAATAATAAAATTATTGTAAATATTGTTATGCTTTTATTAATTTCATAATAGCCCCACTTTCGATAATTATATACTTCACTTGTCACGCACAAAGGTTTCAATATGAGGCTCAGGGGTATCATGTTCAGTGATTTGTGAAAAGAGAATTTAGTATAAATTTAAATTACCCCTGAGCCTCATAATGAAACCTTTGTGGAGGGCGACATTGGGGGGCTCTCAATACTGCAACACTGCCAAAAAAATCTGAAAACACCGCATCACCACATGTAACGTTGACAAAATACCGACACAGCAATGATTTTTTTAAGAGTCCCATGATTTACAAGGATTTGACTTTGAAAATAAACGTTTCACCAAACACTGCAGGTTTGAAAACACAAACAACACATACCGCAGGATTTTAAGAGTCCCGTGATTTACAGGAATTGACTTTGAAAATAAACGTTTCACCGAACACTGCAAGGTTGAAAACACAAACAACGCACACCGCAGGATTTGAGATCACAGCAATACCGCAACATAGGATTTAATTCACCGAAATACCACACTAAAAACTGGCCCACACCGCAAACCCCAATGTCCCCCTCTTTGTGCATGACAAGTGAAGCATATATTGAAAGTGGGCTATTCACAACAGCTAATTAATATGAACTAAAATATATTAATTTAAAGAATAATGGGTGGTTCATAATAAATATTTCAGTTTGATTATTGCAGAAAGCTTCAGTTGCATGGTAATTAATCTAACAGAGCATTTTAATATTGTCAAACTTGTATTTGATTCTTTCATGGGATTTTGGTACATTGTAGCATATAATTATGTACATGTACATACATACTTTTTTCAATAAAACAGTGAATCATGGCACAATAACCCTTTCAGCTTGCCTCTTTATTACCCCATTCCAGACTTTTCCCCTGGGTAAAGTCATGTTTTTCTGTATCCAAAGAGGAAATGTATTAATTTCTAACTGGAAAACAGAGCACTGAATTCTCTGGAGATCAATTTCTGTCACATGGTCTGAAATGGGGCAACAATTAACAGGCAAGCTGAAAGGGTCTATTGATGTCTATCAATATTAGAGCACCATTTTCAAACACACTTTAACATTAATTATAGGAAGTTTCTTTGAATAACAATGGTTTGATGAACCATTCATTAACAGGAGACAAAACATAGGTATTATAATAATTAATGTACACATCATTAATATATTTACAGGGCTCGGCACTTTACAGTTACCCAGTAGTAAAATTTTGTTTAATCTCTCATCTTCATGCAGTCTCATAAGGCTAAATGTGTTATGACTAATTTAAACAATACCTGAAAATGATCGTTTCTTTCAATCTATATATAGAATATTAATTAAATTTTAGTTTCAAGGAATAACATCCTCACTGATGAATATCAAAATACCTGTCTATTCATTACTTAGCAACCATCATCAGCAGCAATCCCCAAAACTCTTATAACGATACAAAATTTAATAACATGCTTTAACATCTGTTGTTTGTTTCAGCTGTGAATAGTACACGCTGTGTTCATTTTGCTTGCTGTCTTCATGCTTTCTAAATCAATACTGCACGACTGTTGTAATATGATAGTTATGAACCTATAGGGCATACCATAATGTTGGAATGACTTCCTTCAACATGGTTACCATAAAACACACAGTCTTGGACAAGTCATAGAACAGGTTTCGTACGAGTGGGACAACTACGGCATTGACTACAGCACGGTTACTGTACAACATGCTGTGCCATTGAAATGGTATCCCTACTGTTTTTGTCCTCCTGATCCAATCACAGTACTGCATCTATTAATTATGAAACCAACACAAATAACTTTTGTTGTTCTGACCTTGTTTGGGTTCTGGATATGGTGTGTCAGTTTCATTTGGTTATCATATTCTTTGGTTACATTACTAAATAAATTCATTAACACTTAAGGTAAGTCAACCTATTACTGGCCAGTTTGCTTTGATCGCTTCTAGTTGTATAACAAAGAGGGCTATTTGGCAATGTTTTTCTTCCTTCGTGATCTTAATAGTAGTTGTGATTATGGTTCATAACATGATTCCTTTAGAATTTCACTATTTTCACTGAAAATCGACTGAATGTCCTTCATTGATAAGCCTATTATCGACCAGATTAACCCACTATCACCCACACAATGTTTGTTTGCTTTGTAACCATAGGAAAACCTTTAAAAAGTGTTCAGATTGAGGCTACAGGTATTTAGCAATAGGCCTGTAAAACATACTTCATTTCAGGCAAGCCTAGCTGGTGGGAATAAGCATTGTTGTTGCCTTGCTGCATGACTAGTTGTTTTATAGATTCTACACTGTGCTATATATTGTGCCTTGAGTTTTCACATTCTTATAAATAAACCATTTATTTGCAATAACTTACCTTTCCTTTGCCTTTTTCACTATAAGTTTGTTTGTTTACACTCTGGACAAAAATTAGGAATTCCCGCCAAAAATTAAGGCAAACGAAATTCCCACCACTTCTGCTTGCGTGTGCTAGCTAGTTTAATTTGTAATGTTTCATCCACAGGGTGGCCGATAGTAGGTGTGCAGAGTTACGTTGAGAAATTTACTCTCTTGGCAGAGGAAAATCGGCACAGGATGTGATAAAGTATATTCACAAAAACAGGTGTAGAATGGTCCCTCAAAAAATCGTGAGTCTCAGCGTTTCAAAAAAGAGTCTTGGATTTTGAAACAAGGGTCTTGGAGTCTCGGATTTGACCATTCTAGCTATACCCCTTAGAGAAGTAAGTCTCGGGCTCGGATTTTGAAACAAGGGTCTTGGTGTCTCTGCAAGTCTCGGATTTGACCATTCTATACCCCTACAAGATAAAGGTTGGCCAATAAAGTTTTCTGGCAGAGTTGTTCTGCTTTAGGGTTTGATTGATTCAAGCTTTTGTGAATTGCGAGAATCTGCAATTCAGTAGATATATTCAGTAGATATATTCACATAGCTCTTCTTGACTTTGGAGCAGTTCAAATTTTCATGAGATTTATTGTTAAGAGGCAATAAAGATCAAGTCACAACTGGGGACTGATATTAGTAAGAGGTAGATTCAAGCACTGACAGTAGCTGATACTAGCTTTTCCAAACACTTGAGGGAAAGTAAAAATGTTCAAACTGACATGTCATGGTGAGAGGCATTTATAGTCACAGTCTGGGCTGGACACAGTTATTTTAAGCAATTTTCTTATGAACTGACAAATGTTGTGCACATGTGGAATGGTTAAAATCAAGGCAAATATACAAAAATGACCAACAAACTGTGTACAGACATGCAAGTCTTAAGGTAAATATTGTATATCATTTCAAACAAGCATCGAGGGAGGGGACTTTAGCTTTTTGTACATATAGCAAATTAACAACCACCAATAGAACATAGACTCCATACAATATCAGGGGCAGATTTAGGGAGGGCGAATTAAGGGGCCCGCAGCCCCCCCATTTGTTGGCTGTGATACATGCCCCACACCCCGGGCTAGCTAATATTTAGTGTATATACATCACAAGGTTTGGCTTATGCCGCAGCCCCCTCTTTCTGCGTTTCCTGGATCTTCCCCTGTACATGTGCACAACCATGACATACATATGTACCTCCCTTGAGTTTGAGAAGAAATTCATGACCAACCGGCCAGCTGAATAGCAAGAGGCAACAACACATAGAGAACCAAACTATCTCAGGCATACACTTGTAACTGATTGCATTGCATGGCCTTATGATCTCAAGTCAATGTAATCCTGATTGATCCATATTAAAAATCCACAATCCCTGCATATTTTTTTTTTTTTTTACATTTCATTCAACTGGCCAATCAAGAAACTACATGTGGGAGTTATCAAGCGAGTATTATAATAAAGCATGCTTTGTAGTTTTAACATGAATGTTTTGTAGACGTTTTTTCACTTGTTTGTTAACTGATATTAAGCTTAATTAACTAATTTTTACTGTAAGAACGGTGTAATTACCATTGTAACTTGTATAATTTTGTAGTTGTTTAAACACGTGTCAGTAATTAACTGCTATAAGTATTTATAAGCGTCCGCGGCCGGTCTAGGTCTTTCGTTTTACCGATCACCGCATTGTTATATGGAGCAGTCACTTTGATCATGAACAAGAAAAACAATCCAAATCAAAGTTTAAGAACACAACAGTCAATGCTAGTTAGTACTAAAGCCTAAATTATCTATTTTAACTTTTGACTTTCGTGTCTTGACTCTTGGCACAACATAAAATAAGGGATCTATATTACGTATAAGCGACTAATTTAAGTAACGTGACTGAACTTACTTTGCTGTGTCTCAATGAGGCTTAATACTGGTCTTGGAACTAAAAGAAAGGTTAAAATAAGCCCGAGAACAGAGGGCAGCACAACATCACCGTCCATGCTATTGCTACCCATGCCCATGGCCTCCGCAGACGTCTTGTGAGTTGTGTGGTTCGTTTCCCTCCTCCCAACGTCGACTCGCACTTTTTTGTTCAGCCAATCAGAGAGGAGCTCTTATTTTCCCGGCACAGTTGGCACAGTTCGTCGGGAAAGACATCTTTATTTCTTTTAGAGATATTCGAAAGCTTCAAAATCCATAGCCAAAGTCCAAATTTTATGCACTGAAATATCGTTTTTTTGACCACTTGGCAACCTCTGAGCGTTTTGAAGTTATTTTATGTTGTCTAGGCGACTGAGAGGAGACGAAGACTTGCATGTGCAGGCTAGCACGTGCAAAAATGGAAGGTCAAAATAATCACGGCCAATCAAGTGTTTGTGTTCCCACGGCCCACGAAGTAGGGAGAGGACTGGATTTCTGAAAAAACATTTTAAAGTAAAATTTGTACCCCCCTACAATTTCTGTCAATAAAAAACGTACCCCCCCTTCTTCATCATCATTTTCATTGTTCAAGTTATGCTCAGTAGCTCAAATCAAAAGTCACGGTGTTGCATGGAAACATTTTACAAAAAATGTACCTCCCATATTTTGAAATTACAAAAAATGTACCCCCCGATTTCAACTGATTTTGGAAATTGTAACCCCCCCCCCCCCCCCCTGCAAATCCACCCCCCCCCCCCCCTCCCCCCCCTTACGACGTGATAAACGGTCGGTCCCTGAGGGAAAACCTAACTAGCAATTTGATTGGTCAAAATAAACAATCAGTAAGTCACGGAACACAAAATGTGGCTGTAGTTCTTAGACGTTGGTGTTTGCATAGGGGGTGGGGTGGGGACTAGATTCTTCTATTCTTAATTTCTTCGTATTTCATTTCTTCAAGTATATACACGGAGTAAAATTTAATACTTTTAATGTGTACAGATTTTAAGACGTTGCAATTAAGCTCGTGATCAAATGCATGCATCCACGGAAACCACAGGAGCTTCAAAGATCTTCCGGCGCTCCGTCACAATGTTTGCACTGACTGAATATGATCTGATCTGACTTTGGAAAAATCAGAAGTATTGAATTTTCAAAAGTACTAGACGACTCCTCTCTTCTAACCTATAAAAGAGGTAGAGAATTCTCGGTTCTTTCTCGGTGTAAGAAACCCGAATATTTGAATTGCAAATAATTTTCAGACGATAGTTACTGCACGTCAGTCCATTGTCATTATTGTGCCAACCAGAGATCCATTGGTCCCTGACACAAAGCGGCCTTTTGAAACCATGGTTGATTCATTAGCATAACAATTGTAATGTTTATCAACACAAAGTATGGCAATACAATACATAGTAATGATTAGTGTATGCTATAAATGAGAAAAGGAAGATAAGAAGGGAAATCCCTCGTGGCGTAGTGGTGAGGGATTAGTGACGATTAGAGTTTGGTTTAAAATCAGCGTTAGGGTTTGTTTCGATTCTTCCCAGACGCTAAATATTTTTTTATAAATATTAAGTTGAGG
>JAOWCC010000122.1:0-24829 GCA_030867875.1 Actinernus sp. WN-2022
CTCCCCCTCCGAGTATTTTGTTTTGTTCATTATTATTAATTGTGGTTGTTTTCGTTAGAGAGAAGATAGAAGCATGACCTCATTCACAGAAATAATAGATAATGAACCCTCATAATGACTCCAAAACAAAAGGATGCCAAAAATGGGACGATGAGATCATCCATAGAAACAATAGATAATGAAATCCTCCGTTATAGAAAACAATAGATAATGAATCCTCCGCGAAATCCTACGCAATTGAAAACAATAGATAATGAAATCCTCCGCAATTGAAAATAATAGATAATGAAATCCTCCGCAATTGAAAATAATAGATAATGAAATCTTCCGCGGTTTATGACGTCATTAATGAACTCCTCCGCATTTGAAATCCTCTGCATTTAAATTATTCTTCCGCAGTTTAATGAGAATCCACCGCAAAAAAAAACGGCTACACCATCACTCCCCTACTACTTGCTGTAACGTTGGTACGGTAATAGGGAGTTTAAAAAACCGCGATGGTAACGTCTAGGGCGACGGCATAAAACAATAGTCTTACTTACAAAATACAGTAACTGCACACAAAATGCACGCAGTCGTGTACGTAGTTTTGACCGTTGTCTGCAAAAACACAACGTGAAAACCAAACGTTTTACGTTTCATAGAGAATGCGAACGTCAAAAGGAAAATCACTCCGTCTTTCGTTCGGCGTGAAGGGAACTCTATGCTTATTATATTTTTCGAAGAATTCGACCAGTGAAAAGTAATTAAATGCGAATAAAGGAAATATTAAACACCAAATTTGAGAAGAAAACACTTTTCTACGTCCTGTCATCACTGCCGTCGCCGTCCTGGTTTCTTGAACTCCCTATATAAATGTTACGGTAACGGCACCGCTACTGATCTTACGCCATGTTATGTACTGAACCCTTATGACGTGCTCGCTCCAAAAATATATCAGAGTCAACTCAAGGACCAAAAATAATGAGTCCTGAAACCAAAATCAGTGTCTTTGAACAGCAATCAAATCAACGTTTTGTCAGAATTTTACTATTATCTGTATCCCCGTAGACCACTATACTGCGCGAGGGCTTGTCGAATGATTCGTACTGAAAAGACATTATCTTTGCAATTCAGCGAATATCGCCATTAAGGTTGTTGATGGTCACTTCACCTGGCGGTACAAGTTCGTGGAAGAAAATGAAGAGAACAGTGATGTTCGAGAAGACCAATCTACAAACACACCAGAGACGAGGTCGGCTGGCAAACTCTCTCATATTAACTTGGCAGCACGCAAGGTTAGTTGTTCAGTATTCGTATGATCGAAAAAAACCTGAGTGTTAATCGTTCTCCTGATGCTAATGTGCGAACTGGAACTGATCTTTGTAGCTCGTTCTGGAGCGTGGCATTCTGTTGTGTGGAAGGTCATGTAAAATGTAGGTTCTACTCCCGGGCGGCTGGACGTCAATTCCTGAAGCGGACATCTAAAAAAACTTAATACAGTTGAAGCTCTTTGTGTGACCACTCTCGTAGGCGACCAGCTCCCCTCAGCGACCACCCTCATAAAACCCCGTTTGAATTATCAGTAAAACTCTGTAATGAGAAGCTCCGTAAGCGACCGTTACCACCTTTGGGGGTTGAGAATTGGTATGTTTCTTTGTTTATAAGCTCTCGTTAGCGACTTTGTACAATTTATTTTTGTATGCAACGTAAATACTGTATGAATTAACGTATATTGACCAACGCGTGCACTATAGATTCATGACATTCGTAGAGGAAATCGCATGAACATGAGTGCTATACGGGATTTATAGGCACTGAGTGATATTTTGAAAGTTCTAATAATTGCACGAGCAATTTGAGTGCAATTTGAGAACTTTCAAGATATCACTCAGTGCCTATAAATCAAGTATAGCACGAGCAGTTCATGCGATTTTTTGTTTATAATATACTGAGCAAACATTTACTGAGAGCATGTTACTGTGCACTCAACAACTTTTAGATGCACTCGTCATTGACCAATCAGAATCCAGATGTTTAGTTGAGTATGTTATCAACGCTGATATCAGTCACACTGTATAAGTATTCCCATGGGCGTGGTGTGTGCAAGCTCTCGTAAGCGACCAACTACTCCTGATTGCTACGGGAAAGCAATCTCGTAAGCAACCAGCTCTAGTTTCGACCACCTTTTCCTGATTCCCAGGGTGGTCGCTTACGAGAGCTTCAATTGTATATATAAATAACTTTATTTATATGTCAAATTTACATAGCTGAGGGGAAAATTCTCCTTTACTAATTGGGGACAACTAAACTAAGAATGTACGTTAAAATATCTGAGAAGTTACAGGATACAAAAGCCCGGTTTACACGAGAAGCATTTTGGGCACGGCACTCTTAACTAGAGCACGGCACTCGTAACTTGAGCACGGCACTTCTAACATGGCAACGGCACTCATAATTTGGGCACGGCAGTCCTACCTTGGATACGGCACTAGTAACTTGGGCGCGGCACTCGTAATTAGAGCACGGCCCTCCTAACGTTGGTACGCGTGCCACAAAGTATTGGTACGACACACCTTATTTTTGTCGTGTAAGTGCCCAAGTTAGGAGTGCCGTGCCCAAGTTAGTAGTGCCGTGCCCAAGTTAGGAGTGCCGTGCCCAAGTTAGGAGTGCCGTGCCCAAGTTAGGAGTGCCGTGCCCAGGTTAGGAGTGCCGTGCCCAGGTTAGGAGTGCCGTGCCCAAGTTAGGAGTGCCGTGCCCAAGTTAGGAGTGCCGTGCCCAGGTTAGGAGTGCCGTACCCAGGTTAGGAGCATCGTGCCCAAAATGCTTGTGCAAACCAGACTAAAGTTACAAGGTCCAAAGAAATCTACATTAAAATATATTTAAAATGTCTAAAATATATAGATAGATTACTTATGTGATATCTACATTAAAAAAAATCTTAAAATATGTAAATATAGTTACGTACTATATATGAGAGAAAGACAGTATCAGCTACGCCTCACAAAACCCTCGACCGAGCGGAGCTGGGCTGAAGAAAAAAGAGGAGTGAGTGGCCCGTCCCCACTCAAGTGACACAAAGGGTGCAGCCATTACAGCCATTCTCCAAATAATGCGCTTATGTCGCATTTGCGAATGCAGGTCGTCAAATGTGTAAGTGAGGGCCGTTTTGATAATAACTGAGTGGAAGGTGCAACTGTTTAGACTTTGGCAACTTCATAGAAAGGAGTCGTGTCCTCCTTAGAGGTGTAAAGATAATAGTAATGATAATTAATAAACTAGTAATATAATATCACTAAAAGGGGATTAGTGATACACTACTATTACTAATTGTCATCCTCATTTTAACCAGGGTCAGCTAATAGGCATTATAGGCACGGTTGGTTCGGGTAAAAGTTCACTGTTATCAGCTCTGACTGCAGAAATGGATAAACTCAGAGGCCAGGTAAGCCTGGAGACAAAGCACTCGTTTCTCAAACAAAAACATTCCTCGCTGTTTAATATACATGATACGATACATGGTACGACCATGCACGTCTGTGCAATAGAAATAACACTTTTAAAAAGATGTTGGTTTCTTCCTTTCGGTAGGTATTTGTAGCAGGTTTGGAAAGTGGGTTCGGCCTAGCAGCGCAGGTAGGACGCTCGTATTTTACGTTAAGTTAATAATGAATGAATATCACCAGAAATCCATAATGGACTTCTAACATCACTCGCATTGTTAGAGCAGTAGTTACATTGAACTGCGCCAAACGTGACGGCCAATTTTCTATTGGTTTTTAACCCTATTACCTAGGTAAGGTTATCCTGGGTTCCAGAGGTTAAATTTTGCCTTTTGTTGGTAAATTCGGCGAGCTGCGCGCCAACGCTATTTTGTACCAACAAAAGGCAAAACATTTAACCTCTGGAACCCAGGGTAGGGTAAGGTTTGATTTGTCGCTAAACTATGACATCAACGTTATCGGAAGCACAATATGGCCTGCGGAGGAGCAGGTTAGGTCACGTTGATCGGACAGTAACTCGCAGTAATACTTGCTGCACCTTTAGGAGCCGTGGATCCAGCATGCGACGGTCAAGGAAAACATCTTGTTTGGCAAACCTTATGACGTAGACAAGTACAGTGCTGTCATTCGCGCATGCGCCTTGCAAGAGGTATGTTGTACTATGAAGATCGCGAGTTTAAATAACCACATGCATATTATAGTTCATCTTAGAATCACAAACGTTTCTAAACGCTAAACGTTTTGGGACTTAGAAACGTTAAAAGTTTTGGGACCTACCCTCTTTTTGCTGTACATCAACGATATCATTGAGGGTATAAACTCTGGCATAAAGCTTTTTGCAGACGACACTGTAATCTATCGTCAAATTAAGTCACCAAAAGACCATAAAATCCTTCAAGACGACCTCAACAAACTAGTGGAATGGTCTACACGTTGGCAAATGGAGTTCAATCACAAGAAGTGCTACTACCTTCCTATCACAAATAAGCGTGCTCCACTGTTCTTGCAATACTATATGGAGGGAAATGCCCTGGAGCAAGTCTCCTCCCAAGACTATCTTGGTGTGAGACAGACCTCTGACCTTAGTTGGAGAGAACATACTGAAAAGGTGTCAAGTAAAGGTAACAAAACACTGGGAATTATACGGCGCACTCTGAAAGTCTGTACCCCTGAGGTAAAAGAGAAGGCCTATCAAACACTGGTTAGGCCTCAACTGGAGTATGCCTCCAGTGCTTGGAATCCCTATACGGACAGAGATGTACAAAAAATCGAGCAAGTCCAAAAGAGAGCTGCACGCTTTGTGAGATCTGATTGCAGTCGGTCAACAAACTCTCAAGACCTAGTTTGTGACCTCGAGTGGGACTCTCTAGAGAACAGGAGGCTACTATATCAAGTAACTATATTCTATAAAATTAGGAATGGTTTCGGTTGACATAGAGATGCCATTATGTGTAAAACAGTCAACTAGATCATGTAAGCCCTATGCTTATCTCCAACCTCATGTAAACGTACTAGCTTACAGCTACTCTCCTTTTGTTCGAGCCATTCATGCCGTTTGGAACAAACTTACTGAGCCAGTGGTCCTTGCATCTAGCATAAAACAATTTCAGACACTAGCGCTCTCAGAAATACGTACAATGAGCCCACCTGCCCATCTAAAGAGACTATAAACTCTTGACAACCATTATTTTTCATTTTCTTTAATTTCAACTACACTTGCACTATAAGTATTATTAAGTTTAGTCTACTTTAACGCCATTTTTAGAGCGATTTTACTCATTTAATTTATTGCACTCACTCGCACTTGCACTCTCCCAGTATTAGTTCACACTAGTTGGGAGTAAACATTCTAAGTTCTAAAGAGCACCAGCAGATAGTATCACGTATTCGAGCCATGATTAGTTTTTTAGCCGAATTTAGGAGAGTTTTATAAAGCCTGGTTTCCCTTTGATCGATTGCTGCAGGAGTATTTTTTCATATCCCCTGAGAGTCCAAGTTAACGGGATTCTACTGTATTGTATTTTGGCCTCGAAAATGACTAAGGGTGATCATATCTACCTCAGACACAGTGCAATTGTCTTTTTTCTAGGATTTACGTATTTTGCCCGCTGGCGATGAGACCGAGGTAGGAGAGAATGGAGTAACTCTAAGTGGCGGACAGAAGGCTCGAGTGGCACTGGCACGAGCTGTTTATCAGGTTCGTGTCCTTAGTAAACCTGTTACTCAGATAGACAGCAACCGTTCTGTTCATTCAAATGGAACATTACCTCCTTGTGGCGACAGACGGGATTTATATATTTATCTTTTTATCCAGAACAAAGACATGTATCTTCTTGATGATCCGCTGGCCGCGGTTGACGCACACGTGGCGGCTCATCTCTTCCAGCACTGCATTATGGGAATTCTTCGGAACAAGACCGTCATCCTTTGCACGCATCATACTAAGTTCCTGACTGCCGCTGATCTTGTGCTTGTGATGGATCACGGGACCATCATGCACTGCGGCTCTCCAGAAGAAATTCTCGACAAAGAGAATATAATGAGACAAATCTCACGTGACGAATCACGTGACAGCACTGAAGAGGATAATTATGTAAATGTGAACCAACTTGACGAGGATAAAAAGAAAGTTGAGTCCGCGAAGGATGATGGGGGACTGGTAACGGAAGAGGAAAGAGATGTAGGCGCGGTCAAGTTCCACGTGTACGGCTCGTACTGGCTCGCCATTGGTCACTGCCTAGCAACGAGTATACTTTTGTCATTGCTGCTTATGCAAGGTGACTGAGTCAAAAGTAGACTGATTTATTTCATCAAAACGACAAATATTAGGTTGCTTCAAAGTAAGGGAGAATTGTTCAAGATGTCTTCTGTAGTTTTGATTACTCAAACGAAGCTGGTATTTCCAATGGTTATCACCCCAAAGCCTCGTACAAACGAAAATCGTAACAAAAACGAAAAGCTGTTGCTGAGTCACTCTGTTACCTATAACCACTAAAGCACTTGACAAGCTTAAACAAATACCGATTGAATTAATTTATGCTTTGTCTTTACCAGAAGCACAGAGCAAACACTTCTGTCGATTTCGCTAAATCATTCCACACCACAATCATGCAAATTCACTTGTGAAAAGTCATCGAATTACAGGCCTCGATATTTTAAGAATCCTTGATCGCGATTTCTACCAAGTAAAATCTAGTGGCTAGACAGCAAATGTTAGTCGCCAAACTATTGTGACAATGTTTAGTAGCCAATAAAAACATGTCGCTAAGCCACGACTGATCGTTAACTTCTAGTCGCCAACCAATGTTTAGTCGCGTTTGCGACCGTATCGGTTGCAATGTCATTTTAGGTATTCATACTTATTTCAAGCCGACAAAAACCGTTCAGTATACGCACTAATCATCCTTCTACCGGCCTATCAGCGTTAAAAACGGTTTTCAAAACCATCTGTAGACGAGAATTTGAATTCCGCGTTTATCTAGGAAACTACCCACGCAATTGCGTTTGAAATATTTTAATAGAAGTTCAGTTCTCTTCAAAACAGGCTCTTCAAAACTAAACCGGAACATCTAGGCGAGTCCTACCGTTTGTATCGACTTATAAACCGGCCACACCGAATCTCTAAAAGATTCTTATGAAGCATTGGCACTATTACAAATCAACCTAACCTTGCTAAGATCTATTTAGATCCTCCTATCGTCTCCCAGAAAAGAAAAGATCCTTTAAAGAATCAAACAAACCAGCACTGGCGGTAAACGATGTAGAAAGTGCAACAGTGGCAACAAATATTTAACCCTGAATCTCTTTTTTTTTTTACTCAATCTATTTGTTAATTCAGTCATACAATTATAATATTAATAATTCAATATCTTTTTATCCATTTCTCTATTTATTGTAGAATTACTTATTCCTGAAACTAATCGAATTCCCATTTTCTTTTAGCTTCTCGAAATCTCAGCGACTGGTGGCTTGCTTATTGGATTTCTCACACTTCAACTAAAAACAGTACCAGTCACGCAGATAACGATATGGTCACGCAAGCTCAACGCGGAACGTGGCACGTTCCTATCACGATATCTGACCGTGACATGTTAGGAAAGTTCCACGTCGTCAAGAACTCTGTCACGTTTTATCTTATCGTATACGCTGGGTTTGCAGTCGCCAATACGGTGAGTCGATTTGTCGCCATGTCATCGTCACTAATTGATTTGGTTATCAACATTCTGAGTTGTACTAGCTGCATAAAGCCACATGCGAACCCAGTGAAGTAACCCTAAGTTTGGGAAACTACCCACCCACTCCTCCCTCGTATATGCATTGTTCTATTAATGATTAACCATTAAAGGTTAGGGTGAAGTGTGGGGGAGGGGTGGGGGTTTCCCAGAAACCAGAAACCGCCTCACTGGTTAGCTCAGTTGGTAGAGCACGGTCCAGAGTGTGGGAGGTCGGGGGTTCAAATCCCGGCCGCGTCCTTGGGCAGGGATGTTTATAAGCTGTTGGCCTTGTCTCCTCCTACTTCTAATCAGAATTTGAAGGGGACGCGAAAGAACCTGTTGTACTACTCGAAAAAGAGCAGGGGATTGTCACCCGGTACAGCAGCCTGGCCATTGCACTAACCACACACTCAGCATTGTAAACTCCGTTGCAGCTATTAGCGCCGTAAGCAGTCCGAAAAAAATCACTGACGGGATATGTCAGTAATATGTAAAGCGCCATGAGACTGTGGTGATATGGCGCTATATAAATATGGCCATTATTATTGATCCGTTTGTTGCTAGTAACAAAATATGTAAGCATGACTAACCAATCATATCTATTTTGTGCTGATTGTTTTATACAGCCATTTCAAAAATGTTGTCTTGTGCATGCTTCATATTGCATTGCGCATGTTGCATTGCGCATGTTGCGTTGGCGCATGTCGCGTTTCGCATGTTGTTTTGCGCATGTCGCATGGTGCATGGTGGATGTCGCGTGGTACATGCCCCATTCCCGTGAAACGTGCGTTCCAAAACGAAAATTCATTGGTGTTATGGTTTGCCAGATTAGCTATACCCTGGATACCAGAGCCACTTGTGGGCTGAGCGGGTTGCTTCTCTTTCTGACTCCAAGGGTGAGCTGCGCCATTTCTGTATTTGAAGTGGCGATAAGTGATACTCTGGTTTTTCCTTTTTTTTCTAACCAACCGTTACCCTTAACAGATTTTCACCCTTTTCCGTGCGTTCCTCTTTGCGTATGGTGGCATCAGAGCTGCTAAGATCATCCACACACGACTCCTCAACAGCATTCTATCTGCACCTGTGGCATTCTTTGATATTACTCCGGTGAGTGGTAACTAAGTTTACCGGTTTTCCGGCTCTTGGTCACATTGTATCGACTAGGGAGTTGAGGTCTCATTCGCTAGTCATACCAAGTCGACTTCATTTACCGACACAGAAGGTGGTCACTGCCAGAGATTTGTTTGCGTCCTCAGTGGTTCTTTTACGTCCCCATTTCTGGAGATGGGACCGCCGAGCCACGAGGGATTCACAGTCCCCAATAAGAATCACTGCTTTAACCGGGGTTGCAAACCCCGGCCGCGGAAGCGCTAACCACTACATCACTGCGACTCACCTATTACTCAACGGTTACGCCATGATAATCTGTCACTTCCAGGTTTTCTTTTGTTTTATTCGATACCAATATTAAGATTAGTCACATCGTCATACCCCAGTCTCCCCTCCCCTCCGCTCCCGTCCCCTCCCCTTGAGCCGCTGCGCTAGTATCCATTTCTTCAAGAAGTTATTTGCGCGTGCATACTTTACGTCAAAAGTGACGTCATAGCAGAACACACTCACGATTTTGCTTCAGTTTGTTTCAATTTACGTTAATTTTTTCCATGGATCTTTTTGCGACCCATGTTTTTTTCATTGTCTATTAGGAAAAAGATGCCCGATATACTCTAAAGCCTTGTTTTAATGTTTTGAACATATTATCGCTTTAATATCATGTTATTTTTATCCTTTCAGATTGGACGTATAATCAACCGGTTTTCTTCGGACATGGTAAATGTTTTACGTAAAATGAATACGTGATATTTCTAATTTCTACTGCTTCCAGTAATGCAGTTTCACAAGAACCAAGAGCTGAAAAGGGTTGTTGTTATTGCTGCTTTAAATCACTTAATCGTACTGTTACCAACATTGTTTTTGAGCTTTATCTGTCTTCAAATTTTTTTGGCTCCTTTCATTCGGTAAATGCTTTGACAGCGTTCGCTGAATAAAAGTTGACTATTTTTTTACGAAACTGGCATTGAAATGGTTTACACATCATTTCTCTATTCCAACCAATCAAATTGCAAAGATACACAATGGTACTGCTGTGTTCACAATATTAGTGCTGGCGAATGGTAAATATACAAGTCTTTCCGAGACTTTAGCATCTCTGTTCAATTTCAAGAATTCAAGGAAAAGGTATTGAATTGGAAAACGAGACTCAAGATCCAAAAATTCGATACCAGAAAATTTGAGACTTCGAGACTATATTTTTTGAATACTATTCGTCACCCGTTTCTCTTCGATTCCAATTTTTTTTTTTTCCATTTGCTTCAAATATATTTTTATTGCTGTGTTTTCAACTCATGGATATTGCGTCAGCAATCCACGAGTTATTGGTATGAGGGAAATCATGTCACTCACTCACTCACTCACTCCGTAAGGTGTTACAAATCGATATTATCGGTTTTCTCATCTGATTGTTTCTAGTACTCTATTGACGATAGCCTGCCCTTCATCCTGAACATCTTCCTGGCCCAGGCGTACGGTGTGGCGGGAACGATAGTCATCACGTGCTATGGTCTACCGTGGTTGACCATCCTGTTACTACCCCTGGCTCTCATCTACTACTACATACAAAACTACTACCGTAGAACATCCAGGTAAACTATAGCCTGCGTCGCATCCGAACTGAACCCCGGTTATGTCCGTCTGCGAAACAGCGACAGAAAGCTTGTTCTAGACCCCCAACGAAGTACCAGGATATATGTAGTCGATTCTGATTGGCTTTTACTAATGTTCATTCTTACACGTTTTCTGACTGGCCATTCAACTGCCATTCAGTCTAATCTCCCGAAATGTCATGGTGTTAGTTTGTAATATTATTATCTCCGAAAAAGCGAACTGTAGTTTCTCCGCACAAACTACGACACGTCGCGGTTGGGTTGCTTTCAAAATGCTAATTACACAACTTTTTCTCGTCAAACACAGTATTCAGAAAATGAGCACGTGAAATTGTCTAGTGGTGTGATTAATACGGTAGACAAAAGACTGAGAAACTAACACTCATTTATTTTCGTTACCAAAAACCATATTGAGTATGCATAAATGTCACTTAGAATCCGACATGGAAGACGGAGGTAAAAGGAATCAAGACAGGTTCTTCGCGTAGTCATAAATCGATAGAGGGCGCAGTGTTAATTTTGTATCATGAAAATTCTTGATCTCATTGGTTGAAACATGAAAATTGCCCTAAAGGCAAGGAAGACGTCTAATTTCCTCCAATTTTTCAAAATATTTGCATTGCGGTTCCAAATGTCGTTTATAAAGCAAATCGTATGTTATCAGTCTTATCAATCTTGCCTGTTTCGTAGCTATTGTTTTTGGCTGTTCCTATTCGTTGGAACAGAATTTGCTCATAAAAAATGGAACGAAACTAAGACTTTCTACTACTTTTATTTCAAAATATTAATAACTATCACTCAGTGTTTATGGAGTCTAAAACACAGAAAAATCGTATTATCGGAAAGCTGAATTGCCGTAGCCCCTATTGATTTGCCGTACTTCTTACGCGCATCATTACTAACCTTCAACTAAACACTAAAACACTACAATGTTTTATTTCAATTTTCGTCTTCTTCTTTAGGGAACTCAAGAGATTGATGTCTGTGACCCTTTCGCCAATCTATGCGCACTTCTCAGAAACTTTAACAGGTCTCAGTACAATCCGCGCACTGAGAGAAGCTCAGTGGTTTAAGTCACAGAATGTTGAGAAACTGGAAGTCAATCAGAGGGCTAACTTTTGTGGTGAGTTTAAAAACAAGTGAAACGTTTAAATGTGGTAAAATAATTGCCCTCTTCTACTGTTTCAATTTTATTTTCAAAGTTTTGCGTGCTAACTAATAGCCCACTTCCGCGATATGCTTTACTTGTCACGCACAAAGGTTTCAATACGAGGCTCCGTGCTAAATAAATATTTTTCTTTTCTCTGGCTATTGCCTCACAACGTATCCTCGCTCTACAATTACCAATAATCAGTAAATGGAAAACACGCTTGAAATACCGATTATTGGTAATTCTACGACAAATCCTAACCCGAACCATAAGCCGAACCCTAACTATCGGACGAGTTCACGGGTAAACGACGGGTTCTCACTCACCTAGAGCTAGGGTTCACAGGTAAACAAGAAGAGAAGGTAAACGACAGAAAGATTTTTTTTCAGCGCTCCTACTCGGGCTCGAACTCGTAATCGTTTGCGTGTTGTGCTTGGTAGTGCAGGCGCCACGCCCACTACACCAAGCGCGTCTACCGCCGTTCTGATTTGGACAATTGTTTATCTTTATCCTTGACTGGTTTTAAGAATGTCATTGTTTAATTTGCATTCCAGAATTAGCAATTATTGATAATTGAAGAGCAAAAGCCATTTCCGGAAATTCCGAGTATGTTAATCTTGAAAACCGAATGTACTGTTTCGTCAGTTTCAAGTGCGCTATGGAATAGTTTTCCTGCCACTGCTACTAAATCTGACACATTACCAAGCTTTAATCGATTTTGTAGGAAATATTTTAAAACTAGACTCACTAATGCTAATGAGTTGAAGAGTACTTGGCTTTACTGTGATGTCTAACCATGTTTTTAATACCTGTAATCACCTTACGTCAATATGTTTTTAATTGTCTAAGCTATAGTTGCTTATATTTTATTGAATCTTTCTCATATCTTCCCATTAATGTATGTTACTTATTTTTTTGAGTAGTTGAAGAATTATCTGTTTAACAAATCGCATACATTTTTCCATTGTCCGTACTTGTATTGATCATAGAAATGACGTCATAAAATGTTCAAAACTCAAGCACTGCAAAGTTTTGGACATTTTATGACGTCATTTCTATGATCAATACGAGTACGGACAATGGAAACATGTATGCGATTTGTTTTTTACAACGACGAAGCACTTAGCTTCAAATAAGTGCATAATAAACTGCTTTCGAAAAAGGCCATTGATAGTCAAAACGTAAACACTTCTAATTACCGGCGCCGAGAGAAAGCTTTCTCAGACAGATGGCAGCCTACAAGGAAATTTGGTTCACCGATTAACTTCTGTCATTTATGGAATTCTTGTGAAATCCTTTCTTGTTTTTTTTTGGATCAGAAAAGTTCTTGTTATAATTCAAGACCTCTTAGCTCTGAGAGAACTAGTCACAAAGTCTGAACCACAAATTCACCGAAACTTTCTCCACTCAAGAGAAAACTCACATTTTGCCAAATGGCACACTACAAGTTTGACTAACCGATTAACTTCTCCTAGTGATGAAATGCTTGTGAAATCTTCATTTTCTTGTTTTTGGGAGAGAAGTTAACAGCCATTTGAATTCACAAACCTCGCCGTGAAGCTACCACTGCTTGTGAGTGACGTCATTTTCATTGTCCGTACTTAAATTGCACATAGCGGAGAGCCAATCAGAAAGCGAGAAGATTGGATGTTGTTGTAAAATATGTCTTATAATGTAATTATATAATGTTTCTATCTTGGTATATAATAGTTAGGAGGACCAGATTGGAAACAAGTATAAACTTTATCTGCATATCCTCATTATTGATAAAATGTTATTATTATTATTGATTGTTTGCTCATTACGTCATAATTAAGGCGTGCGCGTGCCTATGACGTCATGTATTCGACTAAGTAGCGAGCACGCTTGGGTTTTTTGTACTTGCAACGGGGCACTGCGTTGAAATACTAATCAAACTGACAATATATATAGGTCATTTTGACGATGTTGTGCGCGCAGCTAGAACAATGGATATCTTAGCAGGTCGCATCTATTGTTCTACTGATGCGTGTGCAACATCGTCGAAATGGCCTATTCCATCATTATCTGGGGCAAGGTTGCATGAGTAAACCCTGATCAAAATTTACATCAACAACATGAAAATGGTCGTGACGCTTCTGCATTTACGGTGGCTCGCCTGGATTTTCCAGGGACGCACCATACCCACTTTGAACGGCTGATACTCCACTGTCAGAGCTCGGTCGGGCTATCCACTTCACCCATTTACTAGAAATAGAATAAACTTTCAAAATATGTAAATTTGTTTGACATCGGTGTTACCATAGCAACACAGAGTATCATAGTCACGCTGCCAGTTGTAACGCTGTTATAATATAACTTATAATGTTTATTTACAACACGTTTTATAATATCACTAATACAAAATCTCGTTTTTAATTAATATTTAGAAAATGTGGTATCGGTCTAGACGTCACGGGCACTTTTTCCCGATCTGGTTACTAAAACACACTTATTCAACATTATCACCCGCACTGCCTAGCTTCATGGTTTAACTAATTTGCATGTCATTGTACTAAGAACAGAATTTGCACGGGCGTCCCAGCAGTAGCGAAGAGTAGCATGGTAAACTTGTTAGTTCAAAAGCACACAAGTATGTAGAATCTAGACAAAAGAGAAATTTCGGAAAGACATAAGCTATCAACAAAATGATACAGCAATGAAGCTCGCGTGGTGAATGTAAAAGTTCCCAATGTTTTTGTTTTTATTTCGCGCCCTTAACATGATTCAATGCTCATGAAATTTACAGGGCCAGGGTAGTACATGTTGAATTTCAGGAAAAAAAATTATCGACTAGTTTTCGAATTAAAGCTTCCTTAGCAAATACGTTACTATTTTGAGTAAAATGAGCATATTTATGACATTACCTATGATTCCATAAACCGAAATCGAATAAAGTAAATGGAATGAAATTTTCATGGGAAGTAGTCCTATGCCACAGGTATGACATATGCTAAAAATATCGCTTGAATCGGTCCGGAAAATACAGTTCTCGACGACTAAACAGGAAGTAAGGCGAATTGTTTATTTTTTAAATGAAAATATTCAACCCATTTTTTCGAAAACTCTCTCATACAATTTTTTTAAACTTTGCAGTCTTGAAGGTCTACATTTAGACTACAAGGGACACTAGATCGTTTTAAAAGTTTAGGTCTAGATTTTGAGAAAATTGATGATATGTAAAATACATGACGTCAACGCTGTGTTGCTATGGTAACACCGATGTCAAACAAACTTACATTTTTTGAAAGTTTATTATATTTCTAGTAAATAGGTGGCTAAGGTCCGAATGGCTAACCCGACCGAGCTCTGACAGTGGAGTATCAGCCGTTCAAAGTGGGTTTGGTGCGTCCCTGGAAAATCCAGGCGAGTCACCTTAATGTATTACTACGGAGTTACTCGGAAAGTGCTTAAATGTCCGAATGTCTTAATGTCCGAATGGACATTTCTATTGTTGGCGCACTTTTCTTTGATCACAATTGATCCGAGCACATGTTTCCTGAGCGGTAATCATGCATTGGCGCAATTTTCTTTGATCCCAATTGATCCGAGTACATGTTTCCTCAGCGGTAATCATGCACTCAACACTATATAAACCGTTTCCCCACCCACAATTCCCTCTTTTGCTCTGACGAAGGGCTAGCGCTCGAAACGTCAGCTGCTACTCGCTTTCCATCGATCGACTTTAGTTGATTACATACCAGTGTCCGAATGGATAGTCTGCTCATGTCTTCATATGTGCGTACTGTCCGCATGCAAATATGTCACGTGTTCTACTTAGTGTTTGGTGACTTCGTGAGTCTGGTTGACTGTATTTGGGTTTTCCGCGAGCATGCTTGGGGTTCCCGTGTTTGCATGGTTCCGTGCGCTGAAATGATAATCAAATTGGCAATATTAGGGACCTTACGCAACCAGGACGGCAACGTCTAGGACGACGGCTTAAAATACAATAACTGCACGTGAAAATGCACGCAGTCGCCTTCATTTCAACCGTTGTCTGGAAAAACACAACGTCAAAACCCCAAAGTGTACGTTTACAAGAGAACGCAAACGTAAGAAAGTAAATCACTCTGTTTTTCGTTCGGCGTAAAGCAAAACTTTATGCTTATCATATTTTTCGAAGACCTGGATGTGAAACGTAATTTTAAGCGAATAAAGGAACTAGTAAACACCAGATTTCGGGAGAAAACACTTTTCTACCTCCCGTTGTCACTGCCGTCGCCGTCCTGGTTGCGTAATGTCCCTATTGAAGAACACATTGAACCAAATCATCAATTATTCGTAACCTCTGAATTTTAACGGGACCCGAAACAACCGAAGAGGCTGATCAAAGTCAAGACCCAACTAAACCACAGGTCGAATTGGAATTTAGCGTGTTGATTTTTGCGGAGAGCGGAAAACCGGAGGAAATACTTCTGAGCAAGAACGAGATACCAACAAACTCAACTCACATATGCCTTTTGGGCTTTTATCGCACGGCGGCCATGTTGAGTCCCAGGAGAATAAAAAGCTTTGTTTTCGTCCGGTAAACTCGTTCTGAAACCAACCAGTGCGAGGCTACCGGGGCCAAAACTATTGTTTTATCCAAGATGGCCGAACTGCGATAACAGCCCATGACGCCGCGATCGGGAATCGACCCCAGGCCACAAAGGTGAGAGGCGAAGCGAAGCGCTTATGAGCAAGGTCGAAGTTAAAACAATGATTATCATTAATTGTGAAATCACTTCAAAACAATGATAATCATTATTCTTAAAACCAGTCAAGGATAAAGATAAACAATTGTCAGATTCCGAACGGCGGTAGACGCGCTTAGTGTAGTGGTCACGACGTACCAAGCACTACACGCAAACGGTTACGAGCTCGAGTAGGAGCGCTCAAAACAAATTCTCTCTCGTTTACCTTCTCTTCTTGTTTACCTGTGAACCCTAGTTCTAGGTGAGTGAGAACCCGACGTTTACCGGTGAACTCGTCCGATGGTTAGGGTTAGGTTTGTGGTTCGGGTTAGGGTTTGTCTTAGAATAATGATTATCATTATTTTAAAGCAATTTGACAAATAATGATAATCATTGTTTTTAACCTCGAGAACGCGTTGGCAAGGTTGGGCAAACCCTGATCAACATTTACTTCCACAACATGGCAATGGTTGCGAGGTATTATTAGTTGAATAATTTCCGATTTTTTTTTATTTTCTTGGTAGCAATGGCGGCGTCTCAGTGGCTAAGTCTTCGGTTGCAGTTCCTTGGAGTTGCCATGGTAACTGGAGTAGCCTTCATTGCTGTACTAGAGCATCACTTCAACACCGTCGATCCAGGTGAGCCTGCAGTTTGTACCGACAGCGCATCTGATCACAGGTGTTCATATATTGTACGATTATTGTCTCTGCATTCTTGGACGTTATTTTGGTTTAATCCAATTTTGTTTTGTAAAGGAAATCACATGGTTTCGAGTGCAATTCGGGATATATTTGAACGAGTGAGTTTTCAAAGAGTGTCAAATTGCACGAGCCCGCAGGGCGAGTACAATTTGAGCTCTTTGAAAACTCACGAGTTCGAATTTATCCCGAATTGCACGAGAATACCATACGATTTAATCATATCGGCTCCACAAATTTACTTGAATCTTCGGACGATCTTCGGAAATATTTGAACAATTAAAGCACCGTTTATGAAGTAATGTTTATGAAGTAATGCTACAGCATCTGAAATGTTTAGTACTGTCAAATGAATTTACATGGTTAGACGTGTTTTTGCCGTAACCACAGCGCAGCATAGTCAGTTTTAAGCATTCGGAAATTTTCGGAAACACTTCGGAAATTTTCGGAAAATCATCGGAAAATACCCTTTACCAAAACATGACTGTGAACAACTTTGTGTACTTCGATTTCATTCTGGAGCTTTTGTTTTCGATTTATAGATTGTCAAATTCCTGATTTGGAGTGTAATTTCAACCAAACATTGCAATTTGGGATAAATTGCACTGTCTCAGCCAATCAGAATGGAGAAATTTTGTTGAGTATATGATTAATCATTAAAAATGCATACAAATTTAAAATTAAACAATTTTAGAATGTTGGAAGGTATGTAATTTATCGTTGTTAATAAAACTTAGTTTGGAGTGTTTTCAGATCGGTGTATTTTGGGTGAAATAATATACTGAGTGTTGTGACGTCACGTCTTTACAGAGACTTAATACAGTAAATTCGAATTGAAGCTAGCGCAAATAAAATAAAATATTTTTTTTAAACTGCGCTAGTGGAACGATATAGATATTAGCCCCTGCCTTGTTGTCCCATTTCATACACACCGCGGCAAAACGGTATGCTCCGCTGGCCGAAAGAACGAAGGCTCTGCTATCAAATACAAATTACAGAGGGTTTCAACTTTTTTAGTAAATAATTTTATAACTTAGTAAACTCACAGTGAATTACAAATTAAGAAAACTTCAACTTGTTGAAGTCTTAGGCTTAGCTTTTAAAGTACCTATGAAATGAAAAAATCGATCCCGTTTTTATTTTATTTTAGTAAATTATATACTTCCCTTAGTCATTTCGTGCAATTAAAAATCAATTTGGAGAGGACTAACATACTTTTATTTCGTATCGAAGTCAGGCGGAATTGCCAAAGTCTGGCGACAATTTTTACGCCGTTAAAGCATGGTAATCACATGCGTGACGTCACTAGGTTTGCGCATTTATGTTCAAAAAGCCGACTGCAAGGTTCTATAAAAAAACATATGACCATCTTCAAGGTTTCTCAAAGTATTACATATTTAAATTGAAAACTGGACAAAAATGCACTTATTTTGTAGTATTTATGGGGACGAATATAAATGAGTACACCTTGTGACGTCACGCATGTGATTACCATATCTTTAACGGCATAAAAATTGTCGCCAGATTTTCCGCCCGACTTCGATACGAAAAACAAATATGTTCGCGCTCTCCATATTGATTTTTATTTGCACAAAATGACTAAGAGAAACCTAGAATTTAATAAAATAAAATAAAAACGGGATCCATTTTTTCATTTCATTGGCACTTTAAGTAGTTTTCTTATTTTTTGACGAAACAGTTTACAAATGGATACTTTAAAGCAGAAATTTTAAAAACACAGGATATACCTGTTGTTTCATTTCAGTTTTCGCGGGAAACTGGGGGCGGCCGCGCGCCGACAAGAAATAGCAAATACGCATGCGCGTGACGTTTTGCCGCGGTGTGCATTTCCTCTTGGAATACAGAAGAAAACGCTACTCAGGTGATCTGAAATGGTAATATATTCTCATCGAGAGCATCCGCAAACAATGCCAAGGGTGACACTAAGTTATGGGAGAGATCAGCCCGAGGCGGTTGAGAGCGGGTAGCTCCCAGTGAGGGTAAAGAGATTCATCGCTGCGGGGAGGGGGGTGGGGCGTAGCAGCGGACTTGCCTGTCTAGTTGACAAGACTAGATTGAACAAGGCGAGGCTCTATATATACGGAAAGCGTCATGTGGTTGCGTAACACATTCCTACGGACCGAATTCCGCATGCCCGGGTAGTGTAATAAGTATTAATATGGCCATTGTATGCGGAGCTCCCGGTCGGAGAATAGTGCAACAAACAGAGCCAGAAAGTACCGCTCGAAACGAGCCACAGTATTGGCTTACCCAACAATACATAACACCCTAACCCGCTTTAGAACGAGCAGTACAAAAACAATAGAACTACAGTACAATGAGTCAAATCAGAATACAGGTCTGGAGCGGTACTGTAGTACTCAACAAAGAGGCCATATAAGCCTCTGGCTTTGGCTGTTCAAAATATCTTGTAAATTCTGTATATTATTTAGTACATTAAATTATTAATATTATTATTAAACGGTCTATTACGCTGACACCGTTAATCCAATAGACATTTGCATGATGGCGTCATACCAGAATCCTTTGCGCGGTTTCTTTCGTTCTATAATGTAGACCATTGTCTTGGTATTTTCTAAGAATGAGAATAATAATGTGAAAAGGAATCTGGTAATTTTAGTCATATGACGTCATCATGAACATGTCCTATTGCTCACTTTAGAAACGAGTAGGGGAATGGGCGAGTTCGGTTTCGCAAAGGTGCTTGGGATTGTTACTGGGACACCCTAATTGCAGAATACAAAGAAACATGACAAATATCGCAATTAACTGTCTCCAGTAACGATCCCAAGTACCTTTGCGAAACCGAACTCGCCCCAACCCCCTACTCGTTTCTAAAGTGGGCAATTAGGCCCTTTGCATGATACAGTCACGTGCTGATATAATACTTCATCAACGAATGAACTGAGCTCGTGATCCCCATGGAAAAGACGTTGCCATGGCAAGCTATCTTTCAAAACGCTGTTTTAGAAAGATTGAAAATCGATTGGAGATTTGCTAATAACGCTACCTATCTTGTAAAAGTGCCTTTAAATAAATGAAGTCAGATTTTTTTTGCAGCACAGCCACGTGATTGTGATGCCCCATTTTTTTTAAAGTAAAACGACTGATATACAATGCTCATGTGACGTCACAAGCAGTGGTATATTTTTTGTTAAAATAATTTGAACATAATAATAATACGCTGCCGTAAAACAATAAAACTAACTTTTATCAGGAGCCCATTACCCGGAGCGTCCATCATCCATTTTTACAGATCGGGTTATTTTTAGAATGTGTTTCCCGCGTGTTTGGTTCCACTGCCATCCATGCAATGATCGTAATAATGTTGCAGCCATGCAATGATTGCAATAATGTTGCAGCCATGCAATGATTGTAATAATGTTGCAGCCATGCAATGATTGTAATGATGTTGCAGCCATGCAATGATTGTAATGATGTTGCAGCCATGCAATGATTGTAATGATGTTGCAGCCATGCTGGTTGACCAAACAAGAGAAGCTAACGAGGCATCTTTTGTTGACAACATTCCGCGATGGAAGCGAACAACGAGATGTGAAATCTAAAAATAACCCGGTCTGTAAAAACGCTGCATCACGAATATATGACAGATGGATGCTCCGGGTAATAGAGGTTTTGCACCTTCACGTGATGGCAGCCATGTTGGTGGCAGGAACAATAGACGGAAGCCATGTTGGATAGCAGGAACAATAGAATGTTATTCCTTTGAGATTTAATTTTTCACATGATTAAACAAATTTTACTGTTCCTGCCACCAACATGGCTGCCATCACGTGATGGTGCAAAACCTCTGTAGGCTTCTGCTTTTATTTAATACTAATCGCAATAAATAACACAATCTCAAGGATTTTAGATTTATTTTATTTTTACTTCACATTTCTGATATTTCTGTTCACAGACCCGATTCTTTTTGCGTTCAGTTTCAGTAAGACTACAGTTAGCACCGTGTATAAATAAATGTGTATTTTACATCTTTTTCCTCACGAAGGACTGGTTGGCCTGGCCATATCGTATGCATTATCGGTGACAGATCGTCTGTCAGGCATGGTGTCGTCATTCACTGAAACAGAGAAACAAATGGTTAGCGTGGAGAGAGCCGTTCAGTACATCGAGAACGTACCTGCAGAACCATCTGGAAGACGAAAGGTTAGGATTTACGTACAAACATGCCTACATAATCTTTATATTTATACGATAGGTAACTAGTTCCTGTAAAAACTAGTGTTGGTCTGCGTCGGCGGGGAAGATAAACATTGGTATATAATCAACTAAAGTCGATTGAGGTATGCTAACCGCCGTGGAAAGCGAGTAGCAGCTGACGTTTCGAGCGCTAGCCCTTCGTCAGAGCAAAAGAGGGAATTGTGGGTGGGGAAACGGTTTATATAGTGTTGAGTACATGATTACCGCTGAGGAAACATGTACTCGGATCAATTGGGATCAAAGAAAATTGCGCTAATGCATGATTACCGCGGAGGAAACATGGGCTCGGATCAATTGGGATCAAAGAAAATTGCGCCAACAATAGAAATGCTAATAGTTGTAACAGCAAGTGTGGATGAGTAAACTAAGGAAACATGCTGATCTAAGTGTGAGTGAATGCGTGAATTCTGAAATTAAATGAACGAAAAGCGTTCACTAATACCGTGAGGTACCAAAGTGCCTAATTTGAAAATAAAGTTCTGTTCTTTGCGTTTTAGAGTGTCGGTAGTACCTTTATATTTATACACCTCGGTATCACTTTATATAACATTGCTCTTCCAGCGTGCCGTGTTTCCTAATACCAAGTTTATTTAATAAAATCTAAAAGCTATCACAAGTTATGAATGATTCTGCTACTACATTAATAATGTAATGCCTAAGTTATTTACAATATTAACTGATCAAGATATCAATTATAATTAATCACGATTTCATGCTTTAAAAATGACTTCAATTCTAGCCTCCTCCGCAGGCAACTCCCGATAAAATAGGATTCCTGTGCGGTCCCCCTCCCCTTCCCTTGAACCTTCCACAGGAAGCCCGCTCAGGTGATCCTTCCACCACAGGAATCCCGGCGATTCCAATTTCTTATTTCGTATTATAGGAGTTGCCTGCGGTGGAGGCTACTTCAATTCATTGTCGTTTGGCTTTTCTCTACCCGTTACAAGCACATTCACGATAAAACGCGCTCTGATTGGCTATTTGCCAATCGCTTACTAGTTGCTTTTAATTCCTCTGGTAAACTGCAAAACAATAGTTGCTTGAAAGGTCCATTGTTAACGTTTTATCGTAAGGATTTTGGTTGTTAATTTGTTCAAATATTTCCAACGATTACCGCAATAGAATAGTGACAGAATGGACATTTTTCAGGAATGCAATCACGTGGTTGTACTGGGAGGCAAAACAAATCTTAATTCATGCACTTGTACGGGATCGGTAGTGTTATTAGCAAAACCTGTTTGTAAATCTAAGCGATTGCCGATCTTTCTAAAACAGCATTTTTAAAGATAGCTTGCCATCCAGCATCCATGGCAACGCCTTTCCCGTTGGGATCACGAGTTCAGTTCATTCGTTAATGAAGTATTATATCGGCACGTGACTGTTTCCTGAAAAAGGCCTATTGTCATGTTTGTCGCAATACATTGTTAAGATTGGTGTGTATGGTCATGTGCCTGGTCATGTGCCTGGTCATGTGCCTGGTCATGTGCCTGGTCATGTACCGGGTCATGTGCCGGGTCATGTGACTGGTCATGTGTCTACCGGGTCATGTGCCTGGTCATGTGCCGGGTCATGTGCCGGGTCATGTGCCGGGTCATGTGCCGGGTCATGTGCCGGGTCATGTGCCGGGTCATGTGCCGGGTCATGTGCCGGGTCATGTGCCGGGTCATGTGCCTGGTCATGTGCCTGGTCATGTGCCTGGTCATGTGCCTGGTCATGTGCCTGGTCATGTGCCTGGTCATGTGCCTGGTCATGTGCCTGGTCATGTGCCTGGTCATGTGCCTGGTCATGTGCCTGGTCATGTGCCTGGTCATTTGCCTGGTCATGTGCCTGGTCATGTGCCTGGTCGTGTGCCTGGTCGTGTGCCTGGTCGTGTGCCTGGTCGTGTGCCTGGTCGTGTGCCTGGTCATGTGCCTGGTCATGTGATTGATCATGTTCCGATCGTTAAAATGATCACATTTCCAGAAAATAAAAAATAGAACAGTTTGCAGACTAGTCTCATTTTCAGTTTCTTTGATTCAACTTTGAAATTATACTAAACAATTTATTCACTGAGACTGAGGCAAATAATAGGACATTTTCATTATGGCGTCATTTTACTACAACTACCAGAATCTTTTCAAATTCTCGTTCTCATGCATTCAGATTTTTAAACTCCGAGAATTCCAAGACAATGGTCCAAATTAGAGGAACAAAAGGATCCGCGCAAAGAGTTCTGGTAGTTGTAGTATGTGACGTCATCATACAAATATCCTATTGTTATTAAATAGTGAAGCATGTTAAATGATCTGTTTTTTATTCTTCCATAGCTGTCTCCTTCCTGGCCTGCACATGGATGCATCAGTTTTCACAATGTCGTGCTGGTGTACAGGCGAGTTTCTCATTCATGCATTATCCTGTTGGCATTACATAGTGGTTATTAGTTGGCTAATGTAGGCTCGATCACCAGCCGTGTCGAGGAGAATGAGCCCGTGCTCTGTCCCCCACCTCCAAAAGTACGACTGGACTCGTGGACTTGCCATTGCTCGTTTTGACCATCAGAAGATCGTGCCTTATTGCAGTTGAGTAGACGTAACTTACAGCATTTAGGCACGAAATTGATAAGATTTTTAGACTCTAATTTCACTTTCGGGGACACAGACACTCGCGCATCCAGCCGTCTCTTCTCGAGGTAGATCGAGCCTTCAGCTAATGCGGCTGCATGTTTTTATGAGTCTGTGTATTTTTACGTATTTTGTGAGCCTTTATCCGAGCGAAAGTATGTATGACGAGTCAAAATATCCAGACGTATTAGCTCAGGTTAGTCGACTAATAAGTCGTTTATTATGTAAATCTCGAAAGGCCAGGAATCCATTTTTAATTTACTACTACAATACGGTCTAATATTTCTTGCGTTCTTGTGCATGTAGCGTGTGTTATTTACAGCTTTGTATAATAACGTTTATTACATGGACGAGTTCTCGGAGCCTGGGCGCTACCAAATCGAGCAATCTGATTGGCTAAAAGAGGCAAAATCTGACAGTGATTTGATATTAAGACCGGTCTAGATTCTCCGAGGAAGACCGGTCTTTGTATGGACTATGTTGTTTGTCTGTCCTTGAAAACCTTATCGACACGTCGCTTCGTAAACAAAGCAATTTCTGTATATAGTTTCAGCCTTAAGATTGAAGAAATACATAACGAAAACGAATTTTAAAGCCCTGTGTTAGAAATTGTCGAGGATTTTGGAAAATGCCACAACTATTGTAATTGTTAATAAAAGCTAAATATAGTAGCACTAATAGTAGATACACATCCTCTGTAGGCCAGGGCTTCCTGCTGCTCTTCGTGGCGTTTCCTTTCAAACAACCGCGGGAGAAAAGGTAAGTAGCTTGTCACAGGCTGTCTAAATACACATGGTTCGCACGGGCCTTGGAAAGTCCTTGCATTGTTACGTGTTCTCCTTGAAAAGTTATTGAATTTTTACCAAAACTCCTTTATTTTTGTGAAATGTCCTTGAATATTCCACAGAATTGCTGTAGTCTTGTCATGAACGACTGAGCATTATGCACGGAGCCTCGTATCGATTCCTTGAAAAAGTCTTCACTGCTAGGAATAAAAACTTTCTTCTAAGATACACAAGTATCCTTAAAGGG
>JAOWCC010001218.1:0-34931 GCA_030867875.1 Actinernus sp. WN-2022
CAGGAATCAGGAATGATGAATCAGGAATCAGGAATGATGAATCAGGAATGATGAATGATATATCAGGAATCAGGAATGATGAATCAGGAAAGAGGAATGACGAATCAGGAATCAGGAATGGTGAATCATGAATCAGGAATCAGGAATGATGAATCAGGAATAAGGAATGATGAATCAGGAATGATGAATGATGAATCAGGAATGATGAATGATGAATCAGGAATGATGAATGATGAATCAGGAATCAGCAATGATGAATCAGGAATAAGGAATGATGAATCAGGAATAAGGAATGATGAATCAGGAATGATGAATGATGAATCAGGAATGATGAATGATGAATTAGGAATGATGAATCAGGAATCAGGAATGATGAATGTTGAATCAGGAATCAGCAATGATGAATCAGGAATCAGGAATGATGAATCAGGAATGATGAATGATGAAATAGGATTGATGAATCAGGAATGATGAATCAGGAATCAGGAATCAGGAGTGATTAATCAGGAATCAGGAATGATGAATCAAGAATGAGGAATGATGAATCAGGAATGAGGAATGATGAATCAGGAATGAGGAATGATGAATCAGGAATGAGGAATGATGAATCAGGAATGATGAATGATGAATCAGGAATCAGGAATGATGAATCAGGAATCAGGAATGATGAATCAGGAATGATGAATGATATATCAGGAATCAGGAATGATGAATCAGGAAAGAGGAATGACGAATCAGGAATCAGGAATGGTGAATCATGAATCAGGAATCAGGATTGATGAATCAGGAATAAGGAATGATGAATCAGGAATGATGAATGATGAGTCAGGAATCAGGAATGATGAATCAGGAATGATGAATGATGAATCAGGAATGATGAATGATGAATCAGGAATCAGGAATGATGAATGATGAATCAGGAATCAGCAATGATGAATCAGGAATGATGAATGATGAATCAGGAATGATGAATGATGAATCAGGAATGATGAATGATGAATCAGGAATGATGAATCAGGAATCAGGAATGATGAATGTTGAATCAGGAATCAGCAATGATGAATCAGGAATCAGGAATGATGAATCAGGAATGATGAATGATGAAATAGGATTGATGAATCAGGAATGATGAATCAGGAATCAGGAATCAGGAGTGATTAATCAGGAATCAGGAATGATGAATCAAGAATCAGGAATGATGAATCAGGAATGAGGAATGATCAATCAGGAATGAGGAATGATCAATCAGGAATCAGGAATGATGAATCAGGAATGAGGAATGATCAATCAGGAATGATGAATGATGAATCAGGAATCAGGAATGATGAATCAGGAATCAGGAATGATGAATCAGGAATGATGAATGATGTATCAGGAATCAGGAATGATGAATCAGGAAAGAGGAATGACGAATCAGGAATCAGGAATGGTGAATCATGAATCAGGAATGATGAATCAGGAATCAGGAATAATGAAACAGGAATCAGGAATGATGAATCAGGAATGATGCATCAGGAATGATGAATCAGCAATCAGGAATGATGAATCAGGAATCAGGAATGATGAATCAGGAATCAGCAATGATCAATCAGGAATGATGAATGATGAATCAGGAATGATGAATCAGGAATCAGGAATGATGAATGATGAATCAGGAATCAGCAATGATGAATCAGGAATCAGGAATGATGAATCAGGAATGATGAATCAGGAATCAGGAATCAGGAATGATGAATCAGGAATGATGAATGATGAATCAGGAATGATGAATCAGGAATGATGAATCAGGAATCAGCAATGATGAATCAGGAATGATGAATGATGAATCAGGAATCAGCAATGATGAATCAGGAATGATGAATGATGAATCAGGAATGATGAATGATGAATCAGGAATGATGAATCAGGAATCAGGAATGATGAATGATGAATCAGGAATCAGCATTGATGAATCAGGAATCAGGAATGATGAATCAGGAATGATGAATGATGAATCAGGATTGATGAATCAGGAATGATGAATCAGGAATCAGGAATCAGGAGTGATTAATCAGGAATCAGGAATGATGAATCAAGAATCAGGAATGATGAATCAGGAATGAGGAATGATCAATCAGGAATGAGGAATGATGAATCAGGAATGAGGAATGATGAATCAGGAATGAGGAATGATGAATCAGGAATGATGAATGATGAATCAGGAATCAGGAATGATGAATCAGGAATCAGGAATGATGAATCAGGAATGATGAATGATATATCAGGAATCAGGAATGATGAATCAGGAAAGAGGAATGACGAATCAGGAATCAGGAATGATGAATGATGAATCAGGAATCAGCAATGATGAATCAGGAATCAGGAATGATGAATCAGGAATGATGAATGATGAATCAGGATTGATGAATCAGGAATGATGAATCAGGAAACAGGAATCAGGAGTGATTAATCAGGAATCAGGAATGATGAATCAAGAATCAGGAATGATGAATCAGGAATCAGGAATGATCAATCAGGAATGAGGAATGATAAATCAGGAATCAGGAATGATGAATCAGGAATGAGGAATGATGAATCAGAAATGATGAATGATGAATCAGGAATGATGAATGATGAATCAGGAATGATGAATGATGAATCAGGAATGATGAATGATGAATCAGGAATGATGAATGATGAATCAGGAATCAGCAATGATGAATCAGGAATGATGAATGATGAATCAGGAATGATGAATGATGAATCAGGAATGATGAATCAGGAATCAGGAATGATGAATGATGAATCAGGAATCAGCAATGATGAATCAGGAATGATGAATCAGGAATGATGAATGATGAAATAGGATTGATGAATCAGGAATGATGAATCAGGAATCAGGAATCAGGAGTGATTAATCAGGAATCAGGAATGATGAATCAAGAATCAGGAATGATGAATCAGGAATCAGGAATGATGAATCAGGAATGATGAATGATATATCAGGAATCAGGAATGATGAATCAGGAAAGAGGAATGACGAATCAGGAATCAGGAATGGTGAATCATGAATCAGGAATCAGGAATGATGAATCAGGAATAAGGAATGATGAATCAGGAATGATGAATGATGAGTCAGGAATCAGGAATGATGAATCAGGAATGATGAATGATGAATCAGGAATGATGAATGATGAATCAGGAATCAGGAATGATGAATGATGAATCAGGAATCAGCAATGGTGAATCAGGAATGATGAATGATGAATCAGGAATGATGAATGATGAATCAGGAATCAGCAATGATGAATGATGAATCAGGAATCAGCAATGATGAATCAGGAATCAGGAATGATGAATCAGGAATGATGAATGATGAATCAGGATTGATGAATCAGGAATCAGGAATCAAGAATGATGAATCAGGAATGATGAATGATGAATCAGCAATGATGAATCAGGAATGATGAATCAGCAATGATGAATGATGAATCAGGAATCAGCAATGATGAATCAGGAATCAGGAATGATGAATCAGGAATGATGAATCAGGAATCAGGAATCAGGAATGATGATTCAGGAATGATGATTCAGGAATGATGAATGATGAATCAGGAATGATGAATGATGACTTAGGAATGATGAATCAGGAATCAGGAATGATGAATTATGAATCAGGAATCAGCAATGATGAATCAGGAATCAGGAATGATGAATCAGGAATGATGAATCAGGAATGATGAATGATGAATCAGGAATGATGAATCAGGAATTAGGAATCAGGAGTGATTAATCAGGAATCAGGAATGATGAATCAAGAATCAGGAATGATGAATCAGGAATGAGGAATGATCAACCAGGAATCAGGAATGATGAATCAGGAATGAGGAATGATGAATCAGGAATGATGAATGATGAATCAGGAATCAGGAATCAGGAATGATGAATCAGGAATGATGAATGATGAATCGGGAATGATGAATCAGGAATCAGGAATCAGGAATGATGAATCAGGAATCAGGAATGATGAATCAGGAATGATGAATGATGAATCAGGAATCAGGAATGATGAATCAGGAATAAGGAATGATGAATCAGGAATGATGAATGATGAGTCAGGAATCAGTAATGATGAATCAGGAATGATGAATGATGAATCAGGAATCAGCAATGATGAATCAGGAATGATGAATGATGAATCAGGAATCAGCAATGATGAATCAGGAATGATGAATGATGAATCAGGAATGATGAATCAGGAATCAGCAATGATGAATGATGAATCAGGAATCAGGAATGATGAATCAGGAATCAGGAATGATGAATCAGGAATGATGAATGATGAATCAGGATTGATGAATCAGGAATGATGAATCAGGAATCAGGAATCAGGAATGAGGAATGATCAATCAGGAATGAGGAATGATGAATCAGGAATGAGGAATGATGAATCAGGAATGAGGAATGATGAATCAGGAATGATGAATGATGAATCAGGAATCAGGAATGATGAATCAGGAATCAGGAATGATGAATCAGGAATGATGAATGATATATCAGGAATCAGGAATGATGAATCAGGAAAGAGGAATGACGAATCAGGAATCAGGAATGGTGAATCATGAATCAGGAATCAGGAATGATGAATCAGGAATAAGGAATGATGAATCAGGAATGATGAATGATGAATCAGGAATGATGAATGATGAATCAGGAATGATGAATGATGAATCAGGAATCAGCAATGATGAATCAGGAATAAGGAATGATGAATCAGGAATAAGGAATGATGAATCAGGAATGATGAATGATGAATCAGGAATGATGAATGATGAATCAGGAATGATGAATCAGGAATCAGGAATGATGAATGTTGAATCAGGAATCAGCAATGATGAATCAGGAATCAGGAATGATGAATCAGGAATGATGAATGATGAAATAGGATTGATGAATCAGGAATGATGAATCAGGAATCAGGAATCAGGAGTGATTAATCAGGAATCAGGAATGATGAATCAAGAATCAGGAATGATCAATCAGGAATGAGGAATGATGAATCAGGAATGAGGAATGATGAATCAGGAATGAGGAATGATGAATCAGGAATGATGAATGATGAATCAGGAATCAGGAATGATGAATCAGGAATCAGGAATGATGAATCAGGAATGATGAATGATATATCAGGAATCAGGAATGATGAATCAGGAAAGAGGAATGACGAATCAGGAATCAGGAATGGTGAATCATGAATCAGGAATCAGGATTGATGAATCAGGAATAAGGAATGATGAATCAGGAATGATGAATGATGAGTCAGGAATCAGGAATGATGAATCAGGAATGATGAATGATGAATCAGGAATGATGAATGATGAATCAGGAATCAGGAATGATGAATGATGAATCAGGAATCAGCAATGATGAATCAGGAATGATGAATGATGAATCAGGAATGATGAATGATGAATCAGGAATGATGAATGATGAATCAGGAATGATGAATGATGAATCAGGAATGATGAATCAGGAATCAGGAATGATGAATGTTGAATCAGGAATCAGCAATGATGAATCAGGAATCAGGAATGATGAATCAGGAATGATGAATGATGAAATAGGATTGATGAATCAGGAATGATGAATCAGGAATCAGGAATCAGGAGTGATTAATCAGGAATCAGGAATGATGAATCAAGAATCAGGAATGATGAATCAGGAATGAGGAATGATCAATCAGGAATGAGGAATGATGAATCAGGAATGAGGAATGATGAATCAGGAATGAGGAATGATGAATCAGGAATGATGAATGATGAATCAGGAATCAGGAATGATGAATCAGGAATCAGGAATGATGAATCAGGAATGATGAATCAGGAATCAGGAATCAGGAATGATGATTCAGGAATGATGATTCAGGAATGATGAATGATGAATCAGGAATGATGAATGATGACTTAGGAATGATGAATCAGGAATCAGGAATGATGAATGATGAATCAGGAATCAGCAATGATGAATCAGGAATGATGAATGATGAATCAGGAATGATGAATGATGAATCAGGAATGATGAATCAGGAATCAGGAATGATGAATGATGAATCAGGAATCAGCAATGATGAATCAGGAATCAGGAATGATGAATCAGGAATGATGAATGATGAATCAGGATTGATGAATCAGGAATGATGAATCAGGAATCAGGAATGAGGAATGATCAATCAGGAATGAGGAATGATGAATCAGGAATGAGGAATGATGAATCAGGAATGAGGAATGATGAATCAGGAATGATGAATGATGAATCAGGAATCAGGAATGATGAATCAGGAATCAGGAATGATGAATCAGGAATGATGAATGATATATCAGGAATCAGGAATGATGAATCAGGAAAGAGGAATGACGAATCAGGAATCAGGAATGGTGAATCATGAATCAGGAATCAGGAATGATGAATCAGGAATAAGGAATGATGAATCAGGAATGATGAATGATGAATCAGGAATGATGAATGATGAATCAGGAATGATGAATGATGAATCAGGAATCAGCAATGATGAATCAGGAATAAGGAATGATGAATCAGGAATAAGGAATGATGAATCAGGAATGATGAATGATGAATCAGGAATGATGAATGATGAATTAGGAATGATGAATCAGGAATCAGGAATGATGAATGTTGAATCAGGAATCAGCAATGATGAATCAGGAATCAGGAATGATGAATCAGGAATGATGAATGATGAAATAGGATTGATGAATCAGGAATGATGAATCAGGAATCAGGAATCAGGAGTGATTAATCAGGAATCAGGAATGATGAATCAAGAATGAGGAATGATGAATCAGGAATGAGGAATGATGAATCAGGAATGAGGAATGATGAATCAGGAATGAGGAATGATGAATCAGGAATGATGAATGATGAATCAGGAATCAGGAATGATGAATCAGGAATCAGGAATGATGAATCAGGAATGATGAATGATATATCAGGAATCAGGAATGATGAATCAGGAAAGAGGAATGACGAATCAGGAATCAGGAATGGTGAATCATGAATCAGGAATCAGGATTGATGAATCAGGAATAAGGAATGATGAATCAGGAATGATGAATGATGAGTCAGGAATCAGGAATGATGAATCAGGAATGATGAATGATGAATCAGGAATGATGAATGATGAATCAGGAATCAGGAATGATGAATGATGAATCAGGAATCAGCAATGATGAATCAGGAATGATGAATGATGAATCAGGAATGATGAATGATGAATCAGGAATGATGAATGATGAATCAGGAATGATGAATCAGGAATCAGGAATGATGAATGTTGAATCAGGAATCAGCAATGATGAATCAGGAATCAGGAATGATGAATCAGGAATGATGAATGATGAAATAGGATTGATGAATCAGGAATGATGAATCAGGAATCAGGAATCAGGAGTGATTAATCAGGAATCAGGAATGATGAATCAAGAATCAGGAATGATGAATCAGGAATGAGGAATGATCAATCAGGAATGAGGAATGATCAATCAGGAATCAGGAATGATGAATCAGGAATGAGGAATGATCAATCAGGAATGATGAATGATGAATCAGGAATCAGGAATGATGAATCAGGAATCAGGAATGATGAATCAGGAATGATGAATGATGTATCAGGAATCAGGAATGATGAATCAGGAAAGAGGAATGACGAATCAGGAATCAGGAATGGTGAATCATGAATCAGGAATGATGAATCAGGAATCAGGAATAATGAAACAGGAATCAGGAATGATGAATCAGGAATGATGCATCAGGAATGATGAATCAGCAATCAGGAATGATGAATCAGGAATCAGGAATGATGAATCAGGAATCAGCAATGATCAATCAGGAATGATGAATGATGAATCAGGAATGATGAATCAGGAATCAGGAATGATGAATGATGAATCAGGAATCAGCAATGATGAATCAGGAATCAGGAATGATGAATCAGGAATGATGAATCAGGAATCAGGAATCAGGAATGATGAATCAGGAATGATGAATGATGAATCAGGAATGATGAATCAGGAATGATGAATCAGGAATCAGCAATGATGAATCAGGAATGATGAATGATGAATCAGGAATCAGCAATGATGAATCAGGAATGATGAATGATGAATCAGGAATGATGAATGATGAATCAGGAATGATGAATCAGGAATCAGGAATGATGAATGATGAATCAGGAATCAGCATTGATGAATCAGGAATCAGGAATGATGAATCAGGAATGATGAATGATGAATCAGGATTGATGAATCAGGAATGATGAATCAGGAATCAGGAATCAGGAGTGATTAATCAGGAATCAGGAATGATGAATCAAGAATCAGGAATGATGAATCAGGAATGAGGAATGATCAATCAGGAATGAGGAATGATGAATCAGGAATGAGGAATGATGAATCAGGAATGAGGAATGATGAATCAGGAATGATGAATGATGAATCAGGAATCAGGAATGATGAATCAGGAATCAGGAATGATGAATCAGGAATGATGAATGATATATCAGGAATCAGGAATGATGAATCAGGAAAGAGGAATGACGAATCAGGAATCAGGAATGATGAATGATGAATCAGGAATCAGCAATGATGAATCAGGAATCAGGAATGATGAATCAGGAATGATGAATGATGAATCAGGATTGATGAATCAGGAATGATGAATCAGGAAACAGGAATCAGGAGTGATTAATCAGGAATCAGGAATGATGAATCAAGAATCAGGAATGATGAATCAGGAATCAGGAATGATCAATCAGGAATGAGGAATGATAAATCAGGAATCAGGAATGATGAATCAGGAATGAGGAATGATGAATCAGAAATGATGAATGATGAATCAGGAATGATGAATGATGAATCAGGAATGATGAATGATGAATCAGGAATGATGAATGATGAATCAGGAATGATGAATGATGAATCAGGAATCAGCAATGATGAATCAGGAATGATGAATGATGAATCAGGAATGATGAATGATGAATCAGGAATGATGAATCAGGAATCAGGAATGATGAATGATGAATCAGGAATCAGCAATGATGAATCAGGAATGATGAATCAGGAATGATGAATGATGAAATAGGATTGATGAATCAGGAATGATGAATCAGGAATCAGGAATCAGGAGTGATTAATCAGGAATCAGGAATGATGAATCAAGAATCAGGAATGATGAATCAGGAATCAGGAATGATGAATCAGGAATGATGAATGATATATCAGGAATCAGGAATGATGAATCAGGAAAGAGGAATGACGAATCAGGAATCAGGAATGGTGAATCATGAATCAGGAATCAGGAATGATGAATCAGGAATAAGGAATGATGAATCAGGAATGATGAATGATGAGTCAGGAATCAGGAATGATGAATCAGGAATGATGAATGATGAATCAGGAATGATGAATGATGAATCAGGAATCAGGAATGATGAATGATGAATCAGGAATCAGCAATGGTGAATCAGGAATGATGAATGATGAATCAGGAATGATGAATGATGAATCAGGAATCAGCAATGATGAATGATGAATCAGGAATCAGCAATGATGAATCAGGAATCAGGAATGATGAATCAGGAATGATGAATGATGAATCAGGATTGATGAATCAGGAATCAGGAATCAAGAATGATGAATCAGGAATGATGAATGATGAATCAGCAATGATGAATCAGGAATGATGAATCAGCAATGATGAATGATGAATCAGGAATCAGCAATGATGAATCAGGAATCAGGAATGATGAATCAGGAATGATGAATCAGGAATCAGGAATCAGGAATGATGATTCAGGAATGATGATTCAGGAATGATGAATGATGAATCAGGAATGATGAATGATGACTTAGGAATGATGAATCAGGAATCAGGAATGATGAATTATGAATCAGGAATCAGCAATGATGAATCAGGAATCAGGAATGATGAATCAGGAATGATGAATCAGGAATGATGAATGATGAATCAGGAATGATGAATCAGGAATTAGGAATCAGGAGTGATTAATCAGGAATCAGGAATGATGAATCAAGAATCAGGAATGATGAATCAGGAATGAGGAATGATCAACCAGGAATCAGGAATGATGAATCAGGAATGAGGAATGATGAATCAGGAATGATGAATGATGAATCAGGAATCAGGAATCAGGAATGATGAATCAGGAATGATGAATGATGAATCGGGAATGATGAATCAGGAATCAGGAATCAGGAATGATGAATCAGGAATCAGGAATGATGAATCAGGAATGATGAATGATGAATCAGGAATCAGGAATGATGAATCAGGAATAAGGAATGATGAATCAGGAATGATGAATGATGAGTCAGGAATCAGTAATGATGAATCAGGAATGATGAATGATGAATCAGGAATCAGCAATGATGAATCAGGAATGATGAATGATGAATCAGGAATCAGCAATGATGAATCAGGAATGATGAATGATGAATCAGGAATGATGAATCAGGAATCAGCAATGATGAATGATGAATCAGGAATCAGGAATGATGAATCAGGAATCAGGAATGATGAATCAGGAATGATGAATGATGAATCAGGATTGATGAATCAGGAATGATGAATCAGGAATCAGGAATCAGGAATGAGGAATGATCAATCAGGAATGAGGAATGATGAATCAGGAATGAGGAATGATGAATCAGGAATGAGGAATGATGAATCAGGAATGATGAATGATGAATCAGGAATCAGGAATGATGAATCAGGAATCAGGAATGATGAATCAGGAATGATGAATGATATATCAGGAATCAGGAATGATGAATCAGGAAAGAGGAATGACGAATCAGGAATCAGGAATGGTGAATCATGAATCAGGAATCAGGAATGATGAATCAGGAATAAGGAATGATGAATCAGGAATGATGAATGATGAATCAGGAATGATGAATGATGAATCAGGAATGATGAATGATGAATCAGGAATCAGCAATGATGAATCAGGAATAAGGAATGATGAATCAGGAATAAGGAATGATGAATCAGGAATGATGAATGATGAATCAGGAATGATGAATGATGAATCAGGAATGATGAATCAGGAATCAGGAATGATGAATGTTGAATCAGGAATCAGCAATGATGAATCAGGAATCAGGAATGATGAATCAGGAATGATGAATGATGAAATAGGATTGATGAATCAGGAATGATGAATCAGGAATCAGGAATCAGGAGTGATTAATCAGGAATCAGGAATGATGAATCAAGAATCAGGAATGATCAATCAGGAATGAGGAATGATGAATCAGGAATGAGGAATGATGAATCAGGAATGAGGAATGATGAATCAGGAATGATGAATGATGAATCAGGAATCAGGAATGATGAATCAGGAATCAGGAATGATGAATCAGGAATGATGAATGATATATCAGGAATCAGGAATGATGAATCAGGAAAGAGGAATGACGAATCAGGAATCAGGAATGGTGAATCATGAATCAGGAATGATGAATCAGGAATCAGGAATCAGGAGTGATTAATCAGGAATCAGGAATGATGAATCAAGAATCAGGAATGATGAATCAGGAATGAGGAATGATCAATCAGGAATGAGGAATGATGAATCAGGAATGAGGAATGATGAATCAGGAATGAGGAATGATGAATCAGGAATGATGAATGATGAATCAGGAATCAGGAATGATGAATCAGGAATCAGGAATGATGAATCAGGAATGATGAATCAGGAATCAGGAATCAGGAATGATGATTCAGGAATGATGATTCAGGAATGATGAATGATGAATCAGGAATGATGAATGATGACTTAGGAATGATGAATCAGGAATCAGGAATGATGAATGATGAATCAGGAATCAGCAATGATGAATCAGGAATGATGAATGATGAATCAGGAATGATGAATGATGAATCAGGAATGATGAATCAGGAATCAGGAATGATGAATGATGAATCAGGAATCAGCAATGATGAATCAGGAATCAGGAATGATGAATCAGGAATGATGAATGATGAATCAGGATTGATGAATCAGGAATGATGAATCAGGAATCAGGAATCAGGAGTGATTAATCAGGAATCAGGAATGATGAATCAAGAATCAGGAATGATGAATCAGGAATGAGGAATGATCAATCAGGAATGAGGAATGATGAATCAGGAATGAGGAATGATGAATCAGGAATGAGGAATGATGAATCAGGAATGATGAATGATGAATCAGGAATCAGGAATGATGAATCAGGAATCAGGAATGATGAACCAGGAATGATGAATGATATATCAGGAATCAGGAATGATGAATCAGGAAAGAGGAATGACGAATCAGGAATCAGGAATGCTGAATCATGAATCAGGAATGATGAATCAGGAATCAGGAATAATGAAACAGGAATCAGGAATGATGAATCAGGAATGATGCATCAGGAATGATGAATCAGCAATCAGGAATGATGAATCAGGAATCAGGAATGATGAATCAGGAATCAGCAATGATCAATCAGGAATGATGAATGATGAATCAGGAATGATGAATCAGGAATCAGGAATGATGAATGATGAATCAGGAATCAGCAATGATGAATCAGGAATCAGGAATGATGAATCAGGAATGATGAATCAGGAATCAGGAATCAGGAATGATGAATCAGGAATGATGAATGATGAATCAGGAATGATGAATCAGGAATGATGAATCAGGAATCAGCAATGATGAATCAGGAATGATGAATGATGAATCAGGAATCAGCAATGATGAATCAGGAATGATGAATGATGAATCAGGAATGATGAATGATGAATCAGGAATGATGAATCAGGAATCAGGAATGATGAATGATGAATCAGGAATCAGCATTGATGAATCAGGAATCAGGAATGATGAATCAGGAATGATGAATGATGAATCAGGATTGATGAATCAGGAATGATGAATCAGGAATCAGGAATCAGGAGTGATTAATCAGGAATCAGGAATGATGAATCAAGAATCAGGAATGATGAATCAGGAATGAGGAATGATCAATCAGGAATGAGGAATGATGAATCAGGAATGAGGAATGATGAATCAGGAATGAGGAATGATGAATCAGGAATGATGAATGATGAATCAGGAATCAGGAATGATGAATCAGGAATCAGGAATGATGAATCAGGAATGATGAATGATATATCAGGAATCAGGAATGATGAATCAGGAAAGAGGAATGACGAATCAGGAATCAGGAATGCTGAATCATGAATCAGGAATCAGGAATGATGAATCAGGAATAAGGAGTGATGAATCAGGAATGATGAATGATGAATCAGGAATGATGAATGATGAATCAGGAATGATGAATGATGAATCAGGAATGATGAATGATGAATCAGGAATCAGCAATGATGAATCAGGAATGATGAATGATGAATCAGGAATGATGAATGATGAATCAGGAATGATGAATCAGGAATCAGGAATGATGAATGATGAATCAGGAATCAGCAATGATGAATCAGGAATGATGAATCAGGAATGATGAATGATGAAATAGGATTGATGAATCAGGAATGATGACTCAGGAATCAGGAATCAGGAGTGATTAATCAGGAATCAGGAATGATGAATCAAGAATCAGGAATGATGAATCAGGAATCAGGAATGATGAATCAGGAATGATGAATGATATATCAGGAATCAGGAATGATGAATCAGGAAAGAGGAATGACGAATCAGGAATCAGGAATGGTGAATCATGAATCAGGAATCAGGAATGATGAATCAGGAATAAGGAATGATGAATCAGGAATGATGAATGATGAGTCAGGAATCAGGAATGATGAATCAGGAATGATGAATGATGAATCAGGAATGATGAATGATGAATCAGGAATCAGGAATGATGAATGATGAATCAGGAATCAGCAATGGTGAATCAGGAATGATGAATGATGAATCAGGAATGATGAATGATGAATCAGGAATCAGCAATGATGAATGATGAATCAGGAATCAGCAATGATGAATCAGGAATCAGGAATGATGAATCAGGAATGATGAATGATGAATCAGGATTGATGAATCAGGAATCAGGAATCAAGAATGATGAATCAGGAATGATGAATGATGAATCAGCAATGATGAATCAGGAATGATGAATCAGCAATGATGAATGATGAATCAGGAATCAGCAATGATGAATCAGGAATCAGGAATGATGAATCAGGAATGATGAATCAGGAATCAGGAATCAGGAATGATGATTCAGGAATGATGATTCAGGAATGATGAATGATGAATCAGGAATGATGAATGATGACTTAGGAATGATGAATCAGGAATCAGGAATGATGAATTATGAATCAGGAATCAGCAATGATGAATCAGGAATCAGGAATGATGAATCAGGAATGATGAATCAGGAATGATGAATGATGAATCAGGAATGATGAATCAGGAATTAGGAATCAGGAGTGATTAATCAGGAATCAGGAATGATGAATCAAGAATCAGGAATGATGAATCAGGAATGAGGAATGATCAACCAGGAATCAGGAATGATTAATCAGGAATGAGGAATGATGAATCAGGAATGATGAATGATGAATCAGGAATCAGGAATCAGGAATGATGAATCAGGAATGATGAATGATGAATCGGGAATGATGAATCAGGAATCAGGAATCAGGAATGATGAATCAGGAATCAGGAATGATGAATCAGGAATGATGAATGATGAATCAGGAATCAGGAATGATGAATCAGGAATAAGGAATGATGAATCAGGAATGATGAATGATGAGTCAGGAATCAGTAATGATGAATCAGGAATGATGAATGATGAATCAGGAATCAGCAATGATGAATCAGGAATGATGAATGATGAATCAGGAATCAGCAATGATGAATCAGGAATGATGAATGATGAATCAGGAATGATGAATCAGGAATCAGCAATGATGAATGATGAATCAGGAATCAGCAATGATGAATCAGGAATCAGGAATGATGAATCAGGAATGATGAATGATGAATCAGGATTGATGAATCAGGAATGATGAATCAGGAATCAGGAATCAGGAATGAGGAATGATCAATCAGGAATGAGGAATGATGAATCAGGAATGAGGAATGATGAATCAGGAATGAGGAATGATGAATCAGGAATGATGAATGATGAATCAGGAATCAGGAATGATGAATCAGGAATCAGGAATGATGAATCAGGAATGATGAATGATATATCAGGAATCAGGAATGATGAATCAGGAAAGAGGAATGACGAATCAGGAATCAGGAATGGTGAATCATGAATCAGGAATCAGGAATGATGAATCAGGAATAAGGAATGATGAATCAGGAATGATGAATGATGAATCAGGAATGATGAATGATGAATCAGGAATGATGAATGATGAATCAGGAATCAGCAATGATGAATCAGGAATAAGGAATGATGAATCAGGAATAAGGAATGATGAATCAGGAATGATGAATGATGAATCAGGAATGATGAATGATGAATCAGGAATGATGAATCAGGAATCAGGAATGATGAATGTTGAATCAGGAATCAGCAATGATGAATCAGGAATCAGGAATGATGAATCAGGAATGATGAATGATGAAATAGGATTGATGAATCAGGAATGATGAATCAGGAATCAGGAATCAGGAGTGATTAATCAGGAATCAGGAATGATGAATCAAGAATCAGGAATGATCAATCAGGAATGAGGAATGATGAATCAGGAATGAGGAATGATGAATCAGGAATGAGGAATGATGAATCAGGAATGATGAATGATGAATCAGGAATCAGGAATGATGAATCAGGAATCAGGAATGATGAATCAGGAATGATGAATGATATATCAGGAATCAGGAATGATGAATCAGGAAAGAGGAATGACGAATCAGGAATCAGGAATGGTGAATCATGAATCAGGAATCAGGATTGATGAATCAGGAATAAGGAATGATGAATCAGGAATGATGAATGATGAGTCAGGAATCAGGAATGATGAATCAGGAATGATGAATGATGAATCAGGAATGATGAATGATGAATCAGGAATCAGGAATGATGAATGATGAATCAGGAATCAGCAATGATGAATCAGGAATGATGAATGATGAATCAGGAATGATGAATGATGAATCAGGAATGATGAATGATGAATCAGGAATGATGAATGATGAATCAGGAATGATGAATCAGGAATCAGGAATGATGAATGTTGAATCAGGAATCAGCAATGATGAATCAGGAATCAGGAATGATGAATCAGGAATGATGAATGATGAAATAGGATTGATGAATCAGGAATGATGAATCAGGAATCAGGAATCAGGAGTGATTAATCAGGAATCAGGAATGATGAATCAAGAATCAGGAATGATGAATCAGGAATGAGGAATGATCAATCAGGAATGAGGAATGATGAATCAGGAATGAGGAATGATGAATCAGGAATGAGGAATGATGAATCAGGAATGATGAATGATGAATCAGGAATCAGGAATGATGAATCAGGAATCAGGAATGATGAATCAGGAATGATGAATCAGGAATCAGGAATCAGGAATGATGATTCAGGAATGATGATTCAGGAATGATGAATGATGAATCAGGAATGATGAATGATGACTTAGGAATGATGAATCAGGAATCAGGAATGATGAATGATGAATCAGGAATCAGCAATGATGAATCAGGAATGATGAATGATGAATCAGGAATGATGAATGATGAATCAGGAATGATGAATCAGGAATCAGGAATGATGAATGATGAATCAGGAATCAGCAATGATGAATCAGGAATCAGGAATGATGAATCAGGAATGATGAATGATGAATCAGGATTGATGAATCAGGAATGATGAATCAGGAATCAGGAATCAGGAGTGATTAATCAGGAATCAGGAATGATGAATCAAGAATCAGGAATGATGAATCAGGAATGAGGAATGATCAATCAGGAATGAGGAATGATGAATCAGGAATGAGGAATGATGAATCAGGAATGAGGAATGATGAATCAGGAATGATGAATGATGAATCAGGAATCAGGAATGATGAATCAGGAATCAGGAATGATGAATCAGGAATGATGAATGATATATCAGGAATCAGGAATGATGAATCAGGAAAGAGGAATGACGAATCAGGAATCAGGAATGCTGAATCATGAATCAGGAATCAGGAATGATGAATCAGGAATAAGGAGTGATGAATCAGGAATGATGAATGATGAATCAGGAATGATGAATGATGAATCAGGAATGATGAATGATGAATCAGGAATGATGAATGATGAATCAGGAATGATGAATGATGAATCAGGAATCAGCAATGATGAATCAGGAATGATGAATGATGAATCAGGAATGATGAATGATGAATCAGGAATGATGAATCAGGAATCAGGAATGATGAATGATGAATCAGGAATCAGCAATGATGAATCAGGAATGATGAATCAGGAATGATGAATGATGAAATAGGATTGATGAATCAGGAATGATGAATCAGGAATCAGGAATCAGGAGTGATTAATCAGGAATCAGGAATGATGAATAAAGAATCAGGAATGATGAATCAGGAATGAGGAATGATCAATCAGGAATGAGGAATGATGAATCAGGAATGAGGAATGATGAATCAGGAATGAGGAATGATGAATCAGGAATGATGAATGATGAATCAGGAATCAGGAATGATGAATCAGGAATCAGGAATGATGAATCAGGAATGATGAATGATATATCAGGAATCAGGAATGATGAATCAGGAAAGAGGAATGACGAATCAGGAATCAGGAATGGTGAATCATGAATCAGGAATCAGGAATGATGAATCAGGAATAAGGAATGATGAATCAGGAATGATGAATGATGAGTCAGGAATCAGGAATGATGAATCAGGAATGATGAATGATGAATCAGGAATGATGAATGATGAATCAGGAATCAGGAATGATGAATGATGAATCAGGAATCAGCAATGGTGAATCAGGAATGATGAATGATGAATCAGGAATGATGAATGATGAATCAGGAATCAGCAATGATGAATGATGAATCAGGAATCAGCAATGATGAATCAGGAATCAGGAATGATGAATCAGGAATGATGAATGATGAATCAGGATTGATGAATCAGGAATCAGGAATCAAGAATGATGAATCAGGAATGATGAATGATGAATCAGGAATGATGAATCAAGAATGATGAATCAGCAATGATGAATGATGAATCAGGAATCAGCAATGATGAATCAGGAATCAGGAATGATGAATCAGGAATGATGAATCAGGAATCAGGAATCAGGAATGATGATTCAGGAATGATGATTCAGGAATGATGAATGATGAATCAGGAATGATGAATGATGACTTAGGAATGATGAATCAGGAATCAGGAATGATGAATTATGAATCAGGAATCAGCAATGATGAATCAGGAATCAGGAATGATGAATCAGGAATGATGAATCAGGAATGATGAATGATGAATCAGGAATGATGAATCAGGAATTAGGAATCAGGAGTGATTAATCAGGAATCAGGAATGATGAATCAAGAATCAGGAATGATGAATCAGGAATGAGGAATGATCAACCAGGAATCAGGAATGATTAATCAGGAATGAGGAATGATGAATCAGGAATGATGAATGATGAATCAGGAATCAGGAATCAGGAATGATGAATCAGGAATGATGAATGATGAATGATGAATCGGGAATGATGAATCAGGAATCAGGAATCAGGAATGATGAATCAGGAATCAGGAATGATGAATCAGGAATGATGAATGATGAATCAGGAATCAGGAATGATGAATCAGGAATAAGGAATGATGAATCAGGAATGATGAATGATGAGTCAGGAATCAGTAATGATGAATCAGGAATGATGAATGATGAATCAGGAATCAGCAATGATGAATCAGGAATGATGAATGATGAATCAGGAATCAGCAATGATGAATCAGGAATGATGAATAATGAATCAGGAATGATGAATCAGGAATCAGCAATGATGAATGATGAATCAGGAATCAGCAATGATGAATCAGGAATCAGGAATGATGAATCAGGAATGATGAATGATGAATCAGGATTGATGAATCAGGAATGATGAATCAGGAATCAGGAATCAGGAGTGATTAATCAGGAATCAGGAATGATGAATCAAGAATCAGGAATGATGAATCAGGAATGAGGAATGATCAATCAGGAATGAGGAATGATGAATCAGGAATGAGGAATGATGAATCAGGAATGAGGAATGATGAATCAGGAATGATGAATGATGAATCAGGAATCAGGAATGATGAATCAGGAATCAGGAATGATGAATCAGGAATGATGAATGATATATCAGGAATCAGGAATGATGAATCAGGAAAGAGGAATGACGAATCAGGAATCAGGAATGGTGAATCATGAATCAGGAATCAGGAATGATGAATCAGGAATAAGGAATGATGAATCAGGAATGATGAATGATGAATCAGGAATGATGAATGATGAATCAGGAATGATGAATGATGAATCAGGAATCAGCAATGATGAATCAGGAATAAGGAATGATGAATCAGGAATAAGGAATGATGAATCAGGAATGATGAATGATGAACCAGGAATGATGAATGATGAATCAGGAATGATGAATCAGGAATCAGGAATGATGAATGTTGAATCAGGAATCAGCAATGATGAATCAGGAATCAGGAATGATGAAGCAGGAATGATGAATGATGAAATAGGATTGATGAATCAGGAATGATGAATCAGGAATCAGGAATCAGGAGTGATTAATCAGGAATCAGGAATGATGAATCAAGAATCAGGAATGATGAATCAGGAATGAGGAATGATCAATCAGGAATGAGGAATGATGAATCAGGAATGAGGAATGATGAATCAGGAATGAGGAATGATGAATCAGGAATGATGAATGATGAATCAGGAATCAGGAATGATGAATCAGGAATCAGGAATGATGAATCAGGAATGATGAATGATATATCAGGAATCAGGAATGATGAATCAGGAAAGAGGAATGACGAATCAGGAATCAGGAATGGTGAATCATGAATCAGGAAACAGGATTGATGAATCAGGAATAAGGAATGATGAATCAGGAATGATGAATGATGAGTCAGGAATCAGGAATGATGAATCAGGAATGATGAATGATGAATCAGGAATGATGAATGATGAATCAGGAATCAGGAATGATGAATGATGAATCAGGAATCAGCAATGATGAATCAGGAATGATGAATGATGAATCAGGAATGATGAATGATGAATCAGGAATGATGAATGATGAATCAGGAATGATGAATGATGAATCAGGAATGATGAATCAGGAATCAGGAATGATGAATGTTGAATCAGGAATCAGCAATGATGAATCAGGAATCAGGAATGATGAATCAGGAATGATGAATGATGAAATAGGATTGATGAATCAGGAATGATGAATCAGGAATCAGGAATCAGGAGTGATTAATCAGGAATCAGGAATGATGAATCAAGAATCAGGAATGATGAATCAGGAATGAGGAATGATCAATCAGGAATGAGGAATGATGAATCAGGAATGAGGAATGATGAATCAGGAATGAGGAATGATGAATCAGGAATGATGAATGATGAATCAGGAATCAGGAATGATGAATCAGGAATCAGGAATGATGAATCAGGAATGATGAATCAGGAATCAGGAATCAGGAATGATGATTCAGGAATGATGATTCAGGAATGATGAATGATGAATCAGGAATGATGAATGATGACTTAGGAATGATGAATCAGGAATCAGGAATGATGAATTATGAATCAGGAATCAGCAATGATGAATCAGGAATCAGGAATGATGAATCAGGAATGATGAATCAGGAATGATGAATGATGAATCAGGAATGATGAATCAGGAATTAGGAATCAGGAGTGATTAATCAGGAATCAGGAATGATGAATCAAGAATCAGGAATGATGAATCAGGAATGAGGAATGATCAACCAGGAATCAGGAATGATTAATCAGGAATGAGGAATGATGAATCAGGAATGATGAATGATGAATCAGGAATCAGGAATCAGGAATGATGAATCAGGAATGATGAATGATGAATCGGGAATGATGAATCAGGAATCAGGAATCAGGAATGATGAATCAGGAATCAGGAATGATGAATCAGGAATGATGAATGATGAATCAGGAATCAGGAATGATGAATCAGGAATAAGGAATGATGAATCAGGAATGATGAATGATGAGTCAGGAATCAGTAATGATGAATCAGGAATGATGAATGATGAATCAGGAATCAGCAATGATGAATCAGGAATGATGAATGATGAATCAGGAATCAGCAATGATGAATCAGGAATGATGAATGATGAATCAGGAATGATGAATCAGGAATCAGCAATGATGAATGATGAATCAGGAATCAGCAATGATGAATCAGGAATCAGGAATGATGAATCAGGAATGATGAATGATGAATCAGGATTGATGAATCAGGAATGATGAATCAGGAATCAGGAATCAGGAGTGATTAATCAGGAATCAGGAATGATGAATCAAGAATCAGGAATGATGAATCAGGAATGAGGAATGATCAATCAGGAATGAGGAATGATGAATCAGGAATGAGGAATGATGAATCAGGAATGAGGAATGATGAATCAGGAATGATGAATGATGAATCAGGAATCAGGAATGATGAATCAGGAATCAGGAATGATGAATCAGGAATGATGAATGATATATCAGGAATCAGGAATGATGAATCAGGAAAGAGGAATGACGAATCAGGAATCAGGAATGGTGAATCATGAATCAGGAATCAGGAATGATGAATCAGGAATAAGGAATGATGAATCAGGAATGATGAATGATGAATCAGGAATGATGAATGATGAATCAGGAATGATGAATGATGAATCAGGAATCAGCAATGATGAATCAGGAATAAGGAATGATGAATCAGGAATAAGGAATGATGAATCAGGAGTGATTAATCAGGAATCAGGAATGATGAATCAAGAATCAGGAATGATGAATCAGGAATGAGGAATGATCAATCAGGAATGAGGAATGATGAATCAGGAATGAGGAATGATGAATCAGGAATGAGGAATGATGAATCAGGAATGATGAATGATGAATCAGGAATCAGGAATGATGAATCAGGAATCAGGAATGATGAATCAGGAATGATGAATGATATATCAGGAATCAGGAATGATGAATCAGGAAAGAGGAATGACGAATCAGGAATCAGGAATGGTGAATCATGAATCAGGAATCAGGATTGATGAATCAGGAATAAGGAATGATGAATCAGGAATGATGAATGATGAGTCAGGAATCAGGAATGATGAATCAGGAATGATGAATGATGAATCAGGAATGATGAATGATGAATCAGGAATCAGGAATGATGAATGATGAATCAGGAATCAGCAATGATGAATCAGGAATGATGAATGATGAATCAGGAATGATGAATGATGAATCAGGAATGATGAATCAGGAATCAGGAATGATGAATGATGAATCAGGAATCAGCAATGATGAATGATGAATCAGGAATGATGAATCAGGAATGATGAATGATGAATCAGGATTGATGAATCAGGAATGATGAATCAGGAAACAGGAATCAGGAGTGATTAATCAGGAATCAGGAATGATGAATCAAGAATCAGGAATGATGAATCAGGAATCAGGAATGATCAATCAGGAATGAGGAATGATAAATCAGGAATCAGGAATGATGAATCAGAATGAGGAATGATGAATCAGGAATGATGAATGATGAATCAGGAATCAGGAATGATGAATCAGGAATCAGGAATGATGAATCAGGAATGATGAATGATGTATCAGGAATCAGGAATGATGAATCAGGAAAGAGGAATGACGAATCAGGAATCAGGAATGGTGAATCATGAATCAGGAATGATGAATCAGGAATCAGGAATAATGAAACAGGAATCAGGAATGATGAATCAGGAATGATGCATCAGGAATGATGCATCAGGAATGATGCATCAGGAATGATGAATCAGCAATCAGGAATGATGAATCAGGAATCAGGAATGATGAATCAGGAATCAGCAATGATCAATCAGGAATGATGAATGATGAATCAGGAATGATGAATCAGGAATCAGGAATGATGAATGATGAATCAGGAATCAGCAATGATGAATCAGGAATGATGAATCAGGAATGATGAATCAGGAATCAGGAATCAGGAATCAGGAGTGATTAATCAGGAATCAGGGAATGATGAATCAGGAATCAGGAATGATGAATCAGGAATGAGGAATGATCAATCAGGAATGAGGAATGATCAATCAGGAATCAGGATTGATGAATCAGGAATGATGAATCAGGAATGATGAATCAGGAATCAGGAATGATGAATCAGGAATCAGGAATGATGATTCAGGAATTATCAATGATGAATCAGGAATGATGAATGATGAATCAGGAATCAGCAATGATGAATCAGGAATCAGGAATGATGAATCAGGAATGATGAATCAGGAATCAGGAATCAGGAATGATGATTCAGGAATGATGAATGATGAATCAGGAATGATGAATGATGAATCAGGAATGATGAATCAGGAATCAGGAATGATGAATTTTGAATCAGGAATCAGCAATGATGAATCAGGAATCAGGAATGATGAATCAGGAATGATGAATCAGGAATGATGAATGATGAATCAGGAATGATGAATGATGAATCAGGAATGATGAATCAGGAATTAGGAATCAGGAGTGATTAATCAGGAATCAGGAATGATGAATCAAGAATCAGGAATGATTCAATCAGGAATGAGGAATGATCAATCAGGAATGAGGAATGATCAATCAGGAATCAGGAATGATGAATCAGGAATGAGGAATGATGAATCAGGAATGATGAATGATGAATCAGGAATCAGGAATCAGGAATGATGAATCAGGAATGATGAATGATGAATCGGGAATGATGAATCAGGAATCAGGAATCAGGAATGATGAATCAGGAATCAGGAATGATGAATCAGGAATGATGAATGATGAATCAGGAATCAGGAATGAATAATGAGGAATAAGGAATGATGAATCAGGAATGATGAATGATGAGTCAGGAATCAGGAATGATGAATCAGGAATGATGAATGATGAATCAGGAATGATGAATGATGAATCAGGAATCAGCAATGATGAATCAGGAATAAGGAATGATGAATCAGGAATGATGAATGATGAATCAGGAATCAGCAATGATGAATGATGAATCAGGAATCAGCAATGATGAATCAGGAATCAGGAATGATGAATCAGGAATGATGAATGATGAATCAGGATTGATGAATCAGGAATCAGGAATCAAGAATGATGAATCAGGAATGATGAATGATGAATCAGCAATGATGAATCAGGAATGATGAATCAGCAATGATGAATGATGAATCAGGAATCAGCAATGATGAATCAGGAATCAGGAATGATGAATCAGGATGATGAATCAGGAATCAGGAATCAGGAATGATGATTCAGGAATGATGATTCAGGAATGATGAATGATGAATCAGGAATGATGAATGATGACTTAGGAATGATGAATCAGGAATCAGGAATGATGAATTATGAATCAGGAATCAGCAATGATGAATCAGGAATCAGGAATGATGAATCAGGAATAATGAATCAGGAATGATGAATGATGAATCAGAATGATGAATCAGGAATTAGGAATCAGGAGTGATTAATCAGGAATCAGGAATGATGAATCAAGAATCAGGAATGATGAATCAGGAATGAGGAATGATCAACCAGAATCAGGAATGATTAATCAGGAATGAGGAATGATGAATCAGGAATGATGAATGATGAATCAGGAATCAGGAATCAGGAATGATGAATCAGGAATGATGAATGATGAATCGGGAATGATGAATCAGGAATCAGGAATCAGGAATGATGAATCAGGAATCAGGAATGATGAATCAGGAATGATGAATGATGAATCAGGAATCAGGAATGATGAATCAGGAATAAGAAATGATGAATCAGGAATGATGAATGATGAGTCAGGAATCAGTAATGATGAATCAGGAATGATGAATGATGAATCAGGAATCAGCAATGATGAATCAGGAATGATGAATGATGAATCAGGAATCAGCAATGATGAATCAGGAATGATGAATGATGAATCAGGAATGATGAATCAGGAATCAGCAATGATGAATGATGAATCAGGAATCAGCAATGATGAATCAGGAATCAGGAATGATGAATCAGGAATGATGAATGATGAATCAGGATTGATGAATCAGGAATGATGAATCAGGAATCAGGAATCAGGAATGAGGAATGATCAATCAGGAATGAGGAATGATGAATCAGGAATGAGGAATGATGAATCAGGAATGAGGAATGATGAATCAGGAATGATGAATGATGAATCAGGAATCAGGAATGATGAATCAGGAATCAGGAATGATGAATCAGGAATGATGAATGATATATCAGGAATCAGGAATGATGAATCAGGAAAGAGGAATGACGAATCAGGAATCAGGAATGGTGAATGATGAATCAGGAATCAGGAATGATGAATCAGGAATAAGGAATGATGAATCAGGAATGAGATGAATGATGAATCAGGAATGATGAATGATGAATCAGGAATGATGAATGATGAATCAGGAATCAGCAATGATGAATCAGGAATAAGGAATGATGAATCAGGAATAAGGAATGATGAATCAGGAATGATGAATGATGAATCAGGAATGATGAATGATGAATCAGGAATGATGAATCAGGAATCAGGAATGATGAATGTTGAATCAGGAATCAGCAATGATGAATCAGGAATCAGGAATGATGAATCAGGAATGATGAATGATGAAATAGGATTGATGAATCAGGAATGATGAATCAGGAATCAGGAATCAGGAGTGATTAATCAGGAATCAGGAATGATGAATCAAGAATCAGGAATGATCAATCAGGAATGAGGAATGATGAATCAGGAATGAGGAATGATGAATCAGGAATGAGGAATGATGAATCAGGAATGATGAATGATGAATCAGGAATCAGGAATGATGAATCAGGAATCAGGAATGATGAATCAGGAATGATGAATGATATATCAGGAATCAGGAATGATGAATCAGGAAAGAGGAATGACGAATCAGGAATCAGGAATGGTGAATCATGAATCAGGAATCAGCAATGATGAATCAGGAATGATGAATGATGAATCAGGAATGATGAATGATGAATCAGGAATGATGAATGATGAATCAGGAATGATGAATGATGAATCAGGAATGATGAATCAGGAATCAGGAATGATGAATGTTGAATCAGGAATCAGCAATGATGAATCAGGAATCAGGAATGATGAATCAGGAATGATGAATGATGAAATAGGATTGATGAATCAGGAATGATGAATCAGGAATCAGCAATGATGAATCAGGAATCAGGAATGATGAATCAGGAATGATGAATCAGGAATCAGGAATGATGAATCAGGAATCAGGAATGATGATTCAGGAATTATCAATGATGAATCAGGAATGATGAATGATGAATCAGGAATCAGCAATGATGAATCAGGAATCAGGAATGATGAATCAGGAATGATGAATCAGGAATCAGGAATCAGGAATGATGATTCAGGAATGATGAATGATGAATCAGGAATGATGAATGATGAATCAGGAATGATGAATCAGGAATCAGGAATGATGAATTTTGAATCAGGAATCAGCAATGATGAATCAGGAATCAGGAATGATGAATCAGGAATGATGAATCAGGAATGATGAATGATGAATCAGGAATGATGAATGATGAATCAGGAATGATGAATCAGGAATTAGGAATCAGGAGTGATTAATCAGGAATCAGGAATGATGAATCAAGAATCAGGAATGATCAATCAGGAATGAGGAATGATCAATCAGGAATGAGGAATGATCAATCAGGAATCAGGAATGATGAATCAGGAATGAGGAATGATGAATCAGGAATGATGAATGATGAATCAGGAATCAGGAATCAGGAATGATGAATCAGGAATGATGAATGATGAATCGGGAATGATGAATCAGGAATCAGGAATCAGGAATGATGAATCAGGAATCAGGAATGATGAATCAGGAATGATGAATGATGAATCAGGAATCAGGAATGAATAATGAGGAATAAGGAATGATGAATCAGGAATGATGAATGATGAGTCAGGAATCAGGAATGATGAATCAGGAATGATGAATGATGAATCAGGAATGATGAATGATGAATCAGGAATCAGCAATGATGAATCAGGAATAAGGAATGATGAATCAGGAATGATGAATGATGAATCAGGAATCAGCAATGATGAATGATGAATCAGGAATCAGCAATGATGAATCAGGAATCAGGAATGATGAATCAGGAATGATGAATGATGAATCAGGATTGATGAATCAGGAATCAGGAATCAAGAATGATGAATCAGGAATGATGAATGATGAATCAGCAATGATGAATCAGGAATGATGAATCAGCAATGATGAATGATGAATCAGGAATCAGCAATGATGAATCAGGAATCAGGAATGATGAATCAGGAATGATGAATCAGGAATCAGGAATCAGGAATGATGATTCAGGAATGATGATTCAGGAATGATGAATGATGAATCAGGAATGATGAATGATGACTTAGGAATGATGAATCAGGAATCAGGAATGATGAATTATGAATCAGAATCAGCAATGATGAATCAGGAATCAGGAATGATGAATCAGGAATAATGAATCAGGAATGATGAATGATGAATCAGGAATGATGAATCAGGAATTAGGAATCAGGAGTGATTAATCAGGAATCAGGAATGATGAATCAAGAATCAGGAATGATGAATCAGGAATGAGGAATGATCAACCAGGAATCAGGAATGATTAATCAGGAATGAGGAATGATGAATCAGGAATGATGAATGATGAATCAGGAATCAGGAATCAGGAATGATGAATCAGGAATGATGAATGATGAATCGGGAATGATGAATCAGGAATCAGGAATCAGGAATGATGAATCAGGAATCAGGAATGATGAATCAGGAATGATGAATGATGAATCAGGAATCAGGAATGATGAATCAGGAATAAGAAATGATGAATCAGGAATGATGAATGATGAGTCAGGAATCAGTAATGATGAATCAGGAATGATGAATGATGAATCAGGAATCAGCAATGATGAATCAGGAATGATGAATGATGAATCAGGAATCAGCAATGATGAATCAGGAATGATGAATGATGAATCAGGAATGATGAATCAGGAATCAGCAATGATGAATGATGAATCAGGAATCAGCAATGATGAATCAGGAATCAGGAATGATGAATCAGGAATGATGAATGATGAATCAGGATTGATGAATCAGGAATGATGAATCAGGAATCAGGAATCAGGAATGAGGAATGATCAATCAGGAATGAGGAATGATGAATCAGGAATGAGGAATGATGAATCAGGAATGAGGAATGATGAATCAGGAATGATGAATGATGAATCAGGAATCAGGAATGATGAATCAGGAATCAGGAATGATGAATCAGGAATGATGAATGATATATCAGGAATCAGGAATGATGAATCAGGAAAGAGGAATGACGAATCAGGAATCAGGAATGGTGAATGATGAATCAGGAATCAGGAATGATGAATCAGGAATAAGAATGATGAATCAGGAATGATGAATGATGAATCAGGAATGATGAATGATGAATCAGGAATGATGAATGATGAATCAGGAATCAGCAATGATGAATCAGGAATAAGGAATGATGAATCAGGAATAAGGAATGATGAATCAGGAATGATGAATGATGAATCAGGAATGATGAATGATGAATCAGGAATGATGAATCAGGAATCAGGAATGATGAATGTTGAATCAGGAATCAGCAATGATGAATCAGGAATCAGGAATGATGAATCAGGAATGATGAATGATGAAATAGGATTGATGAATCAGGAATGATGAATCAGGAATCAGGAATCAGGAGTGATTAATCAGGAATCAGGAATGATGAATCAAGAATCAGGAATGATCAATCAGGAATGAGGAATGATGAATCAGGAATGAGGAATGATGAATCAGGAATGAGGAATGATGAATCAGGAATGATGAATGATGAATCAGGAATCAGGAATGATGAATCAGGAATCAGGAATGATGAATCAGGAATGATGAATGATATATCAGGAATCAGGAATGATGAATCAGGAAAGAGGAATGACGAATCAGGAATCAGGAATGGTGAATCATGAATCAGGAATCAGCAATGATGAATCAGGAATGATGAATGATGAATCAGGAATGATGAATGATGAATCAGGAATGATGAATGATGAATCAGGAATGATGAATGATGAATCAGGAATGATGAATCAGGAATCAGGAATGATGAATGTTGAATCAGGAATCAGCAATGATGAATCAGGAATCAGGAATGATGAATCAGGAATGATGAATGATGAAATAGGATTGATGAATCAGGAATGATGAATCAGGAATCAGGAATCAGGAGTGATTAATCAGGAATCAGGAATGATGAATCAAGAATCAGGAATGATGAATCAGGAATGAGGAATGATCAATCAGGAATGAGGAATGATGAATCAGGAATGAGGAATGATGAATCAGGAATGAGGAATGATGAATCAGGAATGATGAATGATGAATCAGGAATCAGCAATGATGAATGATGAATCAGGAATCAGCAATGATGAATCAGGAATCAGGAATGATGAATCAGGAATGATGAATGATGAATCAGGATTGATGAATCAGGAATCAGGAATCAAGAATGATGAATCAGGAATGATGAATGATGAATCAGCAATGATGAATCAGGAATGATGAATCAGCAATGATGAATGATGAATCAGGAATCAGCAATGATGAATCAGGAATCAGGAATGATGAATCAGGAATGATGAATCAGGAATCAGGAATCAGGAATGATGATTCAGGAATGATGATTCAGGAATGATGAATGATGAATCAGGAATGATGAATGATGACTTAGGAATGATGAATCAGGAATCAGGAATGATGAATTATGAATCAGGAATCAGCAATGATGAATCAGGAATCAGGAATGATGAATCAGGAATAATGAATCAGGAATGATGAATGATGAATCAGGAATGATGAATCAGGAATTAGGAATCAGGAGTGATTAATCAGGAATCAGGAATGATGAATCAAGAATCAGGAATGATGAATCAGGAATGAGGAATGATCAACCAGGAATCAGGAATGATTAATCAGGAATGAGGAATGATGAATCAGGAATGATGAATGATGAATCAGGAATCAGGAATCAGGAATGATGAATTCAGGAATGATGAATGATGAATCGGGAATGATGAATCAGGAATCAGGAATCAGGAATGATGAATCAGGAATCAGGAATGATGAATCAGGAATGATGAATGATGAATTCAGGAATCAGGAATGATGAATCAGGAATAAGAAATGATGAATCAGGAATGATGAATGATGAGTCAGGAATCAGTAATGATGAATCAGGAATGATGAATGATGAATCAGGAATCAGCAATGATGAATCAGGAATGATGAATGATGAATCAGGAATCAGCAATGATGAATCAGGAATGATGAATGATGAATCAGGAATGATGAATCAGGAATCAGCAATGATGAATGATGAATCAGGAATCAGCAATGATGAATCAGGAATCAGGAATGATGAATCAGGAATGATGAATGATGAATCAGGATTGATGAATCAGGAATGATGAATCAGGAATCAGGAATCAGGAATGAGGAATGATCAATCAGGAATGAGGAATGATGAATCAGGAATGAGGAATGATGAATCAGGAATGAGGAATGATGAATCAGGAATGATGAATGATGATTAGGAATCAGGAGTGATTAATCAGGAATCAGGAATGATGAATCAAGAATCAGGAATGATGAATCAGGAATGAGGAATGATCAACCAGGAATCAGGAATGATTAATCAGGAATGAGGAATGATGAATCAGGAATGATGAATGATGAATCAGGAATCAGGAATCAGGAATGATGAATCAGGAATGATGAATGATGAATCGGGAATGATGAATCAGGAATCAGGAATCAGGAATGATGAATCAGGAATCAGGAATGATGAATCAGGAATGATGAATGATGAATCAGGAATCAGGAATGATGAATCAGGAATAAGAAATGATGAATCAGGAATGATGAATGATGAGTCAGGAATCAGTAATGATGAATCAGGAATGATGAATGATGAATCAGGAATCAGCAATGATGAATCAGGAATGATGAATGATGAATCAGGAATCAGCAATGATGAATCAGGAATGATGAATGATGAATCAGGAATGATGAATCAGGAATCAGCAATGATGAATGATGAATCAGGAATCAGCAATGATGAATCAGGAATCAGGAATGATGAATCAGGAATGATGAATGATGAATCAGGATTGATGAATCAGGAATGATGAATCAGGAATCAGGAATCAGGAATGAGGAATGATCAATCAGGAATGAGGAATGATGAATCAGGAATGAGGAATGATGAATCAGGAATGAGGAATGATGAATCAGGAATGATGAATGATGAATCAGGAATCAGGAATGATGAATCAGGAATCAGGAATGATGAATCAGGAATGATGAATGATATATCAGGAATCAGGAATGATGAATCAGGAAAGAGGAATGACGAATCAGGAATCAGGAATGGTGAATGATGAATCAGGAATCAGGAATGATGAATCAGGAATAAGGAATGATGAATCAGGAATGATGAATGATGAATCAGGAATGATGAATGATGAATCAGGAATGATGAATGATGAATCAGGAATCAGCAATGATGAATCAGGAATAAGGAATGATGAATCAGAATAAGGAATGATGAATCAGGAATGATGAATGATGAATCAGGAATGATAGAATGATGAATCAGGAATGATGAATCAGGAATCAGGAATGATGAATGTTGAATCAGGAATCAGCAATGATGAATCAGGAATCAGGAATGATGAATCAGGAATGATGAATGATGAAATAGGATTGATGAATCAGGAATGATGAATCAGGAATCAGGAATCAGGAGTGATTAATCAGGAATCAGGAATGATGAATCAAGAATCAGGAATGATCAATCAGGAATGAGGAATGATGAATCAGGAATGAGGAATGATGAATCAGGAATGAGGAATGATGAATCAGGAATGATGAATGATGAATCAGGAATCAGGAATGATGAATCAGGAATCAGGAATGATGAATCAGGAATGATGAATGATATATCAGGAATCAGGAATGATGAATCAGGAAAGAGGAATGACGAATCAGGAATCAGGAATGGTGAATCATGAATCAGGAATCAGCAATGATGAATCAGGAATGATGAATGATGAATCAGGAATGATGAATGATGAATCAGGAATGATGAATGATGAATCAGGAATGATGAATGATGAATCAGGAATGATGAATCAGGAATCAGGAATGATGAATGTTGAATCAGGAATCAGCAATGATGAATCAGGAATCAGGAATGATGAATCAGGAATGATGAATGATGAAATAGGATTGATGAATCAGGAATGATGAATCAGGAATCAGGAATCAGGAGTGATTAATCAGGAATCAGGAATGATGAATCAAGAATCAGGAATGATGAATCAGGAATGAGGAATGATCAATCAGGAATGAGGAATGATGAATCAGGAATGAGGAATGATGAATCAGGAATGAGGAATGATGAATCAGGAATGATGAATGATGAATCAGGAATCAGCAATGATGAATGATGAATCAGGAATCAGCAATGATGAATCAGGAATCAGGAATGATGAATCAGGAATGATGAATGATGAATCAGGATTGATGAATCAGGAATCAGGAATCAAGAATGATGAATCAGGAATGATGAATGATGAATCAGCAATGATGAATCAGGAATGATGAATCAGCAATGATGAATGATGAATCAGGAATCAGCAATGATGAATCAGGAATCAGGAATGATGAATCAGGAATGATGAATCAGGAATCAGGAATCAGGAATGATGATTCAGGAATGATGATTCAGAATGATGAATGATGAATCAGGAATGATGAATGATGAATCAGGAATCAGCAATGATGAATCAGGAATCAGGAATGATGAATCAGGAATAATGAATCAGGAATGATGAATGATGAATCAGGAATGATGAATCAGGAATTAGGAATCAGGAGTGATTAATCAGGAATCAGGAATGATGAATCAAGAATCAGAATGATGAATCAGGAATGAGGAATGATCAACCAGGAATCAGGAATGATTAATCAGGAATGAGGAATGATGAATCAGGAATGATGAATGATGAATCAGGAATCAGGAATCAGGAATGATGAATCAGGAATGATGAATGATGAATCGGGAATGATGAATCAGGAATCAGGAATCAGGAATGATGAATCAGAATCAGGAATGATGAATCAGGAATGATGAATGATGAATCAGGAATCAGGAATGATGAATCAGGAATAAGAAATGATGAATCAGGAATGATGAATGATGAGTCAGGAATCAGTAATGATGAATCAGGAATGATGAATGATGAATCAGGAATCAGCAATGATGAATCAGAATGATGAATGATGAATCAGGAATCAGCAATGATGAATCAGGAATGATGAATGATGAATCAGGAATGATGAATCAGGAATCAGCAATGATGAATGATGAATCAGGAATCAGCAATGATGAATCAGGAATCAGGAATGATGAATCAGGAATGATGAATGATGAATCAGGATTGATGAATCAGGAATGATGATCAGGAATCAGGAATCAGGAATGAGAATGATCAATCAGGAATGAGGAATGATGAATCAGGAATGAGGAATGATGAATCAGGAATGAGGAATGATGAATCAGGAAGATGAATGATGAATCAGGAATCAGGAATGATGAATCAGGAATCAGGATGATGAATCAGGAATGATGAATGATATATCAGGAATCAGGAATGATGAATCAGGAAAGAGGAATGACGAATCAGGAATCAGGAATGGTGAATGATGAATCAGGAATCAGGAATGATGAATCAGGAATAAGGAATGATGAATCAGGAATGATGAATGATGAATCAGGAATGATGAATGATGAATCAGGAATGATGAATGATGAATCAGGAATCAGCAATGATGAATCAGGAATAAGGAATGATGAATCAGGAATAAGAATGATGAATCAGGAATGATGAATGATGAATCAGGAATGATGAATGATGAATCAGGAATGATGAATCAGGAATCAGGAATGATGAATGTTGAATCAGGAATCAGCAATGATGAATCAGGAATCAGGAATGATGAATCAGGAATGATGAATGATGAAATAGGATTGATGAATCAGGAATGATGAATCAGGAATCAGGAATCAGGAGTGATTAATCAGGAATCAGGAATGATGAATCAGAATCAGGAATGATCAATCAGGAATGAGGAATGATGAATCAGGAATGAGGAATGATGAATCAGGAATGAGGAATGATGAATCAGGAATGATGAATGATGAATCAGGAATCAGGAATGATGAATCAGGAATAGGAATGATGAATCAGGAATGATGAATGATATATCAGGAATCAGGAATGATGAATCAGGAAAGAGGAATGACGAATCAGGAATCAGGAATGGTGAATCATGAATCAGGAAATCAGCAATGATGAATCAGGAATGATGAATGATGAATCAGGAATGATGAATGATGAATCAGGAATGATGAATGATGA